>JAFBJQ010016928.1:92382-414030 GCA_016785345.1 Trinectes maculatus
AAGACAACAGAATCTATCACCTTCTCCACTCACAGAACGCGGAGCAATTTTTATTTCACATTTGAAAATGTGAGCGTGACGATGAAAAAGGACTGAGCTGATCTGTGAAACCCCACAATGCAATTCTCCATCAATCTTTTTTCAAGCTTTTCACTGTGACATTCAAATTCTTCAACACTTAGAGCCGACACCTACTCAGTCGTAAGCCACATTATAACATTTCAAAAGAAATCTCACCTGTAATGACGGGGCAAGCGGTGAGTATTTTTTAAAAGAATTAATTAGCCCCGCAGTTGATTGAATGCCATTTTCATTATGCTATTATGAAATAAAACTTACATGTCAAGTGCTGCCTGGAAAAACCAATTATTTCTCAGCGTTATTTGTGTGATGCCTTGAAATAGCAGGGATCAGGCAGAAGCTGACTTTCCTCCATGTAGGCCCATTACCCATGCACTGAATTATAAGGTCCATAGTGTTGTCTGTTAATTGACACAGTGTGTTAATGCAGGAGTGTGTTCACGTGTGCATGCACATGCATGGTTGTCGTTGGCTGAGGTCAACGCAGTGGGTTTCAGGAACATCCTTCCCGTGAAGGACTTCGCGACACGCTCACAAATAAACAATGTCGTCCTGCCTCCTCCATCATCGATGGGGAAGATAATTGTTGCCCGATTTGCATAAGGAGCGACTGGGGTCCGTGAGCAAATAAGCATGTGCATAATGCCAGTGATGTGTAATTGAAGGTGAAGAGTTACTGATAATTATCAAATGACCTTCATGAATGTCAATCAAAATGTTATCTTCTGATCAGAGCACGAGGGAAACAGAGGTGAGACGAACCGAGTAGATAAAGAAATATCAGACTCTCCCATAGCACAATATTTTACCACAATTAATGAATTATTATATCTTACTGGGTATGTAAATATATCAGGGTCTCTATAAAAGGTCCAGTGACTTTAGATAGTGATGTAGAAATACATAATAAGTTGGAATGCATATTTTTTTTGTGTGGGACAACAAAGTGACACAATTGCAATGCATCATTACCTGATTTTTTGGGGTTTGTGAGTGAACACAGGTTTGATCAAATTACCAGTTTACCAAAAAAAAAAAAACCCAACAAAAAAAAGCCAACCCTAGGGTTTTAACTCTGTTCAATTTCATGAACTCGCGTTAATTGATTCAGGACTGCCTCTCTCCAGCTGGCATCAATCCATCAGCAGTGCTGCCTGACTGGAATGGAACACAGCCACCGGTTAGCCAGGCCGCGTACCTGCTTCTGCTCGCTCTCCTCCATGCCATTTCCTGTTTGAAAGACAGATTATATTGGCCTTCTCTCCACACGCAGAACCCGCACCTCTCAGCCGCATCATAACAAGCTGTAAATGAACTCAAACGCTGGCGTCAACCTGTAAGCAAACCACAAACGGACGTGCGCATGTTCCCGCCGCCTTCCTCTTCCACGCCTCCCCCCTCCCCCCACGCCACTGTGGACGAATCGCTGGATTTACCGTTTTAATAAAACCACCATAATTCTTCTTCCGCGATGTCCGCCAGCAACATATTTATGATACAATATGAATTATTCCGCCAAACACTGTGCCAGCATAGCCAGAGTTATGGGGACATCATCTCGCATCAGTGCAGATGTATCAGTGGAATGAAAGATGACCACGCTGGGCACTGCTGTATGGCGCTGCCACTTGGATAAACGGCGGCGGCGGCTTACAATGCAGCTCAGACAGAGCAAAACGCTCTTTCCGCTTGTTGCTGTACATGCTACAGTCGACTGGGTCATCAGTCACCGCCGCTGGATCGCATTCTCCAGCCTTCCAGTAGACAGCAACAGGTCTTCAGTACCAATAAATGCCCAGAGCTGGTGTTTTCACAATGGCTCATTTGAAAAAAAAACAAAACAAACAGTCGGCTGTGTGTTGCTTTTCTGGTCTGGCCACGTAGGCACTTTAAAACAAAGCAAGCCAAGCGGCGCCATTGTTTGCGATTAAATCACTGTCAAACACTGCAGACGTTAGGAGTCCAGAGAGAAACATATTCCTTTATGGGAGGGGGGGTTTCAAAGCAGTATTTGTGTTACAGTGAAATCCCAGAGGTGGGGTTCTGAATAGATGTCGGTGTTCTTGACATCCACAGCGGCATAAAAGTAAAGAGTTATCTACACGTTGCCACTGTATCTCATGGCAGAGTCTGTCCAGGTGTCTCCTGGAAACTCTTAAACTAATGTGCTTTTCCTGCAGGAAATCAGCCAGGGTAGCCTTTCTAAAGGGGGTTGTCAATAATGTATAGAGGGGAGATAATTTCATTTGCCAGAGGATCTCCTCAGAGCCACATCGAAAAACATTTCAGAGCGCTAAGCAGAATTTTATCTTCCCTTACCCTTGCAATGAATTGATGCCATGCAGTGCCCTTATAGCCAAATAATACCTGGGTGATAAAGCGTATAATCGCCTTGTTGGGTAGACATTTATTATTATTATTATTATTATTATTATTATTATTATCATTATTATTATTAGTCTCATATGACCACAGAAATTCTCCAGTGTTCCAATATGTGAAACACTGAATTAGCTTAGCATCGGTCAGAAAGTCTGACGTCAGACACAACAACAGGTGTCTGAAAAGCGCGAGCTCCATTACTATTCTCACTATACGCGTGGCCTCTTGTTGACTGTTCGTCTCTGCTGGACTGAAGCATGGTGGAGCTTCAACCTCCATTGTGGTCTGTACTTTGACATTAAGTAATGAGATGGAAAAAAACATCAAACAAACAAACATAATGGAGGTTAATCGAACCCTGGATTTTTCTTGTATCTGTAACAGACTGTACAGTAAAGTTAATTACTACCAACCATCTTGAATGCAAGAGAAATTCTCCTTCATGCAAAGAATTCAAGCATGAAGTTTAATCATGCACGCATGCAGAAGATGACAAACTTTACATTATATTCTGAAGCTCCCTCTGAGCTGTTTGACACACAGATGAGCTGCAGCTACACGGCCAGACAGATTCACCAGACAGCTGAAGGATCACTGTTCACCCCGTGGACCTTTCCGCCTCATCCTTCTTGTCCGCGCCGTTTCTTCCAGCTTTTGCTCCGAATTCCCTCAATCATAATGCGAGACGTGTCAATCAGAGCTCGGAAGGAGAACACTCGACTCCCGGGGAGATTATATTTCATCAGAGAATGGTGGAACTGGCAAATCCCCTTTCCTGTCATTGCTCCCGTTGAGGGCCCGAGGAGTAGCCGCTCTCCTCCTTGGTGATTAAAGTGGGAGATGGAGTGTATTTGCGCAGCACGTAGAGAGGCTCATTACAATGCACTAGCATGTTGTTGGAAATAACCCTGGGCAGGAGCTGTAATCCAGAATGTGCCTAATGAGGGACCACCCAGCCTCTTCATCGGCCCAACGAGTCCACCAGACCCGGAGGGGAGAAAAGGAGGAGGACGGGGAGAGAGGGCAACGGCCTTTTTCACCAACTTATCAATCTTCAGTGATTGAAAAATTATAATAATAAATCTCGCCGCTGCTAAAGCAGCGCCGCTTTGGCTTTAATGAGATTCAAGTCGCTGGACTGTTCAAGGGGGAAAGGGAGAGAAGGAGGGGACGGCGAAGACAATGCAGGAGAAGGTCTGATACGTCCATTAAGTGAATGGCGAAGTGTCAGTTTGAATTATGACGCCGCTGCCAAGCACGTACCTCTGCTCTGTCTCGTTTTAATAAAAAGAAATAAATAAAAAAATAAATAAAACAACAAAACTTTATTTTGCAAATCAAATTCTGTCATGTTCACTCACAGCTTTGCAAAGGCTCCAAATACTGTCTGAGCACAGATACTGAAAGTTGTCACAGTACAATATTTACTTTTCTTATTAGAAGTGTGCGATGCATCAACTCTGTGTACCCGTGTAACAGGTCGCATGTTGTCAGTCAAATCATCTACAAATTCAGATGTTTGTCGACACACAAATCGCATGGCGTGCATGCTGTCGTTACCCCCCCACCCCCTCCACACACACACACACACACACCCACACACACACACATATTCTGCAGGGGCAGGCCTCGCTTTTTGATCAGTGCAGTTCAGTGGTCTGTCCCATTGGACACTTGCCCACAGCACTTTGCATGCCACAAATCACTCTCTTAATTATTGATAAACCAATTTAAAGCAAACGAAGAAATGAGGCATGCACAGAGGTTTGCAGTCAGACACGGCCAAAGTAATTCTTCTTGTCAGGATTGTCGGATAAGTGGAGGTGGTCTTTTGTAGTCTGCCGTTGCTTGAAATATTGGAAACAGTATAAAGATAATGGACCATTGTGTTGTATTGTGCCTTTAACGGGGTATAACAGTCCATAATGGTCAGGCTACATTAATAATCTTATTCATTATTGATTGCTGATTTCCACTTTATTGTAAGCTGCACTGTGTATAATTATTTGGAGCACTCCAAAGTTTGTATTATATTTAATATATTACATAAATAATTGAATGGACAAATGGGAAAAAATGTCAACTTATTTGTAAAAAAAAGAGAGAGAAAATATTATATTTTTTCAGCATAACAGTAATAGATAAGCAGAATAGGCCTAATTTCAAGAGGCTGCACGAACAAGTGAGTCCCTAGCCTCCAATGTTATATTAAACAGTCCCTGGAACAATACCCTGATAGATAATTGAGAGAAAATTAGTTTTTCTCTCCCTTGTTTTCTTGATGCATCTCCCCACAGGAGGGCCTGCATACATATCTCTCAATCCCCTTATTTTGGGGTCTTTTCAATTAACTTACTCAATATATTTCCATCCCCTGGCTTCTATCTACTCAAAACAAACTGCCTCCTCGTTGCCTGGGAGACCATGCGCATTATCACAGTCATTCATCCTTGCTGGACTCTCCTGGGCCAGTATGTGACCAGAGTACAGTGGATATAGTTGAGCGGTGACATACAGCTTGTCCTTCCCCACTCCCAGATTAGCCAAACTATTTTTCAAACAAAGAACTAAAGTCAATAAAGGCGTATTTGTTACACAGCTGGAATGTAAATACCATGTATTAATGGCGACGCGGATACTTTTCACATACGTTTTGAAGTAATACGCGTTCTGTGATTACAAAGGGCAACGAAAACCATCAGTGAGTCTTGCCGTGTTTACTGGCTTTCAGATTTTTGTACTGCAGCAGATGGTGTCATGCATAACAAGTCTAAGAGAAATTCACTTCCATCATGGGTGTTAAACAAGAGAGAAAAACTATCACACCTGGAGCAGTACCTGGGGGGAAGGATACTCCCAGGGGGAAGTGCTGAAACATCCTCACTGCTACTCTTTGCTCTGTGTTGATTAAATTCTTAAAGCAACTGGAAAAAAAAGAAGAAGAAATAAAACTGAAACATTTACATTTTCATTACGGCAGATGCAAGTCTGCATTCTAAAACCTTGACTGCACAGTCAAACCCTCCTTCCCATTCCGTTTGCCGCCAGTGTTTCCTGTGTTTGTGTTTTGTCGTATGGCTTTTGCTTGTGAGACACTGCAGTGATTCAGATTTGGAGAGACGCTCACCAGGCTTGCACACATGGGTGTAATTATGCCACTGCAAACACGGATGCAGCACCGCGTCACACGGCGACACCTGTTGAGAGGCAGCGAGGAGCCCGAGGCCAAACGGCCTTCGACCATTCAAAGGGCTCATTCTGGAGTTATGGTTTACATTATCACGAGCTCACAGATTAATTATGGACTAATAAAAGCATCACATGTAGTTTGATAGTAATTTTTTTAAAAAATAGTGCACATATGGTGGAGTCTTTTCAGTTAACCCAGATTATTAAGAGGATGTTGCACCCTGTACAGATTCTTAAACCCCCCGAGGCTAATTGTGAGATATATATATATATATATACACACACACACACACACACACACACAGCAACAACGGCTGTTATCATTAGCAAAACTGTATTTTGCTTGATCTTTTTTTTTTTTTTATTTCCCCTGGTACACAAGACTGTGCCAAGGTCTAGGCTAAAAAAAATCTGTTTTATGTTTTATTAATTATTATGCCCATGCTTATGAGACGTTTTCTGTTTTCTGACGTGAGGATTGGAAGGTTACAATATTTGCCTGCATGAATGGTGAATAAAAAAAAAAAACCTGTTGTAACATAGGATAACATCACATCAACTTGAAACCTCATCCCTTAAGACCTCTCCGGAGACCCATTTCACTGTGTCACAGAGTGCTTTTTGGAAATTGACTGAAATTATCTCTGTGCCACAGAACCATAAAAGCAGGGAGAGGCATGGAGGGAGACATGGGGGGAGGGGAGCGGGGGCTGGTGGCTGGATGCCAGGTGAAGCTCTCCTGAGAGGACCATGGGCATAGTGGCAGGGAGATCCAGCCAAAGAGCTTTGTTGTGATAAATCAGATTCACAACCCCTATTTTTACTCATCTATAAATCTCATTGGGGGAAAAAGGCAATGGAGCCAGGGAGCCATAGAGGCTTGGTGCAGGCAGGAAATGAGCAAGCTACGTCCCGGTGCTGCGTTCGTAGAACACACTCTAATGGCCATTATTTATTTCTGCTGTCACCGCGGTCCTAGATTCTCATCTGCAGCAGATCTGTCGAGCGAAATGAGAAGATCATTAGAGGAGGGAGGGAGGGAGAGAGGGAGAGAGACAAGAGATGCGAGGCAATTACTGTGCTTTGTTAATTGCATTTCTCACGGCAATTACAGATCCCTGTGAAAACAAACGCAACACTGGCGACACTGAATGCAGCAGGTACATTTCTGGGGTTCTGGCGTGGTCAAAAAGAAGTTGGCAGTATTTCATATGCCAGCCGCTGTAATGCAATTATTCAAAGGATTTAATCTTGGCTGTACCTTGGTTGTCAGACTGCAATGAATTCCTGCTCTGCAGCAGATAATCCATCAGCACACCATAAAGAAGCCCATTTACATTATAAAGCAACAGCCTCCCTCACACTTTATGGGACGAGTAGTAAACTCTGGTGTATTGTCAGCGTGTAAGTGGTCAGTCACCTACACAGACCAAAGTTAGAGGTAATATTTACAGGGTTGAACTTGTTTCGGGCTGGAAAACACTGCACAGCACAGCGACGGGGAAATCTATGGTTTTGGTTGTGCATCTCTTCAGCAAGACCCCCCCCCCCCCCCTGCACTAAATAATAAATGTCCTATTAGGGTCATTTTAAATTAATGAAATGATATGGAGGCTACTCGCTAATGAACCACACAGTTTATGGTAATGATTGGTACTTGTCCATAATTTAACCAAGCCCTATGCTTTGACAAGCGTATTACTGATTGCCTGTGCTGAATCCGCTTGTTCCACTCTATCAGGCTTCATTATTTAATATTAATAATAATAACTATTATTATTATTATTTTTATTGTAAGAATCTAATGTTTTCCCTGTAGACAGTGGAAAGCCTAATGATTTGCTTATCCGTGCTATCAGTGCGGAGAGAGAGAGAGACACCTCACTCACATTTGCACTTGCGCTTTAATAAAAATTAATGTACAAACACTCTATAATAATTAATTGCGTGGCAAATCTGCCGTCTGCGCTGCTTGCTTACTCAGCAAAGGGGAAACGCTGATGGGTTCATACTGGATTAAATAGTTGAAGGGACGTTGATCCAGCACAAGGAATAAAGTTTTTTTTTTAAATTACATGAAATAAAAATTTGCTCCTGTGACATGTTGTCTCACAATATCAATACAATCAACATCCTTTGCATATTTTTAAATATGGAGAACCTTATTTTTTCCTGCCAAAGGCTGTGTTGTAACATTCGTTGCAGCCCATACATAGTTATTGAAAATATACATAACCCTCTCATGCAATCGCAGCTACTGCGTCTTGTGCCAGGCCTCTGATGTCAGATAACAGTAATGAAGACAATACTTGCAGCTGGTGTTTTGCCAAATATAATTTGCTCAAACAAATCCTCCTTTTGGATAATCACACGGCACGGCCAGCAAGGATTAGAATCCCTCCTCGCCATCGGACTCGCCATTACTGTGCATGGTCTGCTGGCTGGTATTTGTTAGAGCTGCTGTTTAATCACATAGACAAACTGAAGTTTCTCACAGGGCCCTTAAGTGTTTTTCCAATATCTTGTGCCACAACATAAATCTGCTTATTTGAGACAAACTGACAGCAAGATCATTTTCACATAGTGTCCAGTGCAAGGAGCTCCGCTGTGGCAACGAGGCGGCCTTTTACACACTCTCCCTCTTAATGAGCTTTTAGCTCGTTACTTATTAGCTCAGTGAGCACAATAACTATTACGGCCTCTGTCACAATGCCGTATTGTGAAACTATTTGGCGCCAAGTCTCTGAGCATTAACTTTAGCTTTATATAAGCATTCACTTTATGCAAGTGTCCCTGCAACTCGCCTAATTTAAGTCCCGACGTTGTTGGTGCTTCGGCGAGTGGTGCTAAAACCACGTGTGTATAGATTCTGCTTGAGATGACCGGCGTTCCTGAGTGGAATGACTCATGGTGCAGTAGTCGCCGGTAGTTATTGACTCCAGCCAGAATTGGCAGCGATGGAAACATGACGCACATCGAGGTAATAAAGGCTGCGTTAACTTTTGCAACTCGGCCACAAATTCAATCCACCTCTGTTCAAACATATAATTTTTTTTGTTAAAGCATCCATTGTAGCGCAGTTATTAAGCTGTTAAGTTTGTGCTGTTGAATGTAACACACCACACTGAAGGGCAGACTTATGTAATGGGACAGATGGGAAAGCGATGGTGTTGACTTTGTTGCTATGGATTAAAATTATTTACACAATCCAATATTGTCCATAGTGATTGTTGAAAGGGCACCTGGTTGTGTCAATGTGTATAAAATACAATATCATCCCTCAATAGATAGATGTGGTGACACTTACTTACCAACTATATCGTCGTCCATTGATGGAATTAGAATTGATGACGCTGATTCAAATTAAAATGGCATATTTTCACCAACTCCACTACAACTACAGAACGCTGCATCGGAAATAGCGATCGCATCAGATATAATTATTCTCTCGTCAATAATTGCTTGATGAAAACCTAATGAGCAGCGGGACAAATTGGGCTTCGAGGACAGCACTCAATTTGTTGTATATAATCTTGCAGCTTGACAGGTGGAGGATTTCGGGTTCATCGGTGCTACATTCGTTTATTTCTCCTGCGGGTCGCCAAGAATTACCGAAAGAGAAAATAACTGCACCGCGCTGCATGTTTTTCAATCGACTTTCAACTGAGACATTTACTATAAATAATGTTGTAGCACCATGTATTATTAATCGGTGATCTTAGTCGCTGTTCAATTAGTAATTAAGTCTTCTTTCAGTCAATATCATAATTCAGCACTGGACACGGTACGTGCAAAGACTTCCACTCTTTTTGAGCAGCAATAACAACTGTTAGCAACTCGATCACGCGTTAGAGCAGGTGGGAGGTGTTTTTAAAAAAAATTATTTTACAGTCTCCATGGACACAAATGAGTTATTAAAGATATTTGCAGCTCATGTCACAAGAGATACTTCAATTAATAACAGAGAGGTTTAACGGTTTGGAATCAGGTTTGAATGGATTCCGAGCAGCTGTCTGTATGGACAGATGTTTAGCATTATCTCAGTATGCTGCTGGGCCCCTGAGGCTCAGGTTGTGCGTAGTATGGATACAACTCTAAGTCAAACAAGGTCGCAGTATTATCAAATTAAGATTTACAATACCACTCTTCTCTATCTCTCTCGAAAATACGTCTTAAAAGCCCTGAGCAGAAAAAAGCATGTCAAGTGAAACCCCGAGAAACAGGAGTTGGCAGCGTCGCTTCTTGGCTGAAACCGAGGCCGCAAATGCCATAAACACACTTCATGTACAATATGTCTTTGTGGCAAACCACTTGGTGTTTTATAGGTCAAATGGCATTTTTAATCAGCATTAGGTGACTCATCGCGGCGCAGACGAGACAACTGGAGCTTTCGGACAATTCGCTTTCATCCCGTCTTGTTCTGTTGCTGTTCACATGCATTTGCGAAGCTTATTCTGGCAATATTCCATTTATTTATTTTTTTTGTTGCCTAGTTTATTGGTCATTTTAAAAAGTGTACGGTATTAGATGGAGACGCAGGCCGATTAATGAAATGTCCGCTGTAAGTGTGCCCTTATACATGACACGGATGTACCGATCCGCCCACATTCCTGATGAAGACGCCGGATGGAACTGATGTCATCGCCAATGACCTCGTTATTTTTGCACAGAAAAAGAGACGAGATAAAAAAAAAAGGAGAGAGGAGCGGGGACACAAGAGACTGAGTAATAACCTTGCCTGGGGTATTTATTGTATCTACGTGGTTGTGGGTTGAATGCGTGCGTTCTGGGAATGCTGAGGAATTACCCCGGAATCTGACCAAAGAGTGGGACGGGATGTCCATTGACGGCAACAAGCTCGTGGACAGTATGTCACAATGTCTTAACTTATTGATCCATGGTTGAACAATTGAAACAAAGTCCTTATTCCTATTGTTCAACACTACAATAAAGAGTTTGCAAAGTGAAATTCACAGTAGAAGGGATCTATCAATAAAGTTTTGAGGTAAAAACAAATCACACTGTCACAATCGTCTCATGAGAAGAGTTGATTGTGACACACACAACAGTGTGTTTCTTGTCGCACGGAGTCGGGCTCATACAGGGGGCGCCGCTGAATCGCAGGATCACGTCATTATTATTTTCACATCCCAAACCAAGACTTGCAGCAAGGAGAACCCACTACGCTGCTGTAAATATTACATGAGCCAGGTCATTGAGAAAGTAATTGGCTTTTAGAGTTGGCTGATACTGCTCCACTGTCTCCACTGAGATTTATAATGTTGACTTACTGTACAAGACAAAGAGGGTAATCACCGGGACAGTTTATCCTAAAGCTCCATCTGTCTCTCACCCTCTGACATTGAGTGCAATTGTTTTGGGGCAAAACAGGTGTCAACCTAAATCAGCTCGGAGCGCGTCACGGATAAAGAAAAAAAAGAAAAGGAAAAGAGCAGGAAATTAGATCAAGCGAGAGTCTAAGGTTTCATTCCAAAGGCATTTCCTTGTATTTCCTTTTCATCTTTTTCTAATTCATCAAGCCGAGACCGTCTCACTTGCTCTCTCTCCAGGTTTTAGCCGAAATTAAATTGATTTCCATAAGGAAGGGAGATCACATTTACTCCACGGAACTAAAACCGGAGAACAACAAGGACTTTCCGCCTCTGGGGCTGGACGGGGTATGAGCCGGAAGCGTTGGGAGAGGTGAAAGAAAGAAACAATAAAATGCAATTATGCAGCTTCAATAAACCCATAATTCTAGCACATACCAAAATACCCAGATAGGCGGTTCACATTATAATATTCAACAAAGCTATGAAGGCTCATTTAGAGGCGCACTGAGCCTTACAACGCCACAAATTGTCTAATCGCTGGCGGTGGAAAAAGAAAAAGAAAAAAAAAAGAAGAAGGAAATTAGAACGTCGCTAACCCTGGTGACAGCCTCCACTTTCTAGGTGTTATTACTAATTACATTTCTATTATCATGGTAATGCTTTACAACCTTCAATAAAGAGTTCTGTTATTTGTTATATCGCTGTCCTGGGTGCCATTCCATTGTGATGCGTCTGGGCACGGGCGCTCCCAAATGTTGACATAAAAATGGGATGCGAAATCAAATTCGTCAGTCGAGGTGGTTCAAATAGTTTGGCTGTGAACTTTGGAAACTTCGGAACTTGATCCCATGCGTTGCGGGATAATTGATTTATTTTTTAATGTTTTTTTTTTCATATGAGCCTAATTAATGCTCACATTCATAATGTATCGGACTCCCGTGTCTTTCCCTCCACAGTGTCTCGGAAATCCACTTCAATTTGAGTCGATGAGAAAAGACATGAAAGCGTCTCCGAGGATTGACATCAACAGACGGGCTGCAGTTTCTCGCCATTAGGGCCTGGCTTTTCCTCCCCCATGCAGTTAGTAAGAAGTGAACACCAGGCTCCTTTATACACACGCGGCAGCATTATGCACACAAACATGATTTTTGTTTCTAATTCACACAGATGCTAAAAACTCTTGTGTAACAAAGACGTCTTTGAACCGTGTGAAAAAAACAAACATCCAATGCTCATCACTGGGCTCCTGTTCTGTTCCCTCAGTATCACCGTTTACTTTCAATAGACATGATCTCTTCCATTTTGAATTGAAGGCCATGTCAATTGTCCGGCCAGTGCAGTGACCATACCCAGATTAGGTCGGCTCTCATTAATGCAGGCGCATGTGATTTCCTAATGAAAAGCGAGACACAGGTACACCGTGCCTCTCTCGAGTCTGTTCCTGAAGTAGCCCCTTGAGAGCCCCTTTTTATTGAGATGACCTTATAACATCCACCGCTCATGAATATCATTGAATGGTAACGGCGCTGATGACATTTATTGTTTTCGCCGCGCAAGGTTTTTACAGGAGATGTGTCGTAACCACGAAAACAACGTAACTCGCGACCGTCGTAACTCGAGGACCCCCTGTACTGGCGTCCATCTTGCCATTTTTGGTTTGGACGTCCTTATTTGCAAGAATGGTTTTGTCAGTCATGGAGAAGTGCGTGCTGCCTGGAAAACGTCTCTCGCTGCAGAAAGTGAATCCAAAACCAAACAAACACACCAAGATGATTTACAGAATGAATCCACAACACGCACAGGCATCCAAGATCAATTTGGAGTCACACAATAGGACAGCACTAGCCGTGCCCTTGAGGAGTTTGGTACTTTGTCAATCCGGAGCTGAATTACGATCTCTATTTAGAGGACGATTGATCCAAGCAGGGCATGAAATTGTAGGGGATAGTGGCAGAACTCCTCTGCATGCGGTGATATACGCTCTCTGTGTCTCTGTACTATTATCGGGGGCTAATACAGTATGGCTCGAGGCGTAGGAGACTCCGTCTTACGTCCCTGTGGGAAAAGAGGCTCATGCTTCAAACACCTCCCAGCGGAGAGATCAGCTGCCTGGACACCCATTAATACGTCAATAAACCTTGAATGGGAACATCGCTGATGAAGTGTTGCATGTCCAATGAGACTACATTAGACAGGTAGGTAGGGACCTATATGTCTCTGGTGGGAGTCTAAGGATTAAAGCGCCTGATCAGAATCTGCAGGCCTGTTATTTGTCCGAGTATTTTTTTAATTTTGTTTTTTTTTGTGAGGTGATATGTTGCATGCGATTCGACTGTCGACTTTTCCTCTTCACACAGCAAACAATGTCCCACTGTGGCAGGAATGAAAAAGACACGGCGTTAGGTTGGAAGCCGGGTTTCCTATGCATCCAAATGTGGTATTAATAGTGGGACTCTCTGGCCAAAGCATACAACTGAAATTACATATAAGTCAATAGTTAATATGTATAATGCAACGAAATGAATGAAACACACAGGGTGTTTGTATCGACATGCCGAGAAGCCAGATCAAAAATTGCTTTGAACTCAATCTGCAGCAAAAGGAAAATATTGTTTTGATGGAGACTAATGGGTTTTGTTCATAGTCTGATAATTCAATCAACAACACAAATTTAGCTATGGTATTAAAATAAAAAAAAAAGCTTGTTTACAATTTATCATTTTTGTTTTTTTTCGCAATCTTATCTGCCTGATATCTTTGCGCGGCAACGTGTAAAATACAAAAACCTCGTGCAGCTGAAGCTGGGAAATAAAATAACTTCCCTCAGTGCATCCACACAGGCTGCATGTCAGGCGCCTGTGCAGCACTTCACTGTGCACGGGACGGGGCCTCAGTGAGATGTCCCCCTTTATTCAAAGTGACAGAGATGCTGCAGAGGCAGACTCAAAAGCACTAACGCAGACAGCGTCAAATCAATTGTCTGCTACACTGGCAATGTGCAGTGAGTTATAGAGGAGTCGCCACTGACCTCTAAATCAGCCACACACTCCTTCAACTGACTGCAACAAAACTGTGGGGAAAAGGTGCAGCTGGTTGAAGAAGCTGGGTAGGCTTAAGCACAATAAAAAAAATACACACACACACGCAGACACACACACACACACACACACACACACACACACACAAACAAAACAGATCCCTCAAAACACAGACAAAAACATCCATGGTGCAAACAGCCAGTTTAAATACCTTGTGGTTGAAACCAAGTGGATGTTACTGAGGGTCAGAAAAAGGACTTGACAGTTTACTCAAATAGATTTTATAACTTTTAAAACAGTGTCGCAACGATAACGAAACATAGATGATCGCACTCAGGTGAAAAAAGGTCAAAGGAGAAATCTGTGAAAGTGAAAGAATAAACCTCAAATCTTCATCCCTCCCACAAATCCCACTTGGTGGAGTCCACATTGACAACACCTGGTGGAGCACGACTTGCACCTGTCGATGAAAAGTCCCACACGCAGCCTGAAGAAAGCAAAAGAAAACACATCACGGCCACCATTCAGACTCACGGAGGCGGTCGAGTCAAAGCGGTAAAGCGTTCACAATGACACAGCGAGGAGCATTGTCGCCCTGCCATGTTCATCTGACGCAGACGCCAAGGACAGTTACAAAACAGGCAGGCTGGCCATTCATGCACATTGTCCTGCGCCCATTCATATGGGTTGCACCAATCCACCAAACACACTGACTATTGCAGATGTTGGTCTTTAGCACATTCGTCCATCACTGACTAGGAATTTGTCAATGTGTGCCTTATATTTCCAATGCAGATAATGTGTGAATTCAATTTAAACATATAAGCATACAAACATATACAGCATAATTCATCTTCATGTTCAGTAGAAACAGGGAGGTACCTCGTTACACTGAGGCACCAAAAAAGGAAGCTGCTATGTGGGAAAGTTCTGAATAGTTTCGTCGTATGGGGAGAAGTTGCAGTAGCTAGAAGGTCTGCACCACACAGATGAACAAACTCAAAGGAGAAATCAGCCACTGCATGAAAAATGCATGGGGCTTTTGCTTCAAAGTGTCACGGATTTTCACAGAAATAGTAAAAATCAATTTTTTTGTTGGATTTTTTTTTTTTAAAGACATCGATATTTTCCTCTCTTCGACTATATCTATGCAGTAAATCAAAATCAGCTTCCTCTGATCACATTTAACACCAGGTGAAGTCCGCCCCTGGCTACACTGCCCATATTCTGTCCTTCTGTGAGCCATTAAACAGCATCTGAACCGGCACCAGGGCCTTTCTGGCTGATCCGGCGTTTAGAAAATAAAGGAAGGGGTAACTGGCTTTTTCCATCAGGGCCTGTGTGATTTGGAACAACCTGCCCGAGGAGGCAATAACAGAATCAATAATATCTTTAATGTTACTTTTTGAAGGAGTGGTTTGATTTGATGGAGGTCGACTCAAAGACAAACGGCTGTGGAGTTTGCATGTTGTCCATGTTTCTATCCAGAATGTCACCTGCTTATTGTGCAATGCATGCTGGGTAAAGGCTCCTGTCCTGCTGCGGCAGAATAAATATTAAAAAATTGAATGCATTTTGTTATTTTTTTACTACCTTAATTTTGTCATGTGATGTTTGGGTAGCGCTAAACAAAAAAGAGTTAGATTTTTCAGCATTTTTGTATCATATAAATTGACAAAAAGCTTCGAAGACCCAAATAATGTGATGTCGCAAAAACAACATCAAATTCTCATTATTCAAGCTCCGAAATGAAGGGTTTATCTTTGAGAATAAAACACACACTCACAACATTTCCTGCCACAGATATTGTAAAAAGAAAAAAAAAATCAATGGCCATCTAACCCTAATAGTCATCGCTTGTGATTAATTCAGCTTCTGCAGAGTTCTGTATTTGCATTTGTTGCGGAGGAGCCAGATTTGCTTATGCCGTGTATTTTTTATTTTTATAAAACATTTTTTGCTACCGGTGAACAAAGTTTTTTATTTTTTTTTTTTCATTTTGAGTCAGTCAGAGAGCCAAACAAAACAAATGCTATTCAGCTATTAGGCTATGCATGATTGATATTCTCCGCAGTGCGAATTCATATTTCCCCTCCAATGTTTAATCAATTGTCATTACCATGGTAAATCCAGAGAGAAGACTAGAGGATATTTAATGTGTGCACAGCCACTGCCCCGGAGAACTGTCAATCACACAACAGTCCTGTGCATAACTAATGACCGGTCTAATGTTGCCCTGAGTCGTGCGCACGTGCGCGCGTGTGTGTGTGTTCCGATTCATTTCATCACGTTCATATGGTCACGCGTGCAGGCCGTCACTAAGCAATGGCATTTTCTCTGACAGTGATGGAAGATGAATGAGGAGGACTTCGAGTGACCAGAGGAGTTTTCCCTCTCGCCCGACCATGTGCTTGCTCTCTACATCATTAGTCACTGGAGCTGTGACCGTGCTGCTCACAGTGTGTGACACGGGGAGATACTCACTCCTGCCCGCGTGACCTGTTTGTGTATCTCCACCCCGACCATGACATGTGCTCGTCAATTTACAGTAAATGTTGTTAGGCGAAAGATTAGATTATTAATGGATGGCCAGTCACTCCCTGGCAGATTTACATAAATAAAATGCATAAGCTGAAGCGGTATAGCCCAGTGTAGCTTTATAGTGATAAAACGGAATTCAAACTGTGAACGTTTCAGCCTCAAGTCATCACTCCCAACTTTTTTTCCCAAAAATATTCACCCATGTGGAAATGGAGTTTAAAAATGGTCACGGCCCATAAAATTATGACAATATGTAAAAGTCTGAAACACAATCCAGCTGTGGTGCTAATCTGCTTCTTCTGGCAACACTTCTGTGTTTTTACGAAAAAGCTGCAAGTATTTATTATTCTTATTGTTATTTTTGTTCAACTGGTTGCCACTTCAGCTCCATAAGGGAGCAGCCTTAGTTTGGGAAAAGCTTGTTTTTGTTTAGCGGCGATAATTTGTGTTTGAAACACAGTTCAGTGTCTGCTCTCTCACACAATAAGTGGATCCCAGTGACCTACTCCCGCTGAAAAAAACATAAAATAAATAAAGGATGGCATTGTCTTTGAAATGATAAAAGCAGCAGACTGTGGAAGTCAGACTCGGTGTGAATGGCTATTTTAGCAGCAGATCATAAAGACAGAAGCATTTTCATATGCCTCAGGATCAGCTGGTGACTACAGCAATTACACCAGTTTGGCAGAAGGCTGATGGGAGGTGGGGGGGCACACTCAGAGGGAGGCTTTGTTTGGCTCCGGCCTGTCATACAGTCTCTGTATTTCCATCGACGACTATTCCATGAATCGACCCCTGGTGTAAACAGAAAAATAGCTCCATGATTATTCATAACTCCGGAGACGTCTTCAGCAAACAATGGTTAGTCACATGCATGCTCTGTTTACTTTAGCTTTGTGATCTCATCTACTGAGATTATTCACCCAGTTAATATAACATATAATATATGACAACATATGATCATACATTAATATGTATACAATTAATTTAGCATAAAACATGATATATGCTATAATATGGCAAAATATTGTTACTTGCACACAATGAGTTGTAGGATTTTTCCCAAAAAATTAAATATTTATTTATTTTAATTTGTTTTGTTTTGGTTTTTTTTTTTCTTAAATTTTTTTGATACAGTTTCAAGTTAAGGTCAACATTGAATAGGTTGTGGATAACAGGTGGATCTGACCAGTCCGTTGATCGTATATTCCACTAAAACCTCGCTCCCCTCTTTATTAGACCCCCCCCACCCCACCCCCAAAAGGAAATAAAATATCAAAAGCATAATCAAATGTCTCAGGATATAAAATGAACTGAACCTATTGTACACATTCACACACAAGTCTGGAATGAAGATTGGCTCCCTGTGGGACAAAGCTGGCCACTGGCCAATTCCATGAAACAGTCTTTTAGATTAGTCTTAAATCACTGCAGCGGTTTTGTGCCTTATTGCCTTACAAATGGCTGTAGAGAGGATAAGAAAAGAAATTGTTAACACACAATAGTTCTCAATTTGTGACCTTCAAAAAGCTCGCAATAAATCACGAAAATACAGCAAAAGTGTGTCAGTCTGGACTTTTCAGACCGAACGGGCAGATCCTGCAGTTCCTTTTCACTGCACCTCCTTCTATTCACCTTTTGCTTTTTATTTATCCATCTTAAGTTGGGTATTTTACAAAAGTGGTCATAGAAAATAAATACAAATATTTTCCAGAATGTTATTTTCCTGTGACCTTGGGCGCCACCTCTGCCCCAGCACTGTTTCCAGTCCTCCGCCCCCGCAGTCCTTTCTTCCTCCTGCATTGTCCCTCACGCTTTTTTATGACATCCTCCTCTCCCCCTGTTTACTTTAGCACGTCAGCAGAGTTCACGGTTGCAGTAATCATACTGATAAAAGTGTAAATAAATAAATAAATACATAAAAAAAAAATAAATACATAAATATTTCCTCCTTAAATAAATATGTTTTTTTTTCAGTTTGCCTTTTTTAGACGCGTTTTTAAAATTTTCTTTAAATTTTGAAAACAGTCTCGTCGATTAAAATAAGAATTTTCTCATTTTCTCTTTAGACCCAAAATAAAAAGCCTTCCATTCACAGGTGCCTAAGTGCCAGTTTTGGTGAGTGGACTGAAATCTCTCGTACAATCCTCTTTCACCACTCGGCGTCAAAACTTTCAAAGTTATAGTCTGAAAAATCAAAAAATAATCCATTCGGAATGTGTAACAAAAAAAAACGGTTCAAACTTTGACACTGGGAACTTTCTTTCAAAGAGATAAAGAAGAAGCTGTGCTCTGTTCTGTGAAGTCCACAGTGCTGGCTCTGATGTTCTCAATCGAGTGCCAGAGGGTGAGAAGAGGAGGCAGAGAAGGAGAAGGAGGAACAAGACGGGAGAGGATGGAGGTTAGTGTCTATCTGCGGACTAGAGAAGCTGTGCTAGGATCCTTCCTCTTCGGGGTTTCCTGGAGCGTAGTAGCCCGCCAGTTGCCTGAAGCGCGGTCCCCAGTCGCTGAGGTAGGAGAAATCTTGCTCCGAGGTGGTGGAGAGCGTATGGATGGAGCTAAGTGAGAGCGCTGGTGAACTGGTGCCCTCAAAGGCATACGTCTGGAAGGAGTCATATGGCGGGACCGACAGGTCGGCATCAGCCTGCTCCACTTTCTTTCGGATGTAGCCTTTGAACAGGGAGAAGTCTGCCGTCGCTGCCGCGGCTCCCTCCGCCCCGCCGGACACTCGGCTTGCCTGTATCCACTGTGGCAGCGAGCGGATGTCCGCGCCGGAGTCACAGTTCTTGGCCTCTGGGAAGTCATAGAGGTTCCTCAGGGCGCTCATGTCGTACGCCTGAGTGTCCTGCTCGCCACCACCCTCGTCGTTGTACTTGATGACGTTATCCCTCATGTCCTCCTCGTCCTCGGCCATCCTCTGGACCTTCCTGTGGCGCTTCAGGGTCAGGATCAGCAAGACAAGGACTGGTGGAGAAACGGGAAGAGATAAACGTAAAGACTGTATTTCACATACTATTAAATATGACATAAAGGTAGATGATGATATGGTATATCCATATGGTATAGCAACTATGTCAATATAGTAAAACACTAGAAATCCTGCATGCAAAAACTGTTTCCTCATCATCGTACTAATGATGAAGGGTACTGTCTGTACTACTATCATTACTTTTTGTTATGCTTGTATTATTTCTACTTTGTTTATTACCCTTTTGTTTTGTATAGCAGCATAAGTGCAAGTTATCATGACAACAAATGTGCATGTTTCATGTGCAAACAGCGCTGCACATAAAACTGGCACTGCACATGATGGATTTGCATGTACCTTCCACAAAAGAAATTTAAGTACCATCGTAACTTTGTTTCACTTTTTAGGCACAGCAGGGGAAGATGATGCATTATTAAGTTTTACATTACGAATGCATGAACATTGATTTCTCGCAACCCCCCGACTGCCTCGCTCAGAAATATGATTCAAACAGCCTAATGGGGACCAATCTGTATATCAATACTCACGCAGGTTGAATGAAACTAAGACTGTGTGATTCCATCGCCGCTTGAAACAAGAGGCAGCGAAATACAGTAAAGAAAAGTAAAGACCTGACTGAGAAAATTAAGCCTGGATTAAAGCGGGCAAAACCATTAAGGCGGATCACTAATAAAGACTAATGAAAGAAGAGGAAAACAAAGGTGTTATGTGCAGATTAATCAATTAGGCTTTAATCTCAGTTTAGTTCTATTAATCAATGCCAACATTTCTGATTAGGCAAGACTCACTTAGCTCAGACACCCACCCCCTGACTTAATCAACCCTCCTCTGGGCTGCACCTTTCCCTATGAAACCTCCACCACACAAAGTGTAGTTTGTGTAGACCACACTTGTCACCATATGTCAGAATGAGACTGAATAACTGTATTTATGGTCAAAAATAACAATACAAATTTGAATGTTATTTATAAAGCATCTAAAAGGAATCCGCAGATAATATTGGATGATAAAATCATGCTGAGGCTTATTTGTTAAATAAAAACTCATATTGCAACAGGTTTTATGTTGCATCTGGTAAAAAGCCCAGTTTATGTGTTTACTTTTATATCATGGTTAATTGAACAAAATGAATGTGCTTCTTTCTGTAAGCTGTCAGAACTGATGTCCCGTTTTACAATTTCACTTCAATTAGCAGTAAGCCGATGTGTGATTGTTACGAGCAACGCTCATACAAAGCTGATTCGTGGGTTTCGAGATTTATTGTAAATGAATTTCAGTAATAAAACAGGGACTTTGCTCCAGTGAAGAAATGAATGAAGGACATTTGCACTTAGTTACAGAATCTTGATTATCAGCAGTTATCAGCGTGTTTTTTTTCTTGTGGCCGGTCAATGTACCGTGTTCCTGTGTAACCACAGACACAATCTCTTTTTTTCGTGAGCAACTACTCCGGAAGAATGAAGGGACATTTAGATAGATTGTTGACCAGTGGGCTCCATGCATCTTCTGTAACAGATAGCCTGTTACCGAAAACAAATGCCTACAAGCCCACAGAGATAAAAAGAGCATCCATTATAATGGGGTCTGTGCTGTGGCAGACGGCACATTATAATGGATAGTCTTTTTCCTCACAATGTTTGATGCTCTGATCCCACCGGTAAAGTCAAACTAGATGAGTGTCAGGACTTTGCGCCCTGTGTACAGAAAATGTACACGTTAAAAGCACACATATTAGTATGCACCAAAACGCCCAGGGACCAACACGCTCTCAAAGTCACCTTGGAAAAATAGGACCATAAAACACCATGTTTCACCTTTGCTTTTTTCCCCCCTAGATACTATTTTGGCCTAAGCAAAGTAATAAAACAAAATAAAAAAAACTCAAAAATTTTCAAGCATATAATCCATACAAATGACTCGTTGCTGTTCCTGGTGATTGTCATCATATTATGTAAATGGATTAAAAAAAAAAAACCTTAGAGGCTGAAAATTCCCTGTGTGTTCCTTCACCACCTAACTGTGCCAGCCCACACAGCCTTGCTAATAGTAAATGGAGATGTTATGCAGTAGCTGCAAACGACAACATACACTGGTTTTCTTCTTACATTGTTTGCTTGGCCCCGTTGGGAAAGAGGTGTCGGTATCTATCTGTTTGTGCTAGCTCTCCTCTCCCGTGCAGCAGGTGAAGTAATTGCCACAAGGTTGAGGAAAGCGTCACGGTTTGCGGTAAATTGCAGCAGTGCGCCGCCCGCCGCACATACTGAACGAGCCGTTAAGACAATTACTCTAAATCCACACTAACGAGGGGAGTAACAGGAGGTGGAAACTTTATGTTATGAACCCGCTCATTCGCACAAATCAACCGCCTCTTCAGTAAACACCGACTAAAGGAGTCGGTGGCAGATCCGACGAGGGGCGAAGGCGATAAGATAATATCGCCTCTCGCAGCCGTGCTCGCAGATAACATATGAGCAGGTCTCTGTGTGTACAGACGCTGGAATTGTAAGCCATCGAACACCTATTTAACTTGGAGATTAGCACGCCTCAGGCAATCTTATTACAACACCGTGTACAGGACTTGACTCTGTAGGAAGCGTATGTAGGAAACTGTGTATCGCCGCCTCCTATACATACAAAGCTGGTCCCCGTGTGTACAGATGTAGTGAAGAGTGTTCCTGACAAGACGGTTAATTTACCCTTGGGCTGCGCCGGTTGCCCCCACCCAGGAGTTCATCACAAGCAGATGGGAGGTAATTGGAATGGATGCATGCAGATGCTGCGGCGCAGAGGAATGGATTCATCACATCAGGCCTTTAAGTGAACTGATGGAGGGACTGTTTGTTTGTAAGGTAATTAGGCAGAAATTTGTTTTCATTTTTCTCATCATCCAACAATTGATGTAACAGGGGTGGTCCGGTTGACTCCACTGGTAGGTAGTTGGTGTGTGTGTGTGTGTGTGTGTGTGTGTGAGAGAGAGAGAGAGGGAGAATGTGCACACAGTAATGGTGTTTGAGAAAAATGGATGGCACCGCAGTTAATAGGTAAAGAATGATTTATCTAAGAAGGCGGATGCGTGCTTAGCATCGGCGATAAAATGTGCGCTCAATTAGTGTGTGTCCATATAGTGTATGTCAAGTAACGGAGGGATGAGCAGTAGGGAAGATTGCTACTGCCTGCTATTCACACCACACGACGATAGTTGTGAAAACACTGCCCTCCCCCACCCCCACCCCCCGATTTTCCAGCATCCGCAGTACTGAGATTTTACAGTCTACGTGATGACTGGCAGAGGCAAAGGCGCTCTGGCTTAGCCTGTGCCTCAGTGCTTTAATGAGGCATGTTCAGGTCATATTCAACCAATCTGCATCCATCACAACAAGTGGCGTTAGCGCCCATTACACACAGTGGCAGGGCTGGATCAGCGTGACATCATCATTTCATTAGTCGAATCAATATGGCGCAGGAGATGAAAAATACCAAAATATCAAATCATTGGTTGTCACGGTACTGCACCTTGTGTCTTCTTATCTTGCAGAGGAAATAATCGTTGGACAATGTCTGCTCAGGGTTTGACTGTCAAAGCCCAAAGGGTTGTCAGACCCAGGGTTGTCCCATGAACCCAACACAACGACACACCGCAGACCCGTCTTTTACAGCCAGCTGAGGTTGCCTCAGATTTCTACATTAGACTTTTGTTGGGGCTTTTAAAACCGCAATGAATAAATAATGCTCCGCTTCTGAAGTTCACCCCAGTCAAGGGTTTTGGTCAATGGAGAGCGAGTTTGAACAACTTTTATTAGTTGAGCTCTTAAAATACATGGATTGAAATGTTAGCATCATAAAAAAAGCTGCCTGCTGTCACGTCGTCCATCATTCGCTGCCTGCACAATGTACAGTGTGCGGGGACAAAACAAAATGACAGCGATGTTGTTTCTCGCTGTCACCGAGGAGTGGGATGCTAAGAGGTAGAGAAGGAGGAGACGGCGAAGCGAACTCATAAAATTTTCAAATATGACAATACCAAACCTCTTCGGTCCCCAAGAGGGTGAATGTGTGCGTGCATGTGTGCGTTGTGTGCGAGTCTGTATATAAAAATCAAAGAATGTCTGGAAAGCTTTTCCTACTTAAAGCCTGCAGTTCCATAGGGATACAAGTGCTGAGGCAGCTCTTTTCCCTGTTTGCTCTCCCTCACCCCCCCCCCCCCCCCCCCCTCCACTTTACCCCCCCAACCCCCCTCCACTTTACTCCAATTCATTCCATCTCTGTCTCCGCTCTGAGGATCAAAGTGGCTTGGTGCCATTCACAAACCCAGACATCGTCTGTGCGCCCGTATTCAAACAAAAGCTTTCGCCTCGCGAACACAGCAACAAAATATCCAACACGAAGGCCACTCATGAAAGAGGTATTAAAAATTGATTGCTCTTTTTTTGTATGTCATTCGTTTTGGTATTTCTGCCACTGCATGTGCAGTTTCAGTCATGAAATATGGATAACTTCTAAATGTGGCCAATCCATTAAAAGGCAGTATGCTCTGCTGCATGATTTCATGAGCAGAGGACATGGCGTCATGCATCTCACACTGAACTCATGCTCCTGCTCGTCTCGCTCAAGTAACTGAACTGAACAGTGATCCCAGAAAGGAGATGCTAATGAAGTGTGCTTCTCTGTCCATTTACTTATCCACCATACATCCATCCATACGCACATGCATGCGTTTGCTTACCTATTAGGATGAGCATGCAGACCAGTAGTGCTATAAGGGCCCCGGGGCTGAGAGCAGCACTCATTACATAGGCTGTGGCATTGCAGGACTGGATGGCTCCCTCTGCGTTGTAAATAAATTTTAAAAAAAGGGGAAAAAAAATCTGTACAAATCAACAATGCATTTATTATATTCTTACCCAGCTGTAATTCACCCAGGGGCCACTTGTCTACCTCTTTGCGACCATGTGTTATTTCGTTTTCCAGAAACAATAACATTTGTTTTATCAAAACACTGACATGTAGATGAACTTTTCGTCGTGCCGCTGACGCTGTGGAAAGGTGACAGTGATGATAATGCTAGTAATGGCGCAGCTGCTGCAGCAGTTCTCACCTGTGTCGCAGCCGCAGACATGAATGGTCAGGGTCCCCGTGGAGCTGAGAGAGGGGGGCCCACTGTCGACCACCAGGATAGGCAGGAAGTAAACGTTCTGCTCATGGCGGTTGAAGCCTGACCGCTGCGTCCGGATACCAGCTGTGTTGTCTAGGTGGTGGTGGGAGTATAATTGGGGAGAGGGGGGAAAGGGGTATCAGAGAGACAATATTCGAATTTCAGGACAAATCGTTAGATTGCGAAAAGTTTGATATGAAAACGATTCCAAACAAACGTGTGCCTCGGGGTTAAAGCGATTTTGACAGGATCTGCTTCTGAGATTTCATCCTACATAGCAAACAAAAAGCCACTATTTGAAATGGAACCACAGCGATGTGTATGTGAGATCTCTGCCAGAGACACAGATGAATGCAACGCAGAATACAGGAGGAGGCTTTGACAAATAGAGTCAGAGCAGCTTTGTGGGTCGACTTGCACAGAGGATACCAAGCAATCCATCTGCAGAAAATATATCACCATTATCCACGTCGCCCCAGAGCTCCACTGGCTCATGTAGAACAATCTTCATGTTGGAGTTTGTCATTTTGACTTTTACATAGGATGATTTAGAAATAGAGTCCCCTCAGATTTATAAACTGAGGCAACTTGTGTTGCTTTGGATCAAAACCTTCACTTTGATTTTTTTTTTTTTTGAACCACACCTTACAGATATATAAACGATTCATCTTCATATCACTTGGCATGTCTTCTTAAGCAGGGACTGAGGACATTTCCCACCTACCATTTAAAAGACACGTGGGTGGGGGTAGGGCTTTCATCTTTGTGTGTCAAGGCTTTGGAGACAGAACACGATGTGCGGCCATGATAAGGAGAAGAAGAAGTGACGGATTGAAAGTGGCAGGTTGACAAATGTGTCCATGAAAAGAGACACCAGTGAAAAAAAGAGCGATGGGAAGATAAAAGTCGATGTAGGGGTTTGTGTCTTTCAAAAGAGAAAAAAAAACATACAGGGTGTACACATACACACACACACACACACACATATCGGCAGAAACGTAATCAAATGCTGAAGGGAAAACTGTGTGTGTATTGTGTAAGAGTGGCTTATGGGTTGTTTGTATATATTACACATGGCCTGGAACAGGCGTTTACACAATCATGCTTGTGGGGCCGGAGCAGAACATTGCTGCTTCCACACAGTGACATTTCCCTCGCTCAGGCCGCTCCCCTGACATTTCCCCGGTGTTAGATCAATCTTGATTTGGCCAGATGTCACATTCACTTAGGTCCACATTGCTAAACGTGGGATTTGCAAAAACGCAGACGAGCATGAAAAAATTTCATCTTCCAGACAAAGCAAAGTCATCACTGGGGAACAGGGATTTTAATGTTTCCTTCTATTGTGAGATAACACAAAAAAATGTTTTTTTTATGGAATAACATCTTCCTGACACTTGAGAAATTTCATATTTAAGCTGTATCAAAAAAAAGTGTAATGGTTATAGAGGTAATGACATTCAAATAAAGTGTTACTTCTTATGGGCTATGTTCCTACTATGTTACAACACTACTACACTGTTGCTCAGCACAATGCTCAGCACTGTGTAGCAGTTCACACTCTAAAGGAAACTTTTTTACCCTTTTGTACTTTGAAATAACATCTCTCTGCTTGGAGCCAGAACAGGTGGTGTTTTCATGTGAACTAAAAAAAAGAAAAAGAATTACAAATCTGTGCGAAAAAAAAACTGTCTTGCGGTCACTGTGCAAGATTCCAAAACCTCCTGGCAGCTTCCCTGTGATCCATCTTCTGTTAAATCTGTCAACCATATGGCACCGGGATGAGATTACTAAAACACTGAAATTACTGGCGAGTATTTTGACGGTTTTAAAGACCGCTGCTCCTAAAACATCAAAGTACCGTAACTCAATTTTGCCTTAAGGCCTGCATTTGCAGAATGCCCTGTAGCGGTTCAGCAGACTCTGGGACCGCCAATCACTGCGGCAGAGATCACTGTAAGCTCTTCAGTCTTTTTCATAATGCTGAACATTTGTCAGTAAGTCACAGTCTTGGTGTAATTATTCACATTGAAAACCTGGCACACTTCATGAAGAGGAATAACATTTGTCCAGTGGATAAATGAAATAACATCGTTTTTTCCCCCTTCCTCCATAGACAAACGGTAAAGAAATCGATTACCTGGATGTTAAGGCTCCGAGTGGAAACTCCATATTACGGTGATAACGCCATAAGCTACTCAAGTGTGCTGCCATACCCATAACCCCTACAGGACCTATGGCCTCTCACCTTTGACATCCCACAGGGTGAAGTGTCGATTGCTGGAAGCCTCGGGGGCCAGGGTGAAGTAGAAGCGGTGTCCAGATTGCGGCTCGTCTCTGTCCACCACACTGATGGTGTGAATTAGCTGAGGAAAGAGAAGCAGCCAAGATGGAAAAAGGGAAATAATAGGACAAGATTTCGGAAATAGGAGTTCGATTTTTTTTTTTTTTTTTTTTTACTTAGATCTTCTCAATGGGAATAAGAAACCGAATACAAAAGCACTCAATGCTTTACATTTCAAATGCCTCCTTCATGCACGAGGGAGAATAAAACTTGGATGCAGGATTTGCAGAGGACACAGGTACTCCATGAATGCTCAGTTGAAGAGCGGTGCAGTCTCAAAGAGATGAAAAAACATCTTTGTCCGGAAAAGTTGGCACAGTAATAGAAACATTTCGTGACGATCGAAATGCTCAGCCAATAAAAAAAAAAGGCCTCACAGAAAAGTTTTTTTTTTTTTTTACGAAAATGCAAATGTGAATCGGGTGTACTCCTCTTATCTCCAGCAATAATAGTAATCCACCTTCAAAGATAAACCTCAACTATAGTTCAATTTCCAGAACTTTGTGTGGGCACAATATGGTGAGATAGGATTCACTGTGAGCTGAACAGCTTCAAATAGTCCCTGCAGATCCTTTCACCTCAACACGAGCCTCTCAGTGACAATCCATCCTCCTTTCATCCTATTACCTTACAGCCAACAGCAAACTAAAAGCTGATAAATGCCACTCTGGCATCACATCGGTCGTCTATGGCTCCTCTGCTGTCACACGGAATACCAGCTCGCATTTCTCGTAGCATCTTGATGTTTTTCATCATTGTTTGTTGTCACAAAAAGAAGCAGAGAAAAAAGAAAATACTCGGTGACATAGCTGAATGTAGATGTAAAAGTTGTAGATACAGTATACGGGGTTGTGAGAACATGCAGGAACTTAAAGTAACAGTAAGTAATTGTCAACCAAAAACCCTTATGTGATATTAAGCTACGTTTTAACACGGTGTCTGTTTGTGGAAGGAAATCCAATAATGAGTCAGTTTCCCAGAAAACAACAGATTATCATATAACCTATAATCACATTCATAAACACTCTGATCAGTAATAATTACATGCTTGGAGCTAAGGAAAACTATTATATTTCTATTCTACGAGTGGTTTGTTTTTTTAAATTTTATTTTCCAAGGAATTTAATCAAGAGCTACGTTTTTTTCCCCGTGATATGACAGGGTAATGAATTTGTTCATTCTGTTTTGTTATGTTTTTTGTTATGTTGCTTTTACTTACTACTTCTGCAAATGTCTGGTTATTTCATATCAATAATAACACATATAACAAATATGGTTCCATTTACATCTTTTGATTAACACACACACACACACACACACACACACACACACACACACACACACACACACACACACCAAGAGGCACAACTCAAAATCAACAACAACAACACGCACGTATTAAGTAAGTAATAGGCAGTGTTGGGGCGTAACGAATTGAAAGGTTAAACACTATCAGGTCTTAAAACATGAAAATGGTTAACATTTGAGAGGATTCATTCAAAATTAAGAAAAGTAATTAAAATGTCATCAAATGTAATTAGTTACATTACTTTAAAAAAGTAACCGACATAGTTACACTACTATTACATTTTCAACAGGGTAACTTGCAATTGTAACCAATCACATTTCCAAAGTAATCTTCCCAACACAGGTAATAGGTTTCTTCCTATTAGATTTAAGTTGCCCCCGCTCCCCCTAAAACAGCCTGGTACTTGGTGATTGTGAAAACTGGGTGTCTCTCTATATTGAGTAAGGTTGAGACTTTACTCAACTGCTTTTAGATAATGTATGTTGTGCAGTACAAATAAAACAGAGTTAAACGAAATGTCTGCAGATAAACCACGGCCTTGCTTCCTGGCACAAAGGCGCAAAAAAGGTCAAAAAAGCATGGATGGCATGTGTTCCTTAATCAAATTAGGCTTGTATAATGGTGTACTACCTAAGAGACGTGTTTTTTTTAAGTAGTATTATTATTCTGAAACACATTATACAATTCGATGTACTTTGCTTCACAAAGGGAATATGGGCTACCCACATACTGTGAACGGTAGCTGAATTCAAGGAATGTTTTTCCACTATAGGTGAATAGAAAACTATTCACTCATTCAAACATGTATTTCATACTGAGCAACGATCCCATTGAATAGATCCGCGTTGTAAAATGGAGGCAAACAACCTCTTAGTTGCATGACACGTATCTGGGGTCAGCTAATTTCCCACTGCTTCCAGTGCACACACATGTGTTTGCTTTCATACATAACGGCAGAGAGTATCCGATCCACTGTGATGTCTTATATTCCAAACCAGACCTGACCTTACCTTTTCATCACTCCGTTTATTTTTGTCTGGTTTATGTCTGACGGTAAAAGAGTGAGCAAAGAGATGAAACTATAGGCAAAAGCTCAATTATCGGCCCATTATTGGCCCTCAGAAATATGAACAGTGGTGAAGATGTAATAAGTGAGCCATGATCTGCGTGCTGTGACTGCGCCCTCAGCAGGGGGCTCTCTGGCGGTGTCTCGGAGTGAACACAAGCTGCCGAGGGAGTGCGAAGCAAGAGTGGGAAATTAGAGCGGAGGAGAGCGTGCGTGTGGGAGTTTATTGAGCAGCGAGTGAAGCTCCCTCAAGCACAATCACCTAATTAGATTTCTATCGAGCAGTCCCCTATCCTGACCCCCTTAAATCTCTTGCATCTCTGGAACGCGAGAAGGTGAGACCCCCCCACCCCACCCCACCCCCCCAAAAAAATACAGCCCATCTGCACTCAAGGTGTCTGAAGGGTCAAGGTTGTGAGAAGGAGGCGGCTTTTTCATTCACAGCAGAAATATACTGTTGCTCAATGGTAGGAATGGAATTAATAAATACAAATAAAAATACACAACTGCCGCAAAAAGTAAAGCCAAGAGGAAATGATCTCTGAAACCTGAAGTGCACTGTAAGCAACAGAGCTATGCTTTCATTCAGATACCTCAATGTGCTCAGTGGCTTCTTTATTATTAATCAGCGCTAGAAAAAAAACACGCGTATCGGCCAATGCCGATTTAAATCATTTTGGCGCCGATTAATTGGCCGGCCGATAAATCGGTCGATCTCTAACTGGAAGGCCCGCATCCCATGACACAAATAAAAGTTTAATGCACCTGCATCTTTAGTCAACAGTGAAATGACGGAAAAAACAAACGAAACAAAAAAACGTGTGGAAATGTTTCAGTCTGTCCGGTCTGCCGCTTTGTCTGACTCAACATTAACAATTAAACAACAACGGGAATTGGTGTTTGGCAAAAGGAACGGATGAGTCGTTGATCCTTTGAATCATAAAGAAATGCTCGCCAAACGTCTGTCGGGGGATCTCCCCGTTCTGTGCTGTTCGACTTTTTCTTTTTTGGCACTTTGTGTTACTTTTAGCATCCTTTCTGCGTGTGCGTGAAGTGAGTAAGTGTTTGGCTTGTGGTTATGTGACAGGAGTGCTTATGTTGGAGATGGACTTAACATTTATACAGCATTTCAAATTGACTCCCAGGGTCTGGGCTGGCGGTGCTGGGGCCACACTGAGGTGACCTGTCGCAGTGACCCACTCGGCCAGCTGTTAGGCAACATGGCAGAGCTGACAGGCCACCGTTACCCCAGGCCATACTTAGTATTTGGCTTTCCACCAAGCCTTTTCTCCTGCACACATGGTACGATATGATATCTGTCCCTCTGCATTCTGTCAGATAAATACCACGAGGTTGAGAGGCGAAGATGCTTCCTCTCGCAGTCCAAAGACATGCATGTTGGGGTTAGAGTACATATTATTTATTTATTTTTGTTTTAGGACGTGGTTGAATTGTGTATTTTTGAGAACTCCCATGTCAACACATGTCAAAGACTTGGAATCGGCATCTTTTCTGCACGTCATTCCCTCCAACCAAAAATAAAGCAGGTCTTTATAAAGTAGGTGTGTTAACTGCAGTATACATGGGAATAAATTGCTCCGCTGTTGAATGTGTTGATATTCATATATACTGTAAGTGTGTCGGGGTGATGTGGGGGAGAGTTTTAGGCTAAAGGCAAAATAACTAGCGACTGTGTCAGAGATTGGATTGAATTCTGCCTTACGGAATCAATGGGTCGTTGTGTATTTTAGTCATAGCAGAAATAACATAATATGTGACTGTGATTAAGACGAACTGTAATTAATAAGGAAATCGTTTCCCAAAAGATAACATGATAAAACTCAGGTGTCAAGTCGACGTGAATCAGAACAGATAATCTTCTCTTGTAATTAACGTGTGTGATTGCAGGCGCGGGTGTTGTTGTGAATGAACTGGCTTTTGCCAAACATCATATTTCAATCAAGTCTAAAAGAGGAGAAAATGTTTCCTCAACTATATGAAACCAAGTCTTGTTGCAGATATTTAATTGCTGCCGCCGGTAGTTTATTGAATGAATGTGCCTCATACATCACCACGCACCAGACTGAAATAGCTGCGGCTGCCTCTTTTAGTTTTTGCATCTTTTTAGTGGAATAGAGGCATGAACAAGTGTACGGCATCAAAACCAAAACACAACATTTACAGATGAAGAAGCAAACGTGTGTTCTGAAACATCCATTGCTTGGGTTAAACAGTCTTGATAGCAGGTTGCCAACAAATCCCCCTCTAGCACATTGACACACCTGCTGTGTTATTTTGGGTTAACATGGCATTTCTCGCAGTGCATTTTTAATGCACAATTCAAAAGTGAATGAAAATGTATTCACGATGAAGATCAACCTGTAACTGATGGTCTCAAAAAGCGATACTTTTTGTGGCATGGATGTACACATGTCTCCTATTAAAATAAAATAACCAGTGAGTTTAAATCCAATCTATATTTACCATGTGCCTTTTTAATTTCATTTTTCCTTCGTTATTCCTGATTACTAGAAGCTCTCTTGTTTTGCTGCCCTTTTCATCACTGGACATCGACCTGCATAAAACCCCTTGAAGGCCCCATGAATAAAAGGTGACAAGCTGTTTAACACTTGATGTCATGGCCCTGGTGACTTGTGTCCCCAAGCGAGAGCTGCTTAGCCAGTGTCGCCCATTTTTATTTATTTACTACTCAGCCAACCCTTCCCCCTCCCTTCACACGACTTCTCCCTCGAAACACAAACAAAACAGGCTGTGCTGCCAACTCTCCAACACGATCACACCCCACCACGGTTAAAAGGTTTAGGTTAATCTGATTTACTCTGCGGTTCCACGCAAACCCAGACCGGAGCCAGGGAGATGACACTCCATAAACGGGACCGGGAGACAACACACCGCACAACAGGAGACGATGGGAGCGCTCCTCATTAGCTTAGTGAACCGTGGGTTGATCTGACATATTAAGACTGTGGCAGAGAAGGTTCTGTGAGAGCAGCGTGTGTGTGTGTGGGTGCCGGCATACAGTACATGTCTTTGTTTGTAGTAGCAGACATGTAGGGTTTTATCTATGGTATAATTTATGGTACACATGGATGGATGGATGGATGGATGGATGGATGGATGGATGGATGGATGGATGGATGGATGGATGGATGGATGGAATAGATAGATAGATAGATAGATAGATAGATAGATAGATAGATAGATAGATAGATAGATAGATAGATAGATAGATAGATAGATAGATAGATAGATCATAAAATGTCATGACAAGATGCAACAACTATTTATGAATTTCACCTTTCCTACTAACAGTAACAAAATGAATTGAGCACATCGTGCACATTCTCTGGGTCTGGAGGCATATGCATGCAAAGGAGGGCAGCCCACTGGGGCTTGACGTCTATTCCAGGTGAAAGAAAAATGGACTTAATTATGTCTCTTTCCAGGAGCTGTTGCCCTGTCTCCAAGCTTCCACGTTGATTAAAAAACATTCTGGGGAGGTGAAACAAAATTGACGCTCATTTTACAAGCAAACATCTGTTGGCTGATGCTTATGCCTCTGGACTACTCCTCTGGCAGCTTATTTTACTAAATTAATAAGTGCATCCTGGGGGGTACTTCAACATATCAGGCAACATCCCAGCGCTCCCAGCCTCCAGTTTTGACCTCCTGCTATGTAAACTGAAAAAGCCTGAATTGGAAAACGTGTGGAAAACCACATTAAGTAGGTTCACTAAAATACTATAATAAGTACACACACACACACACACACACACACACACACACACACGCATACACACACATTATATACACACATACACACACTCACACACAGCCTGTTGGTGTTTCTTGACAAGACACAAATAAAAACCAGGGCAAGTACGAGCTTGTAGGGGTGTCACAGTAGTAGGTAAGCATTTCCTCTTTAATTGAATGGCTGGACTACGGGACCGCCAACCCTTACGGTAGTTTACCATACATAGCCGCAAAGTTTGCGTTCTCTGCAAATACAGGTACGTAAACCTGGTATCGAGGGTGATGTCCGATGCCATCAGTATCGGGACACCATGATTAGCTTGCATTGGATAGTTACGAAGCAACTCAGTTACCCAGTTATTTTCTTGGAATATTGTGAATCAGATCTTCACTGTTTGAGAGACAGAAATTCAGCAGCATTAAACTGAACTCCGATTGCAAAGCGTTTTTTTTTTTTGCTTCTGTGTTGCTCATCTCACTCATCTTGGACTTTTATTGGTTTCTCTTTAGTGGAGAAATCATATATCATATTCGAGTTACTCATAAGTCAATTGGGTCATCACTTCTCTGTCAGAGTTGGAAGGCCAAGGTCATTTTCTATGGCGTTAATCAGTGGAGGAATGTTCCACATACCAGATCCACATGCAACAAACCCTCCAATCCAACATGCTCATGTTCATCACACAGCAGTTTTTTTTTTCAAAGATAAAGATGATCTGACCGACAACAACAAAATGTTTTTAAAATGTTGATCTGAAAATAAGATGCAGGAGGACTTTGTTCCCCCCAAAGGCCTCCGCTAAAGTCCCCACGTTGTTGAAAATGAGCGTTAGAAAGCCTTTGAACCAGGGCCAACGCTTTTTCATTCAGTCTCAGCAGGCAGCTCAGACAGCGTGCCCCACAACAACATACAAAAGAGGGTCTATATGGAGGAGAAAAACAGCGAGATGCGAGATACGGAAATCAAGAACAGACAAGAAAAGCATGAAAGAAATTGAACACGCACTGTCAGATGTCCCTTTATTTGTTGACGCCCTTGTGAATACGAAACAAACAAATGGATGGACATGTGGAGAGAGACAGAAAGACAGGAAGACGGACAACAAAAATCAATAAAAGGCTATATTTTTGTGTGCATATAGTTCGAAGTGCCTTTCTTTGCGATTTAAGTTTGGAATATTTGATTGCACAGTCTCTGTAATGAGGCCATTAAAATCCCTTTCTGTTACATTGCTGGGAGCCAGGAATGATCTTTTTGCTGGAAGACTAATCATCTCTGTGTGATTAGGAGCTGAAGGTTAATGCGAGCTCTTGCAGATGGGAGAGGGAATGAAGTAGGGGTGAGAGAGATCAGACCAGACAGTGTTGTAGAGAGGCACAGGTGGGCGGCGTTGCAGAGGCACAGGGGGGAAATAAGTGTTTAAGAGTCTGTCGATCGGGGCGGGCTGAGCCTCATTACACGTGTAAATGCAGCTTCCAGCATGGAGGCCCCACTTTAAAGCCTTACTTTTTGTAATTATTCCTTTGCTTTGCACACGATAATTGGGTTTTACTTAGCCCAGGGCCGATTGGCTATGTAAGTAGAATAAAACACCCTAATGACTTTGTCCATTTTTAATGCGGATCAGTAGAAGAGCTGGACTGGTGCTGTCATTTCCCCCGATTCTTTTTCGAACTCCTGGTGTTTGATTGGTACTGGATAATGATGAACGTCATTGAAGAACTTCATTTTCCCTTCTGCTGTTTTCCCAGAATTCACCTTGTTGGCATTTCATGAATTATGATACCAACTATGTTCTCACTTTCTGGGTCTGTCGTTAACACACCCAACACTAAGCTACATTTTTCGGACTGTAAGTCAAATGGCTTGCAGAAAATAATTCCAGGAGTGCCACTCAAAAGCAAACGACAACAATCCCTCTTTTAGTTTCAGCCCTTATCTATTCTGTTTATCCTTTGAAAGTTGTCCTGTCAGCAGGAAGTCCTATCACATATAGAGACAAACAACCATTCAAACGCACATTCACCATTCCACCAGTCCATTTATCTGAACCCTAATATGCATGTCTTGGGACTGTGAGAGGAAGAAAGAATAAAGCGGATCCGAGATTATTTCTTTTGTGATGTTGATATATGTGACAACTTGGCTAGTACACTGTTTTCAAGTGTCCTTCCTTATTTCTTCATTACCGTGAGTATACAACAACACAAGTGCATTGTGTTAGTCCAATTTCCTCTTTTTAAATGACCAAGAACAAACGGAAGGCATCATCTTGAATCAACACAACTTACTTGGCCTGGTTTGGCATCTTCACATATAGAAGCTTCATATGGTGTGGCCAGCTCGGGAGGGTTGTCATTCACGTCCAGAATCCGGATACTCACGGCTGAGTGGGAGGCCATTGTGTGGTTATCTGCGGGGAGACGCAGAGAGAAAACATATTAGCCACATCCGATACAGCGTATGGCTGTGTCCGAAATCACCCCCTAACCCCTACTCCCTACTCCCTATATAGGGAAATAAATTTAGTGCACTATATAGTGAGCTCAACAGAAAAATCTTTCGGACACTACTCTCGGCGCCGGTAATTACGTCATCGCTGTCGCACAATTAAAATGTACCACATTATTGTCGTCTCACAAAATACTTGTTTGTTTACCACAGCATTTTTATTAAATGAGAGGCTTTTGATTACTTTCCTGTACTTTTTATTTTCGTATTTTGTTATATTTTATAATATTTATGTATGTTTCCCTCCCGTCCGTCCGCCATTTTCACTTCCACGCAGCCCAGAGAATTTCTGGCAATGCATGATGGGATATCTTGGTCCGGTTAGTGACCATCGGATGTACACTACATTTCGCGGTGAATTGTGGGATACATTGAGTGCACTATATAGTGGACATGCTATGATCCCTAAGCTTTTGGACACCACGACAAAATGGCGTGCTCACTATATGGTGCACTATATAAGGGTTAGGAGGCGATTTCGGACACAGCCTATGTCTGATTCAGATTCCAGCCGGATTTGGAGCAACAAATGACGTGAGCACAGTTTATCTGAAGCGTAGTGATTGTTACAGTGCTTGGCAGCTGAATCACTGAGGCTGTGACCCGAGCTGGAGTGTTTCTCCAGGAACAGACAGTGCACAGTGAAGACTTCAGCGTGTCAGTCATCCATTCATGCAGCCATGTTTGGTTTGCACTTTGCACAGATCCAGTGTAGGTGTGTGTTATTGTGTGCGACTTCTGGTCATGGCTGATTTTGCAATAAGAGGTTGGTGTATACATGGTGCAAATCTCTATGGGCAAGACTCTTTTTTTATGCCTTCATTATCAGGGAGGGAAAACTCAGAGGGATGCAGTTTTCCACAAAGAAACAGACAGCGCTTAAGAGTTTCAATGTAATGCATCCTCAAATTACACCAATTACCTGAGTAACACTTCCTGGCACCGCTGAGTGACATGAAAATCATAGCAAAGAATCCATTTGTGTCTCATGGTTCTCACAATCTGATAATGACACCACGGCACAGCATAGCAGCTTAACAGGCTGAGTGCAAGAAGCACACCTCAGCAGGGCGATAATGACAAATGAATGCTTTTTTACAAAATTGCAAATGGAGTGGTGTAATTTCGCTTCTCGCGGCGTTCCTAAATAAACACAGGGAATAGCGCCACGGTGCCTTCTCAATGTGCCATGAATGTAAACGTGGGAGTGAGGAAGATTATGTAATTAGAACAATCAAAACCCACTTGAAATTAGCCTGACTTCTTGAATCTTAATTCCCATTCTTAATCATAAGATCATTTTCTGACTCACTTTCCGGTTAACTCATAAAACATTATGTACAGTGCAGAGGGGAGCCAGAGACCCCCCCCCCCCCCCCCCCCCCCCCCCCCCCCCCCCCCCCCCCCCCCCACACACACACACACACACCACATGAGTGTGTACATGAGTGTCATTTAGTGAGGGAAACAGAGAGAGAGAGAGAGCGAGAACATTATCACCATGCTAAATGAGTGATGTGGCTGCTTCAAGTGTTGGTCTGGAGATCCCTGTTAATTAGTGCACAGCTTATGAATAAATGAGTACACACAGCTGTCACCAACCTAGTTAATGCATCTGAGTGGCACCCTACAGAAAATGTACCACCATGCAGCCGCAGACAATGACTTTATGATAGGAAAAAAAACATACACAAATCCCGACAACTGAAAGAACTCCACTAAACAAATGTAAATTGTTCTAATTATGCAAGTTTATAGCTAGTTAGGCACAATTAGGTGCCTTCGCGTGAGAAGGCACCTAATTGTGAGAAGTGAGAAGCTGCAATTTGAATAATAAGTAGTGGTGATTAATTACTAATCAACTGCATGTACCTGTACTTTGTGAACATATAGCTGCGTGGGTTATGTGTTGTGCCCACATCAGAGCCACTGGAATTCACACTTGTTTGCCTCATCTCATCTCCACTTAGTTCTTAGGATGATGTCAGCTGTAAATGATGTCATCTGTAAATGATGTCAGCTGTAAATGATGTCAGCTGTAAATCACAGGTCACAAAAAAAACCTGTGGGTAATCTGTCCATGATTTGTTTTTTCATCTACGACCTGAAATAATGACAGAAATGTTGACATAGCCATAAGAAAAAGATTGATTGATTGATTGATTGATTGATTGACTGACTGACTGACTGACTGACTGATTGACTGACTGACTGACTGACTGACTGACTGATTGATTGATTGATTGAAATAATCTGACAAACTCTCACTCATTGCATAAATCTGTCCAACAGTGGCACAGCAGCTAATAAGAAAGCCGGTCTCATCTAATGGCATAATCCTCACATCAGCGCAGGGTTTTGATTGGCTGCTACAGAGTGTTCCATCTACTACTAGATATCTCTTCCTCCTCCTCTTCTTCCAATTTTGTCTTCACAAAACCAGCGATCATGAGACGCTACACATTTTACATTTCAATTCGCACTATTGGAAAAAAAGATGAAACGATGTGAGTATGCGTCACCCCCTACCCACGCCATACTTTCTCCGTGGGGGGAAAAAAAGGAGTTATTCAGTGAGACAGGTTCATTCATCTGGACCAAGTGGTGCTGTTCTAAATCTGTCTCCAGATAGAGACGGAGAATAAAAGGGTTCCAGCAGATTGTTGGCATGATCTGCGTTTGCACGGCAAACACACCAGCTGTTGCAGATTGTTTTCAGAATTATTATAGTAGATCTTTCAGGCAATGAGTTAGACCAACATGACTTTAGGGAATACAGATAGATACTGAGGGAGTGTGTGTGTATGTGTATGCATGTCTTAGAATGAATGCATGTGTGTGTGTGGGTGTGTGTCAGGAGTGTCATGCTGCTTGTGACCAAATGTTTCATTTTCTTTGCAGGAGGAAAGAGTTTGGTTAAAAATGTCACTTTTGGCGGTGTGGAGGGGGGATGAGTGGGGGGGTGGGAATACAGCCGTACAGTGTCTCATGCTGCTTGACTTGTCTTTACTGAGCAAGAAGCCAGAACATGAAGGCACAGAGCACCACAGCACTGTGCTCATTTTTCTATAACTGCGCAGAGATTCACATGCACCTGCATGATAGTTTGAGTTTATGAGTTTAAGAGTTGTGCATGTTGCTCATGGTAACACTACAAAATATTTCACACTGACTGATTTAAATCACTAAATTATTATTATTATTATCATTTTTATTATTAATAATAATAACTACTTTTTTTCCCAAAGACAAAAATGTTCACAAAAAGTATACTATGATAATTCATGGACTTAATCGGTGGCTGCAGTCAAATGAGGTGATGGCAAATATGGAGAAAAAAAAGCCATATTATTCTGTAACCTATTGAAAATATTCAGACAACAAATGAGAAGAATAATTTTCATGGCAGTCGAAATTAAATCGGTTCAGCATCTGTGAATACACAGGCGTTTGATATATCAAGGATAATATAATACAAGCATGCATACAAATGAATGGATTTCCTCTGTGTCTGCGCCAGCTGATTCTCATTCATTTCCATGACAAGAAAAATCCTTGTAGGACAAAAACGAATGCAAACATCAATCTCGCGACAACAAAAACAAAACAAGTGGACAAAAAAAAAAACAAGTCTACCCTTGATGATGTGATCTACAATATGGTATCAATCAACGCTTGGTTGAGAAGTAAACTACTGGTGCAGCTCAACAAATGAAACATGGTAACTAGAACTAGAACTAGAATAACATTGTAATGTTCTTTTATTTCAGTAACACAAATCAAAAAGCGAAACTCTAATATATCATTACATACTCTTCATTATGCACATAGCCATTTGAATCTACAATATTGAAGTTTGTCACAATATTGTCATTTTGTGAGATCCAGAAATTAGGGGTTTAATGAGCTGAAAAACATCACTGTCAAAATTCTGACAAATAAAGGCTTGAAATATGTCACACTGTGCGTAATGAATCTTTGATACATAACAGTTTCCCTTTTTGAATTGAATTAATGAAATTAAACGTTATTTTTGTGTTGAGATGCACCTGTATATGCACATGCTATTCCTTTATTTCCCTTTTTGAATGCATTTTTCTTGTGAAATTTCCAGACACTGGTGAACCTAACCTCAAGATGTGTCCTGCCTTGGCACCTTTGAGGATGGCCGAGAATGGCACCACTGAAGAAGTGTGGTACTGGTCAAGTACCTTCATTCAGCCTATCAAACAAGTCCATATGTCTCATGTACATGTCCACTTAACCTGCCAATGAAAAGCCTTGTGCCTCGATCTCCTCTCATTTTCAGTCAAACAGGAAAATCAGTACAAAGTACAACCGTGGAATTATGGGAATGCTGCTTTGCAGTGGTGGATGCATCAGTTGCTTGTGTTTCATTAGAATTCAATGAGTGGCGTTTAAATCATCAATGAACAGATAATGAAGCAACCGAACAAAGAGTTCCCTTTATATTTATCTCCACCAATCTATAAAACACATCATTGCACAATAAACAAAAAAGTACACTAGTGTCTACGGATCGATTCATATTTACATTCATTTGAATCCAATTCAATGCAACTCAGTTATGCCGAGCACCAAGCTCTTGCCCACGAGCGCTTTATGCTGTGTAATATGCATGACGACTGTTTGACAAATGAATTATGCAAGGCCTCCAAGTGCAGGAAAACAACCACTGTGTTCACAGTCTCCACCTCCTCCACAACCACACAGACAACAGCGAGTGACGAGCTAAACACAACACTTCAGCCAGGTCACAACCTCTGCTCCGCGATTACACATCATTATCTTTCTCTCACCTTGTTGCTGCGCACTACATCAAGCAGACTAATTCAAAACCCCCTTTGGTAAAAAAAAAAAATCCCCGATTTGCTACCTTGGTACAAAATTACTACCCGTTTGTGAAATACTTATTGTAATCTGCAATAACCTGCTCTTTAGATTTGTTTTGCATTTGTTTGCCGCAGAGCGAGTCAGAAAAGTCATGCTGGAGGAAATGTCTCCTGTAACGGCGCCACTGACGAAGCCCTTCCCAACTACTTTGGTATCTTTTTGCCCTCGAGGTGTTGTGTTGTGTGTCTGGGTAAGAAAGCAGCTTTGCAAGGTGATATCATGCTTGCTATCAGGTCTCAAAAATTATATGTCACTCTGACTTAACCTGATAGGATTCTAGGGGTGGGGGTGGGGGGGGATGTGAGTACCCTGCAGGTGACAACGCGGTTAAACACTATTCCTGTACGACACGGGTGGAGGTTGGTTGACGTCTTTTGCAATGCCAGTGCCTGTATGACAAAATGCACATTTTGTTTAATTGGTTGAAGCTGAGAACACGCTGTGTGTATATGTTTATGTGGTATCACTTCAGTTTCATATTGTCATCTTAGACCACAGACACATTGCAGGGTATTTGACATTTTGTGTGTTTCTTTCAGTCAGAAAGCCGTTTTCACTTATGCGGCGGTAACGCGGTAGTTCAAAGGTCAGTAATGGACCCGGGGAGTAATTAAGGCTTGTTCCGCAAAACTCAAGGAAGTAAGATGACCTTGTGGCTCTCACTCAGCCTTAATTAGCAGAGGGACCAACGAAAAATAGGAACAGAACCATTGTGAAGAATATGAAGTCCTCGCGCTGTGTGTATATGTCTATGTGGTATCACTTCAGTTTCCTATTGTCATCTTAGACCACAGACACATTGCAGGGTATTTGACATTTTGTGTGTTTCTTTCAGTCAGAAAGCCGTTTTCACTTATGCGGCGGTAACGCGGTAGTTCAAAGGTCAGTAATGGACCCGGGGAGTAATTAAGGCTTGTTCCGCAAAACTCAAGGAAGTAAGATGACCTTGTGGCTCTCACTCAGCCTTAATTAGCAGAGGGACCAACGAAAAATAGGAACAGAACCATTGTGAAGAATATGAAGTCCTCGCTTCATAAGGGTTTGATCTTCTCCCCCTCTCCTGTCTCTCTCCTGGCAATTTTTTTCTTTCTTTTTGTGCGTGCTGTCTTCATCTACCGCTCTCAGGACTCTGTGGGGCTAACAGGTGATAAAGAAATATTAGGGATCGGAATACTGATGGTGCTGGCCACTGACTGTCTGTCTGGATGTTTCACTATAACGCATTGTGAGGGGCTTTATCTAACAAGTCCAGGCATGTGTTTATGTCTGATATCAGGGGGTAGAGCCCTTTAAATGTTCAATTAACATTAAATATGCCTATGACATAATGCCGAGCACAAAGCGGCAGAGCACAAAAGAGCCCAAATTGCTCTGGGAATTATTGCTTAAAAAAAATGACTCCGAAAGTCCAATTTTTTTTTCTTGATGTTTGTGCTGGGTGAGGCTGCTTGCTATTCGCTTTAGCCTGTATTGATTATAGGAGTAATCACGGTCTGCGGAGAGAGGAACAAATATGAAGACGCTCTAAAATCAGCTTTGTTTACGTGCTTTGTTTTCTCCCTCATCTCTATGTGTAGCGGTGGATAACAGTCAGATGCCGAAACGCAATCTCATCAGCTTCCACTGCAAACTCCAAAATCGCATCTGTATGGGATTGAAAAAGGGGGAAATTGGCTTCCTCCTCCTTCAAGTTGACGTCTAATGATACTGAAATAACTTTCCAGTTTTCCCAAGTTATTACATTCTTCATAATCTTTGCTGTAACAAAAAAAGGGGGAGGGGGGGGTATAAGCTCTGTAAGCTGTTCCTTTATTATCATGATCTGTTTGTCAGGTGATAAAATCCAGACTGTATTTCTGCTCCGCTAACAGAAAAACAACATTATGCTCACTGATGGCTACTGCTCAGGATTAAAATGCCTCTACGGGTGAGCCGGTTTTGCTTGCGAACAAACATTTAAGATAAATAAATCGAAGAACATGGTGTTTTCTGATTCTGTCGAAGCTCTGGCTCTTCATAGAGATTGATAATATGGGAGTAACAAAAGGCATAATCAACCCAGAATTTTTCATTTTCAAATCAAGCAAGCACCTGTGCCTGCTGTCAACTCTACAGCATATTTATTACAAATAATCTGCTTGGAGTTAGTGATGTTGGCATTTTTACGAGTTATTAATACGATTTTCTACGTTGACAATGTATCTTGGCCTCAGATGCTGTTTACAACAAAGTCTTACAACCATTACTACTGTCATAAATTACTTTCCTATTCTCTGTCTTTCTCACAGCTCAGAGCCACAGCGACGGAGCTTTGTGTGCTATGCTGTGCTAACCATCTTGTTGTTTTGAAAACTGGGCCGTAACTTCTTCAAGCAAATTCAAGTGGGACCAGTGTGAACAATTTTATTCCACTTAATGTCATTTCCAGAGTTTTTTTTTTCTTTTTTTTAGATATGAGAAAGATGAAAAGATGGCAGATACATTGAGTCGAACCAGAAAGGATGATAAAAATAAATATTAGTTATCCGTGCATCCTGTTGTTGTTGTCAAGGTATGAAAGCCTTCTGTTTTAAGCTTTGTTTTGACATGTTAAGATCTATTAGTCTTGCAAATGTTGAAAATAGATTCAGGCTGTAGTTAATTAGACACTACGCATGTTGAAACTGAAGAAACAGTGTATTTTCCAGCATCTTTCGTCTGGAATGGTGAAAAGGGGATTTGGTGGTGAGTAACATCACACTCCTACCAGCAGTACGATGACGTAAAAACGCAGTGTAATAAACCGAGTGTGAAAAAGTACCTGCTTCTACAGCCTTCACGGTGATATTGTGCCAGCCTGCAGTCTCTCGGTCCAAAATCTTGCCCAGTGTGATGGCTCCAGAATCCGGATCGATATGGAAGATCATCTCCTGGTCTGTGGTCCGATCGATGGAGAACCTATCAGAAAAGATATGAAGAGGTAAGACATACTATTTAGGTGCAGTGAGACAGGGAATTGAACAGTAGTTTAGAGAGTGAGGGGAGAAAGTCTAATACAGGATTTACAACGTTTGAGTACATTAATGACCTTGTGGGTATCTTGGTTGTTAACGATGGGCGACGTTAAAGAACAACAACATATAGAGAAGGGACCCGGGTTAAAGTAATTATGTTTCAAAGACATTCACTGGAGACTTTTCATCGGTCCTGTGACGAACAGCGCTATGGCCCCTAGCTGCAAGCAGCAATATATTGACTCGCTCTTTGCCTCTTTAGAGGGAGAAAACAAACATTAAATTTTCATTCTACACTCAAGGAAAACCACAGAAGCTTTCTTCCTTTCTTTCTTTTGGGTACTTGGTGCTCTCAAAAGATTGGTGAGTCAACAAAATGTGCTGAAAGCTCTCTTTGTTCTTGCTTCCTTTCCCTCATCACGCGCACAGCTGGCTGGCTTACTCGTGCCCACATGACCAGGAAAAAAAAAAAAACGTACCATGGGCATTAGCAGCACTCTCTGCCTAGGACAAACACGCCAGCCAGCACTCTCCCAGGTCTCCCGGGAATGATGGTCACATGTTATGCAAATTTATCTCCGCGTTTATGATGCTAACCTGATGTGTTATGGAAAACGGCGCACGGTTTCGGATCATGAGTGCGGCGCAAAATAGCTAGTGAATTGCATTTTTTTCTTTTAAATATATTCATGCCGCTTAATGTCAATGAATGAAACCGAGTTTCTATTCGTTAACATCTTCTACTCTTTATAGGCCACTGGGGGATTCGATTTGGACAAATGACCAAAATGTGTTGATCTGTTTAGATGAAATACAGGCACATGTGTTTAAAATGACGCCATGGTACTGAAATATAGGTACATCTTTTACTTTAGGATAATCACTGGGTTTGACTGGATTCTATTTACATATACCACTAACGCATGTCTGCAGTATAAATGTTAAAATATTTGTGGGACTGTACTAGTGGGTGGCAGGGTTCATATATTTTTAGTGCCTAACTAGTTCCTTTGCTTATAAAAACAGTTCAGTCTCCCACTGCCTCCCACCATCAGAATCAAATCTCTCTTTTTAAAAAAAAACAACAACAAACAAACATTAATTTGTGGCATAAAAATACATACTGTACTTGGCTGCTTCACACATATGAGGAGAGCTCTATTTAAAGTGTGCTCTTTAAAAATGACAATGACCTCTTGTTCTGTAGAGAGCATCTTTGCATCCACATGAGTTTTTGTTTCGAACCATTTGCATTTTAGCATGAAACTGCGATTTCTCACCAAAGAGACGGTCTTGGATATCAGCTCCATGTGCATGCATATTTGCACTCGTACCTTATCGCCCAGGATGCTTAGTTATGTGAAGTATTAATTGTTGAACTCCCATATTTGCTCTGTAGGTAGCCCCTGGCCAACCCCACAGATCCATTTGTTCAAACACATGTACGCACTCACTCACTCGCACACTCACACACACAGAGGCATATATTCTTGCACACGCTTCACACACACACTTCCAGCTCTGGGCTGCCAAGTTACTGGTGAACGACAGCGTTGCCACTGTGTTGTACTTTATTACACCTGGATCTGTGAGCCTCATGCATTTTTAATCGAGGTAATTTGCACAGCCCTGCGTGTGCCAGTGTATACACCGACACTGGGACTGTCTTAGTCCTTATCTATATTCCCCTCTCACACTGCAATTGCTCTTCTGAGGACGTACAAACTGCAGACCTCGGTACAGAAGATGATCTGATGATACTGTTTTTATCGCACACCGTGATCTGACAGAAAAAATAGACACCCTGTACAGCTTCGTTCATTGTACAAGTCCCACTGTTTGCTCTGCCATATTTAATAGATATTCTCGCAGAGAGAATTTTCTTCTTCATCCTTTCACCTACATAAATATGTACTTACAGTTTGCGATGTATTGGTATTAAAGTAAAATATTTGGTGTTTGGTACATTTTGGTGCATTCGTAAAGTTGGTCTAACAGTTTAAAGCAATATTCGGTAGATGTGGCCGATGGAACATGTACTGTATAGTGATAAAGCAAAACTATGGGTGCATTGTGTTGGTGTTATTTATATTTGGTAAGAGAGCTATCCTTGCATAGCAACAATCTGTTGCCATTGTTTTGGTTGATAAACTTTGTAAGTGCGACTACAGTTGCGGAGAGTAGCATACCGTCAGAATCTAATTATTATTTAATCCAATCTTTAAGTTTTAATCTATTTTACATTTTAAGCACAGTCAAACTGTTTTTATTTAAAGCTAATTTAATATTACTCAATTAAATCACACGAGTGCAAACTCAGTAACACTGCTGGGTCCGAAACTATTTTCTTCTTATTCCATTACATTAAAAGTCGAGGTGATTTGAATTCCAATAAAGTTTAATTATAGTATAGTTAGTGTTATAGACAGTATGCACCAATGTGCTGTTTCAATACCTGAGAGGTTTATTCTTCACATCTGGATCTCTGGCAGTGACAATGCCAACCAGCGCCCCGACTTTGGCATCCTCCTGCACTTCCATGATAGTGCCCTCTGCTGGTTGAAAGATGGGTGGCTCGTCTATGTCGGACACGCTGACGCGGACAATGGTTTGATCTTTGAAGGAGCCCAGGTCCACAAAACGGGGGTCAGCGTGCTTGTTAACTGCCTCCACCACGACGTTGTGCGTGCGCTTGCTCTCGAAGTCCAGTGGCTGGAAGGCAAAGCGTATTCCGAATAAACAACGTAACCTATTCACTAGTTAAAATGACGCCATGCTCATTACTCACACCGATGGCCAAAAGCTATAATTACAATAGCACCATTAAATGAGTAGGACATGATGAATTGATGAAGTGATGTTTTTTTCAAGTTACAGCCCTGCCAGTAGCACAACAGCAACAAATGTACAGTACCTTCTTGATGGAAACAACAGCTTCCTGTGTCTCTACATCAGTAGTGACCTTGAAGAGATCTCCTCCGTCTTTGATCAGATAGCTCATGTCCGTGTTCTCTCCCATGTCTGCATCCGTGGCAATGACACGTCCGACCGGTGTCCCGATAGCCGCCCCCTCAGACACAGAGAACTGATACATCTCTGGTTCATGGCCGCGAGTGGCAAACGTACGGACAAACAAAACAAGGAGTTAGTTAGATATAGCAAAACATCAAAGAGATAAAGTGGCAAAAAACAGTGTAGGTGTAGAAAGCTCCACAACAGAAGAGGGATGAGAGTGTATATATATGTATACACACACACACATTCACACACACACAGGTAAAAATGGGAGAATGGGAAGTGACAGAAGTAATGGATAGGAACTAGAAAGTGAGAAGTGAAAAACATTGAAATCACTGAAAAACACTGGATTCAAACTATCTAAACTTAATACAATCTCACCTTTTTTGTGATTGTATTAATGTAACACAGCATGTATTTAGATTAATGTACATGAAGAAGTAAAATGTAAATATAAAGAAGTAGTAAAATGTAAATATAAAGATAGGTATGAAATGGCTGCGTGAATGTCTTCCAGAGTTCATCGTAAAAAAAATAAAAATAAAAAGAGAAATGTATGAAGGTACCGTCAAACATTATTATTCCCCAGAGGGATCTTATGTAAAACTAAATTAATAAATAATCAAAAGTCTTTACATCCATAGTGTGCCCCTTCCTTTACATCGTATTTCAGCGCCTGCCGTCCAAACCCTATCTATTCCCCATAGAGACGCTATAATCCTGAAGGGTTTATCTTTCCGACCAAATATGATTTACTGAGATGAAAAGCTGATTTATACATTAAAAAAAACTGTGTAGGAATATATCAAATACAATCAACCACAATGTCAAATGCTGCTGTCGCAGCTGTAATACAAAAGTTATAGTGCTATAGTAAATAGGCAAAAAGCAGGAAGGGGAAATCAAAATAATTCCTCTCAAAATGCAGAACTTTATAATTGGTGTATTATTTTCAACAACAACCGGACTCTTCAGATTCTGCTGAACTAAGCGTATTTTATGGTGATGTGACAAAGAGCGTATCCTAAGATAAATGTTTTATTTGTTGAGCATGCATGAACGTAAAGGTATGAGAACGCTATTTATACCAAAATACTGCCTGCGCCATCATAAATCTATAACAATGCAATAAAGGTACAATCAACCAAAGTGATTCGGTCCCATGTATGTACTGCATATGCTGTACAATGATCAAACTGCTGGTAGAAAGCATCTATTCTCCAATTTGTTGGATTGCTTTGTTGTGTGCTGCAGGTTTGACTTGCCCATAAATTTAAGTTAGGTGATTGGGACTACATGAGGGCCATTCACCACGGCTACTGGCGCAGCCATCGCTTATTGGTGCCAGCCACTGGTGGAGTTTGTGTGTGTTTTATCATCTTTCTGTTTCTTCACTGACTTTCACTTTTCTAGATATTTTCCCTGTCTCTCTTCATTTTCACTGTGACATTTACACTGCCAGTCATTTTCTCTTCATTCCTTTCTCTCTCTCTCGCTTTCTCTCTCTCGCCCCCTTACTCTCTGTCCAAGGAAAGCAAAAGTGCGGGAGACACTCACTCTGTGGGAAGCGCGGCGGGTTGTCATTAACATCAGTGATCACTATGGTCACTGTCGTGGAGCCGGAGAGACCACCCATTTGTCCTGCCATGTCTGTTGCCTTGACGACCAACTCGTACCGATCTTGTGTCTCGCGGTCCAAATCGGCGACGGCTGTCATGATGATCCCTAATGATTGAGGGACGGAGGAGAAAGATGGAAAGAGAAAGAGTAAAAAGTACAGAAGAGAGGGACTAGTAAGTGGGGCCGATGGAAAGGCTGCATTAACGGTATGCTCTTATGCGATAACTATATTCCCCCTCTCGGTTTGATTATTGACTTCTGCTAAGCACTATCACAGATGCACAAGTGCAGCACATTCCATTTCACCTTCTCAGACAAGCTGGATGGAAGCGATGTGTCATATTGCACCACTGCCTATATACCATTTTATGGCTCAGCTGTATTAAAATGAATAATATATAGGGGCAGAATGAACAGCCACCCTGAACAGCATTACAACTCGTCCATACCGGGGAAAAAGTGCACTCAAACTCAAAGTGATATAACATCAATAGGGAGGCAGAGTTAAGAAGCAGCCAAAATAGAGACGAAACAAATGCAATGAGTCCGTTTACTTTACATTGTGTTGCATTTTAACGCAGTCAATGGGCAGTTAAAGAGATGGACACGCTGGTCATTTAGTATAACGGGCAAATAAAAAGGGTTTCAGCTAAAGATCAGCAAATCAACAAAGAATTCAAAAGCTGTGTTCTTCACCCTGGGAAATATTTGTGCAAACAAAACTGTTGCGCTTCCAATGGCAAAACAAACTGACCGATGCTGGAAAAAAAAAAGTACGATTTCTATAGCATGATGTTATTGATGGACTTTAAAAAAAAACAAAAAAGACATTCTCTTTCTTGTTTAAAAAGACATATCCCTTACTGGCCCAGCAGCAGTGGCATCAGTTGTTGGCAGTAGTAATATAATTCCACTTTACCCCTTGGGATTTTCCACATCAGAATCTATTGATGCATTTCCTGGGCTTGGTGTGCTGTCTCACTCCCAAAGGTTTGCCCTCTGTTGGGTACACAACTCACTGATTCCAGTCACATTTACCCCCAGGCTGTGCTCCATGAGTAGTCAAAATACAGTGCATGCAGCAGTGAGGTAAAGACGCGAGGCAGATGACATGCTCCTCTTTCATCCGCCAAAGGCCAGAGGGGATGCATCTAAATTAGAGCTGTCAATAGTAAAGCCTCAATCTGCAACTAATATAAGGCACAGTTGGTCCACATTGTCATAGAGCCTGCACAGAGACTACTCTGAACAGTCTGTAGTTACAAATGTAAACACCTGAGACCATACTACAAAGCGATTATGCACTGCCTTAACATTAACATTAAAACATGAATATTAACCAATTTAACCCAAAAATGAGGTCATGCACACCAACTGTGAAATAGTGTTAGATTAGACAGATTATTTAATTAGATTATCATAAAAAATCATAATGTTTGGACAATTTTTATCCGCACTTGTATTTCTATTTTCCATCTCTCTCTACTGTGCATTTGATGAGCCGTCTTTCGGTTCGTGTAAACATTACAAAGACTGGGACTGCCAGGCTACAAGGTTAGCATTTCTTTTATGCACCTTTCAGTGTTAATTTCCTCTGTCACCGTGCGTGCTGTTATCTACACATATTGTTGGACTCATATTTTCATGGGACTTTCTTTTGTACTATCAAGACCTTATAGACCTTATAACAAATGCATTCATTTACAAGCCCTGGTTTGGCTTTTTTTATTATTTCCTTTGCCAACTCGCAATTTCAATATGTCTTTTGTTGCTGGTTTGTTTTGGAAGGAGGCAAAGGAGGTAGGAGGCTCTGTGTAAGCACAACCAAAAATCCAATCATCGGCGACTAACAATACATAGTCAACACAAGTGCTTTTGACTCAATTTGAGAAGTGGACATTGCAATTGTTAAAAGTCCTAAGTGGTGTTTTCATAAACACATCCGCAGCACAAAAGGCAACCAGGGGCTGGAAGGCTGACTCAGCAATAACTCATGTGTCTGTGAACTGAAATGCACTTGATGTGTCAGGGGCCATCGTTATCAACTCTGTTCTTTGGGGGACATTTATCATAATTCTGTGTTTACAACCGCGTTACAAACTGCGCTGGTAATTGTAACTTCACACATGTTAAACTTTTACGTCTTTAAATATGATTAGCACTGCAAAATACACACGCAGTGTGTTTTGTAGATATTGCTTTTAAAATGAGTGCGTGCTCCAATCTTAGAAATATATTTCCCCTCTGACTCAGACACTCAAAAACACCTAGAAACAATTTCACCATGATGGAAGCAACAGGACAAAAAACAAAACAGTGACATGCTGTTCAGTCTGTTGTCAGGGTGAGTGAGAGTGATATTAATGAGGCAGATTTCACAGCTGCTCTCTTTCCTCTTCATTTTGACCTTCTTGACTTGCTCCTATTAGGCGGGCCCGTCCGCCTACAAAATGGGGAAAGGCGGTGGGTAGAATGGGGGTCGTCAGACAGAAACTGGAATGAACCATCCAGTCTCCTGCCTAGTCCCACCAAGGCAGGGCCATTTATCATCCAGGCACCCAGGCTGACCAAATCAAAGTGGTGGACACCAAAAAAGGAATCATTAAAACTTTAGTGCTTTTCCCTCGGGGGGCATTCGAAGGCAATGCCGATGCTAAGCTTCTCCTGTAAGGCTGTGGGTCAGGCCATATTACTCCTATAAGCTCCATGCCAGGAGGGAAATAGGGTATTCCCATTATGTTGCAAAGGGGGACATTTTTCATCGTGTAAATCTGAGTATGGTGGAAAAATAGCGCTAGGATTCAGATGAAATGGCAGGCGATGACATAAAACGTGTGTTATTCTTAGAACCATAGTTTCCTAATGAGGAAGGTAATGTAAACATGCACCACCCTGTGGTTACATAAAAACACCTAAAATATGTGTATGAACATGTATGTGTATATATGTGTGTCTATGTGTATATACACACATGCTGAAGGAACTATAGGGAAAGGAGCACCGGAAATCTTGCGAGTAAAGAACAAGTGCATGGCGTTCTGATGTGTGTTGTGTTTATTGTTCTTACCAGTGTGTCTGTCAACAGTGAAAAACCTTTCTCCTTCCAGGACGCTGTACACCACTCTGGCACTGCTGCCGTACGTAGGGTCATCGGCGTCTGATGCAATAACTTTCATTACGGACGTTCCTGTTGAAAGGAGGAAGAAAATGTCAAAGAAAGAGAAAAAACTTTTTAATTCTGAGCTTCTGGGTGGGTGGGGGCGGGGTGAGGGGGGTCACTGGGGAAACTTTAGTGTGGACACTTTGTGTGAAAGAAAGGCTCAAAGAGGAAAGTCAGTCAGTTTTGCTCAGAGAACTATAGATGTATTGATGTATGTGGTTTCTTTGTAAGTGTGCGTCGCTTTGTGAAATCGTGGATCTTCTGCGTTTTAGACCTTGAGAAAACCGACGGTTGAACAAAGGAATGAAGAACTGACCTGACTCCAATCATTCACAGTGTCACAGGAGGACTATTTATTTCTTGTTAAGGTTTAAATAAAAAATTTAAATCATTTTTTGGGGCATGGTTTTGTGAAGGTCGAGGCAATGCAACACGTGATAAGAGGGACTCACAAATATCTTAACGGTAATCTGCTTGTGAGTGTGTGTGTGTGTGTGTGTGTGTGTGTGTGTGCAGGTTAATGCAAGTTGAGTGTCACTGCACTCAGCCTGAGTTTTTCTCTCCATGCACATAATTTCCCAAACTACTTCTGTGATGCCTCAAATTACATTCACAGTACAACAACTGCCAGAGCTGCTTTGCCTCTCATTGTGTTGTCGCGATGAAAGGAAACACGCAGGCATAAAGATGAACATAATTATAAATAAACATTATGTCGCCAAAGACTGTTAAAGCTGAAAAAAAAAGAAGATACAGTACCGCAAATAAATATTTGTGATGACTGGCGCATAGACAGACCAGTCATTTCCACGCGCACCTTAAAATGTAGGTTTTTGATGAGCGGCGGTGTTAAAGTCATTATTTCCCACTCTGTATTATGTTTGTCAACAGAGCGCTTACACTTTAATCAGTGATGCCTAAAGCCTACAAACCTCTAAGTGTCTTTTAATTTTCAGGTTAAGCAAAAACTGCACGCTGGCAGGTAAGATTATTCCATTCTATTCATAATTTCACTTACGGGCAACGGGAGATAAAGAGGGGAGATGTTACTTGGTGCCATAGGTCATCCAGGACAAGGAGTCAGTCTTTGTCTCCATCCCTCCGGCCAATGCTATGCGTAATTAGTGACAGCTGGTGTTGTCCGCGAAAGGTCACAGCTCTAGCCTTTCTCAGCGCCCTGTCATGCTACTGTCCAGCAACATAATGGCCGCATGCTAATGATGCTAATTAGTGGGAAGTGTCAGAGCACTGTTGGTTTCCTGTCATCCAGCAGAGATCCTGAAAGGGACCGAGGGAGAAGCCGGTGGATTATCATTAAAGCCACCCGGCCATTAAATCAGACAGCTTACATCACTACCCTGCTGCTGTCACCTTTAAGCGTTTCCTTCCTGCCCCCGTTTTTTTTTTTTTTTTTTGCACGTTTTGCAGCTTTGAGCTGTTGTGCTTACTAACTGTATGACACAGCGCTCGACCTCGTCCACGATAGCTCCAAAACAAATGAGGGTATGCTAATCTGCAGCTTTGCTGAGCAACGTGGCGATGTGACACATGAGCCCAGAGGTCAACTGCCCAAGGAAACAGTTGTCATGAAGCACAAAAAGGATGGACAACCAAGTGGACCAGTGTTTCACCGGTGAACACCGGTGGATCGTAAATTCCGGTGATGTAAATCTTGATATACTGTATCACAGTTCCCAAAGGATTTACAGCCCTGCATGCTAACTAGGAAGGAATGAGCTTTTAATTTGTATACAGTCATGAACTCAAAAAGTACAACCAGCCTCATCCTTAGAAGATCAAGACATGAAGTTGACTGAGATATCATTCTTACAGTATTAAAAAAAAAAAACTTTACTGAGGCTATGCATTTTCATTACTGCCAGGGGTTCGTTAATTCTGCCTACCTGGTTGGCTCCACTGCTGTGGGTCCAACAAAACCATTTTCATCCATGGGATTACTCCCCTTATCTTAATTTTCCCCAGGTAACAATCAGTTTAATGCTCAGCTGTTTTGGGTACTGGCTGGCAGCAATGTCAGATGGCCTGGAAGAGCTATATATATGCAAATGTTTTTTTTTTTTTTTTATTGTGTTTATATTAAAATGAGAAGTGAGGCGGTGAGTTTGCCACTTAGGTTCTTAATAAAGCTCTGGCTTAAATCAGTGTTTTCAGTGGGAGAAGTCATTACTTACTTTATCTGTCGCTGCTGTTGGTGTCTCACTTAAGTAGATTCTACTGACGGAGTTTTAGGAGGAAAAGTTCTAGATATCCATCACCTAGAAAGTTGTTTTCTCCCCATAGTTAAAATCGGAATCCCAGATGATGCAGCATGTACTGTTGCAATTATGTATTTAATGAATAAATATACAGGTTTGTCTCTGTTTATTCCTTTTTTCCTTCACATATTCCTGCAATAACAAAACTAAATTGAATGGCTTAGTTAATTACACCTCATAGTACTGCATCCATTTCTTTAACCTAAACAGTAGATTAACACATGTTTTATGCTGCTGACGCCCAGTGTTTATAATGCTTTCACCTTCCTCCATTAGTGTAGAAAAGTATATATTTACCAGGAGACCATTTAACCCCGGTAAGGTGTAAAGGGAAACAGAGGTGACACATCATTTTTACCATATTATTTAACTGTGCATTACAGTGACCTGAATTTCCCCAGTAAATCTAAGCCAGTGTTTGACACTAGTTTTCCAGATATAATAATTAGTCACCTCACTTATGCTCTACTTTGAATGGAAATAATGTATGTAGCCTGCAGATATTTCCATGCTGGGTCTCATCTTTAAAACAATATTAAGAGAGGCAAACAGACGTCCTGCTGATTTTCAGTTTTGGTTTTCAAATGTATATCGATGCAACAGCAAATTGGAATGTTTTTTTTTTTTGTTTTCCCCACTATTTGTTTGAGCATTCATGTGTGGAACCCTGTTCTACAGTGGTTATACTAGTGTCTTAACTAAAATCACACACTGTCTACTCATCACTGATGACTATGTAAACAGTTGCCATATACAGTATAATAATCTTTAAATGACGATTGTTTATTTGCAATTATTTGTTAATTCATTTATTTATTTGTGTTAGAAATGTTGTACTCGTGCTGAAATATTGTTATAACATTGTCATGGTCAGATGAAAGTGAAGGTAGCAGCAGTCTAATTGTGTAATAAAATAACACACTAAAACAGTCTGTGTTCCAAATGGTATTTAAGAAGTGCAGAATATCCCTTGAAGGTTAATGTAAATATAATATTTTGATGAATACTGAGCATGGGACTGTGCAACGGAGGAAATGGGAAGGTTTTTTTTGGGGTCCCGGAGGTTTCTTGGGAGGTTGGGTGACGATGGCTATATAGTTAGATTTATGCATGAGTTTGGTTTAATGGCATCAACACGGGCTGCTGGAATGGCTTCACCACACCACTTCAGCACTCCGGGAGAGATGGTTCAATTACTGTGAGGGGAGCTGGAGTTGTGGGCCACGTGTGAGACACTAGACTGACAGCTATTTAAGAGGCGGCATCGTAAAAGAGATTTGTGCCTGTCTCAGCTGGCGCTGCACTGGTGCAAGATTCAGAGTAGGGGTCTAACCGCTGCAGCGCCGAGCCCCCTTCCCGCCATGAGCCATCGTAATAATCTGCAGGACTGAGTGCTCCCTGCCCGCATTATGGATCATTTAGTAAAGCCATAAACGCTGAGGTGTTTTCACATGAAAAGTTATTTCTTCACTACTTCCACCGTGATTCATTTCTCTCCCGTCCACATAAATGCCCCAGGAGAAAGAGAGAGAGTGAGTGAGTGAGAGAGGAGGCTGGAGAGAGTGATGGAGAGAAAGGAGAGTGAGGAAGAACAAAGCAGAAAGGGAAGAAAAATCCGCCATGTCATAAAAGTCAATGGCCTGTTTACATTGATCCTCTTCAAAATCTCTGATAAGGAGATATTCTTCATCTGACCCGAGAAGGGTTGTAAATCTCATCTGTGTTAGCCGTTCTGCTTTGGACCGTGTAGTTAATATAGTGGACGGTTATTTGTTGTGGACAGTGCTGAAGGCCAGTTAAATCCCAACCTCTCATTAGTTTCATGCACTTCTGTCGACAAACAGTGACAGAATCCAAAGAGCAGCATCTCATCTCTCTCTATCCAGCTGCAGCTCCAGTCGACTCGGTGATATTAAGGTCGTGTCTCCAAACCTCCAATACTACATGAACATTTTTGTCCTGATGAGGTAACACCCCCACATAAATCACCCCAAACATCCTGTGGCCAGGCTGACACCTCTTATACCCCAACATGCACTTTTTGTGCACTCAATATCCTACACTCCCTTATTAAATGTCAATATAGAAAATAAAATGTAAATATAAAGAGGTGCCAATTTTCAACCTGGACAAGACGCACAAAAAAAAAAAAAAGTCCTGCACGCAACCCCTAACTCAATCAAACCAAATCTGTAGATTATTTATCACACTTTAATACCCCACACGCCACATCTGCATGACAGGTATCAACATTATTGTCTTTGACACGCTTCACGGCCCGGAAAAATGATTGTCCACGATGATGACGAAATAAGAGCCTCAATCAATTTCATATCTTTGACTGCAGGGTGCCGCTTTTGTCAAACACATCTTCCACACACTGACTCACACGCTCTCACTCGCACTGTCAGCCCCCCTACCCCCCACCCCGCAACGTAGACGCTGATTCATACACATGACCACACATACAGATCAGCCAAAATCAATTATGTCAGGCACCGTGGCGGCGCGCATAACGCTGGATGTTACTGGTCACATATATAAAGGTTGTTGGCAGAGGATATCGATTGTAACTTGCTCCTGCCGTGTTGCGTTGCTCTCTCCTGTGATCCCGCTGCTCCAAATGTCTCATCTACTGTTAGCATGACAGGCCCCAGCTGTCCTAATGGTGACTGCAGCAATTTGCAGCCTCCTGGGTAACCTCTCTGGACCAGAGCTACAGGAAGGCTGATTATTACTTTAATCCCCTTGTGGAGTTCTCCCATTACATACAATAGGAGTGGGGATTTATCCGATCAAAAAGAAAAGGAGAAAACCAAAAGAACTAAGACATCTTGCTTGTTTTAAACAGCTAACTAGAGTAAATGTTTATTTTATTTCTTTTACAATAAATCTTAATTGCCATAAAGCCCTCTAGTTCTTTGTTATGATTCCCTGGGTGTGTTGGCGTGTGCAGGTCAATGATCAAACCAACAAAGTAGAAAAGTTACTTTGGGCGTCTTCAAAAAGTTGGGAAAATAACTGATAAGATGAACGGGCAGAACCTTTTCTTTGCAGCTTTATGCTGCCGACTGCTCCTCGAGGTCAGTGACCAACAATACAGCTGGACGCTCTGTCTGGCGTAACAGTGTTTTTGTTTTTGTACTCAGTGATAGGTCAACGACATTTCCTCAATACTTTCGCTACTCTCTGGGCTTTTAAGTGCTTTCGTCCTCCCGGTACACTACGTCTCTAAGTACTTTCTGAAGCATCTGTCAATTAGATGTTTTGTTGCAGGAGATCTATCACAGCAGAGACAGATTTATGTATTGGTCACGTGTTCATATTGGCCAAAATTACAAATCAGTGTGCACACTGTCTTCATACATATTGAAATTATTATATAGCTATATATATTACACCCTCTGTTGCTTTATAGTAGCTGCACAATCTGTATTACATGTACATAGATACATACATAGTATATATTACAGCAGTGCAGAGTCCATGTCCCCAGGCTACGTTATGAAAAAGATTGTGAAATGCAATTTTCATTCATTCATTCATCTTCTACCGCTTACTCCTGTTAAGGGTCGCGGGGGGGCTGGAGCCGATCCCAGCTGACATCGGGCGAGAGGCAGGGTACACCCTGGACAGGTCGCCAGTCCATCGCAGGGCCAACACAGAATACATAAACAGACAAACAACCATTCACACTCACATGCACACCTATGGACAATTTAGAGAGTGGCCAATTAACCTAACCCCCACAAAAAGACTGGGTCTCGCTGTATTACTCAGGCTGCACTACAGCGTCTATTCACAGGCGCGATCCCACTACTGAGCGGCACGGGGGCTTTGACCTGCTCCGTTTCCGACCTGGGCCGGTGCACCCCTCCTTAGACGACCTGGTGGTTCCGGGCTCCCCCGGAAGCACCATATCGATACCGAACTTAGTGCGGACACCCGATCGACATAGTGCACTGCAGCACAGAGCTCCTGAGCTCAAACGATTCGCAGCCTCAGCCTCCCAGTAACTTGGATTACAGGCGCGCGCCACCGCACCCGGCGAAATGCAATTTTGGGACATAAAAAGGGCAATGACCCCATGTAGCTACACATAACATAAAAAAATAAATAGCTGAATTTCTAACTCCATTTCAGTATCTGTATGGTTTCCCGTACTCCAACTGGGAGCAGGTTCAACTATACTCAATATTTTAATCATGAGGAACTGTGCGATAGTCACAAGTTGCTGAAACCTGGAGTTCCACATACTGTATCACTAAAGTTTCCACTGAAATGAACATCTGGGGACAACAATGACAGGTTGATACTAAAATGCACATCAGCAGGACTTTGCTCAAAAGTGTTGTTGGTCTTTGTTGTTTTCTGCAACCAGGCTTGAGACATTATACTGAATGTGTCTTGAATTCTGAGGATAAACGCAACTATTCTGCTGCCTGCATTGATGATGTTGGTGATTCTACACTTCATCAGATCAGAACAGCTGAGGACGGTGGTCGGCTTAATTCCCACTATCATCCTCCATGACCTGCTTGCCGCTTTTGGGACACGGACCTTTCAGCCACTCTTCCTTGAGGTGAGGAAGTCAAGGCACCGACGTCGTGTTGTCCCACATCTCTGCCACTCAGAGATCCCGAGGTCCACTCTAATGGAACCACATCAATCACAGGATTAACTCTGTGGAAACTTTTCACCCTGCTGAGATTCCACCACAAAGAGCTTCCCCTGCCAGCCACACTTCCACTCGACTTGCTCGCTGTCACTCGACCTTTGAGTGGGAGGAAAGGATGTCTGACTCGGTGACTAAATGGTTTCAAAGCCAACAAACTGTGCTGCTTTGTCAGTCAGGCTGCACGAGGACTGAAAAGAAGACTGACACGTGTCTTAGTATGTATGTTGTATGCAAACTGGAAAAGGCCTGTCTTATTATTTACTGGCATCGGGTGCCTCTGTGCCATTACCAATAATGCCTCTGCAGCACGTGTGCAGATATTGTGTGTTAAACATCAGTCCATCAAGTGCTTATTACTGGAGAAGATGCCCAACCAGTCTGACATTAGTTTAGGCTCCGGGTTTTTAAACCTTTTGAAGCCTCACTCAAAGCTACATCAATATTTCAACACGGACTCTGGTTGGAGAAAACCAGAGGGAAAGGAGATGGATCCAGTTCAAATATTCATGTCGATGTTTTCCAAAACATATACATTAGCAAAACATGTCGTCCTACGCAAGTCACCTTGTATTAACATGGAAGCACAATGGGGAGGCTGCTGCTGTTGCGGAAGGGAAATTAAGTGCTCTAATTCTTGCAACATTTGTAAGTGATGTGAGAAGCACTGCCTGAGGGAGCACAAGGAACAGAAAGTAAAAAAAAAAAAGATCGGCATATTTGTTTAACTCTACAGTCCTGATATTCATTACATTTATTTGAATAAATATAGACGCTGAACGTGTATATGTACTTTTAATGTAATAATACGGTCAGAATATATATTATTATATTATTTTTTAAATAAATATTATCTTCTTTTTCTTTTCTTTAAGGACAGAAGTCTGTTTCTACATGTTTCTAACCACAGTTTTTCCAAAGCTCTCCGTTTTAGGGGGTAAACAGCAAGAAATGGAGGTGAAAACGGTCGCACAGGACGACGCGTTCTGAAGCACAAACAGAGGTCAGGACCTCAACGCACCGCCGTCTTCTTCGCCTCTACCGTTCTGTTTGCCCTCTCCGCTCCTTCTGAGAGTCAACCAACCCTGCAAAACAAACAAGGCTGTGCGCACGAGTGTTATTTTTGGCAGCACGTTCGAAGCAGATAGACGGCCAGATAGGAAACGTCTGCAAAAAGAGGGGGGGGCAGGGATGGAGGCTGTAAAGCAATGACAAAGACGTGGACACTTGACAGGAGTGATAAGTAAAAATGAATATGCCTCAGGCCGCGGGCTACTGATTACTTTCTGACTATTATGGCCTCACGTTTTCCGAGGCAGTTTGCTATACGGGCGGCCATAAAACAGCACAGTGAGCATATCAATGGTGTGGCTAATGCTTGCAACCTGCTTCCATCACGGCATAAAACACAACCACGGTGTAGATCACGCCAGCTGCCGTGTCCAAACTGCATAAAGAGTACCGATGCTAACCACGTTTGGAGTCTATAGTGCGTTCAGAGAGAAAAACGACAAAATTGAGGACACAATTCTAAAGCTGTCAGAGCGCTTACATAAGCTCGATCATCCGGGCCGTGTCAAAGACGACCACCGAGTGAAGGAGAGGCTACAGGAGCTACTCACAAATGAAAAGGAATGTGCGAGGGTGTTCAAACGTGCGGAGACGTAACCCAAAACAAACAAACTTTTTAAAACCCATCGACAAAACGTTTCATTTTACAGGATATGGACAGCAGCCGGTGTTTTGTTCACTTACAATAAGAAAATAAATGTGGCACCACTTCTCCTCCCATTTTGACTTCATGTAAATGTACTCAGCCCCCCAATCTAATCAGTCTCTATTGACTCTACTGACGACTACAACCTTTTATAACATGTTTACATAAAAATATGGTTGATTTTATAATATTGCTTTTAGCAGATGTTACTCACCAGGACAATATATGTAGGAATGAATCTGAATGAAATGCCTCTTGTTTACATAATTATTAATTTGCAACATATTGTTAGCGGTTGACTAATATGTGTTTAGAATTGATTATTGACAACAACAAATGTCACAGTTACACAGACAGTACTAGGGTCAGCTTTAGGGTTTGTTGGGGAAAGCGGTATAAGCCTTATGCCTTGGTAACAAATTCAGCCTGACAAGCCATATCTGAGCTATGCTTCACGCAGCTGGAGCAAATAGAAGGAAAAAAAAAACATGAGGTGGTGAGAGGCAGCGCTCGGTCTGTCCAGCATTTTCCTTTTCCCCCCCGTTTCTTCTCTTCGTTTATTACCATTTTGCTTATGACCTTATCACTAACCTGCCGACGGGGGGAAAAAAAGAAAAAAAGAAAAACTGCTTGGCTTGGCTGATGTGCGGCAGGAGAGCAGAGGAAAGAAAAGTAAACGTGCTTGACTAAGCAGGAGCTGTAACCTCGTTAAGGCTGCTGGTTCCATGGCAATGTTTCAAACATGAAGAGTGCGTTTGGTCATTTGGTCGCGTCATCTGACTGAGGTGGGGCGGGGTCAAACAGGCAGGGGAGAGGCGAGGGGCAGCCACTGTGGAGGGGTCTTGGTTATTAAGATAACTCGTTGACTAAGCATGGTTCCAATGACTCCACTGCTCGCTCGCTCTCTCTCTCTCCCTCTCTCTCTTATTAGTTCTCTCAGGGTTTCCAGGGTTTTGCATTACCTCTATCCTCCTTTTCCATAACAGGTTTTTCATACCTTTCAATCTCCTCCACCCTCTATACGCCTCTCTTACACGTTTCCTCTTGCACCAACTTGCGTGATGCCTCATTTGAATCAGGCTCTAATGAGGGAGAGCCGTTCCATTTTTCAGCACTCCTGGGCTGTGTCCGAAATCGCCCCCTAACCCCTACTTCCTACTCCCTATATAGGGAAATAAATGTAGTGCACTATATAGTGAGCTCAACAGAAAAATCTTTCGGACACTACTCTTGGTGTGGGTAATTACGTCATCGCTGTCGCACAATTAAAACGTACCACATTATTGTCGTCTCACAAAATACTTGTTTGTTTACCACTGCATTTTTATTAAATTAGAGGCTTTTGATTACTTTCCTGTACTTTTTATTTTCGTATTTTGTCATATTTTATAATATTTATGTATATTTCCCTCCCGTCCGTCTGCCATTTTCACTTCCGTGCAGCCCAGAGAATTTCTGGCAATGCATGATGGGATATCTTGGTCCCAGTTAGTGACCATCGGATATTCACACCATTTCGTGGTGAATTGTGGGATACATTGAGTGCACTATATAGTGGACATGCTATGATCCCTAAGCTTTCGGACACCACTACAAAATGGCGTGCTCACTATATAGTGCACTATATAGGGGTTAGGGGGCGATTTCGGACACAGCCCTGGAGTCACTCAAACAAGAAGCCACCCAGGCCCTACTACCTGCACTCACACACACACACACACACTGGTAACCCACACTATAGCCCAAGCACACACTGTGATATCGTTTGGCAGCTACACGGAATTTTGTTTATTAAACATCAGCTTCGTCTTTGACATTAATGTCATGTAAATGAAGCCCCCCATTCACCTGTCTTTTGGTGGGGGGGTGGGGGGGATCACAACTAACACTCACAATAAAAAAACATGTTTGTCAAGATTGAAAGCGTTGTGGTTTCAATGTCAAAAGCCTCCGTTACAATGTACTCTCGCCATTATCTACTCCTCTGAAGGGCCTCTCCTCCTCGAACACCCCCCCCTCCCCCACACCCCCACCCATCATTTGCCAGTGTGTCAGAACACAGGCACAAAGCTCATCTGGGAGACATGCAATTCATCTGCCTGGCCTTTCTTTATATACCTGCACTGTCTCATTTTCAATCTCATTGCTGCCCATGTGTCACAGCTCTGACACGCTGCACGTTAGGATCCCTCTTCAAATGTTCACGTCACCTTTCTACCACTGAATTCTACTTTGACATTAATGTCATGTAAATGAAGCCCCCCATTCACCTGTCTTTTGGTGGGGGGGTGGGGGGGATCACAACACACACTCACAATAAAAAAACATGTTTGTCAAGATTGAAAGCGTTGTGGTTTCAATGTCAAAAGCCTGCGTTACAATGTACTCTCGCTATTATCTACTCTGAAGGGCCTCTCCTCCTCGAACACCCCCCCCACACACACACACCCCCACCCATCATTTGCCAGTGTGTCAGAACACAGGCACAAAGCTCATCTGGGAGACATGCAATTCATCTGCCTGGCCTTTCTTTATATACCTGCACTGTCTCATTTTCAATCTCATTGCTGCCCATGTGTCACAGCTCTGACACGGTGCACGTTAGGATCCCTCTTCAAATGTTCACGTCACCTTTCTACCACTGAATTCTAATTCAGCGACTCCACCTCCTGGCGTGTTCATCTGGCATCTGTTTTTCTGCTTTCCCCGAGACCTACATTACATCACACACCTTACTTATGCACCAGGGAAATAGCTGCACGATAAGTGTTCAGTGCAACCTTTCAACCATCCGCCTCAAATAGCTCTCCAGATGGTTCCTGTATGGTGTCACTTCATGTTTCTCATCTTACCTATGGGTGACAGCTCTGCGACGCTGCCGATGTAGGGACCCTCCAAGAACTTGGGCTCACTGTCGTTTATGTCCTGGACCTTGATGACAAACTCCGACTCTGGTTCCAAAGGGTCGTTGGAGAGCCGGTCGCGGGCCTGAGCCCGGAGCGTGTAAAAAGCCTTCTCTTCGCGGTCTAGTCTCTCCGTGGCATGGATGTCTCCTGTTAACTCATCAATGATGAAGATGGAGCCAGCGCCTTCTCCGGAGATGGTGTACTTGATGTTGCCCTCACCTTCATCTGAGTCTGTATGAATCTGCGACAAAAAAAAAAAGAGAAAAATTAAAGTTCTGAGATAATAAACCAAGACAACAATGAGACAAAGGGACTATCTTATCATTAGACGGCATCTTCTCCACCTGGACCAGGGCTATGTACAGTGTGTATAGTGAGGATCATAGATTTAGGCCAACATGGTCTTGAGTGAATACATTTGAAGGTGCAGGAGAAAACATGAAACTTAAATATGGAGAGTTATTCACCAGACCAGAAATAGTCTGGTCACATCTGCTGCTGAAGACGATCACTGAACCAAGACAGAGGTTATGATCTTTCCACTACATACAACTACGCACCTATTTCACAACTAACATCTCCACTTAGGACACATGGTGTTTTTTTGTCCGTGAGTTTCAACTCTGTTTCCAACCACTGTGCATACCGATTATTTGTGTCTGTGATCATTGTCAGAAAATGATTTGCTCATCAGCCGTGACCAAAAAAAAAATTAGATTCCTTTCATCCATTTCCAACCTATTCACCAATCGTAAATAGAGCTCTTTGAGCTCCCTATCAACAACCATCACCTCCGTCTCGAAAAAACAAAAAGACACCTGCGTTTTAGGGATGATTTCTGCACACAGCGCACTTCGCAGGATCGTGACACCCAAATTAGGGGATCAAAGTCATTTCAAAGGTTGTTAAAGGTAGAGAGAGTGAGGAGGCCAGGCGAGGTGGAGAGGGAGCCTAAAAGAGTCCTTATAAATCACAGCTATATTTCCCCCCTAATGTGATTAGAAGACATTCCAGAGGCAGCAATAGGAGAAGTATCCGTCCCCCATCCCAACCTCCCCTTTGGCTCTTCAGTGAGCACTCGACCTGCTCTCTCTCTCTCTCTCTCTCTCTCTCACTCACTCACCTTCCATCTGAAATTATAATTCAGAGCTGCCTATGCGGTGTAAGTGTGGTTCAATCTACTGAGCAGACCAGGGGAGAGGGGAAATCGCCCAGGCCTCCCTGCTTAATATTTTATTAAAGCTTAATTAAATACAGGCTCCTATCACCCTCACGGGGGTTTTCATTAAGTATTTGTCGTAAACCCACGGAATAATGCAGGCCCGTGCCGTGATATTGCCTCCCTCATCCATTTCCTCCCCCCCAACCCTTTTATCTATCTGTTTTTGCCTTTTCTCACCACCGTGAATCATCCCGGAGACTAATACACGAGGAGTCCGAGAGAATATATACTGCTGGATATGTTGGCGGCATCAATATTTCAGTTACAATAAAAGAAAGTTTCATTGGTCCAAACTGTGAGAGTTCTCTAATAAAAGTGCACACTCATGCACCGCTAGATGTGTTTTCCTGTCTTACCCACCCACGCCATTTCTAAATCAGATTCTGCCGGCAAGAAGGTGTGCGAGACGTTGTCATCATGTGTTAATTAAATTGCACAAATGCTGGCAGCGTGCGTGCGAGCTCCTACCTGCTGTACGTGTACTTGTGGATACACACGCACACACATACACATGCAGTGAACTCACTTTTTTTCCACACACACACATATGCACACACCCGGTTCATCATTCTGCTGGGATGATGCCATTTCTCCCCCCTCAGGCTGAATATACCCATCCGTCAGTCTGTCATCGCTGGAGTAATTCAAGTTGGCAGCGTAAAAAACGCACACATACTACGCTTAGTTATGACGTTCTGCACAATGCAAAGGTCAGAGCCAGGACGCCACTCAGCGCAACGTTACCACGCTGTTAAATAAATTAACGCGAGGAGTGAAGCGATCATGAAAACACAAACTCTCTGCAGATGTCGATCACGACGAGGAATTACAGCTGCTTCACTGGGGAGATATTCAATACATTGCTCTGAGTGCTGAGTCTGATTCTGCAGCTGTGTCATTACAAGTTCAATACAGTGAGATGATGATGGAGAATTATGGCGCCTCGGACTTCAGGGCCTGACCAAGGTTTTTATTTGCCTGGTCAGTAGTCTTGCTTTTGATGTTCAAACAGTCCTTGGAAAGATGGCGATAAAAAGTTTCCTTACTGACAGGTAACAGCAGCTTCATTCAGCTCGAGTGCAGCCGCTAACAACAGATCCTACCACAGGCAATAATAATAAAACACTCAGACGACCACAGGAGAGCGCTCACTTAATTCACTTTCATCAGGAGGAACACAGCCAGCACAGAAACGCGTGTCGGGGACGCACTGGACATATGGAAGGACAATGCAGGACATTCAGATTTTAGTACTAACGTAATCGTACTTTTAATAATAGTTAAACTTTTGTCCGTGTACAAACAGGTTATGTTTGAAAGGTTGGCGATTCTGCAAAGTTTTTGTTTACCTCTCTAACAAGCGTTTGCTGGAAGTCGAGAAAATAACTAAAATGTTGTGCAGCACAACTCATTGGTTCCATGGTTAATAAACTGGTCAACATTTAATACCAACTGTTGCTGTTGCTACGTTGTGCATGCACATTGAAAGACGCGCTGGATGTCGTTATCGTTCCATCGAAATGTGGCTCAAACTTGTCGAGGTGTCATGTAAGTTTCAGCTGAGCTTCAGCGGGAATCGTCCAAAAGTGTGAATTTGTCAGAGTAGCTTAGCAGATATTATGATTCGGTGTCTGGCTTAAGCTAAAGTGGGAGTCCGTAGTAGTTAGAAATGCCTAAGGGTTTACAGTGGAGGGCTGTGGGCTGACTCAGGGGAAAGCGAGAGAGAGACAGAGGTTGTTGATGCCCTGTCAGGTTCACCTTTGGGTCATAGCATAGCGTCAGACTGTCACTGTAGCCTAACCCGCTGTAGGAGATGACATGTGATGCAGTGATGGAAGCTTCCTGCATATTTGGTAGTCAGCACTTCTGGGTGTATTTAGTGTGTTGGGCACAAACTTAATGGTTTATGAATATGAGATAAAGCTCTAAAAATGTTCTAATTGACAATTCTGAATAGAATAGAATAGAATAGAATAGAATAGAATAGAATAGAATAGATGTTTGAAGGATTGCGGTAGAGATAACATGCTGCACTCTGCACTGAATTCTTGGTTTATTGAGAGTTTGAAAGCATGAGCAAATTGGCTGTCTTATATTTAAGTCTGTGTAATCAGGGGAAGGCCTGCCACATTTCACTGCAGCGCGTCAGGCGCTCTGATCTTAACAACTTTAAAGTGTTAACAAGGTGACTGTATCAGAGACAATCTGGGGAGCGACAGCTGAAGGGGAGGAGGGTAGAGACGGTGGGAAACCTGTGTGTGGAGAGGGGAGAGACGTTAAAATAGGTCGGTGTCGGTGGTGGGATGGGGAGGGTTAGGATGCAGACTTGAAAGGCGATGGAGGATTGAAGTTAACTGGTATGTGGGGAACAACTTAACCTGTAACGTGGTAATAACGTTATGTAAGACGGTGCTTCAGAATCATGTCAGTAGCTGACAAAAGCAGGGTTACACAAAAGGCTTCCGTGCTGTGTTTGTTATTTTTCATCCCTCTGATCTTAAGATGTTCGGCTACTCTTGAAAATGAAAACCTTGTACAAATGGACCTAAATGTGACAAATTGCATTTTGGACAATGTGGAGAATTTGCTATAAACGGGTCGCCATCTGCATTTTTTAAATTTTTGAATTTTTTGATGCAAACACAGTTTGTCTTCTCCTTCATAAAAACACAGCATCGACATCATGCCACACACTATTGCACAACATTGTGTCAGGAGCACATCAAACGTACCAGTCGTAATTCAGCGTAACCAAAATAAATTACCGCTCGCTGATTTCGACATCAGTGCAGCAAATCGGCGGCAGACATTGCATTGAGGGAAAGAGATGAGGCCATCTGCCTCGCTTGGCTTCAGGTTGAAGAAGCATCTTGGACTGTACCAACACCCGTTTTCACTGTTCATGACCTGGACGTTAACAAAAACACTGCAAAGCTGCACACAAGAACTATACTTTACTTCACTTTGTTTAACAACAGCCATTCATTGTCATTTGTTGCAGCCAACACCGACGCTGTCTTTTCCAAAATGACACTTCCGGTGTTTTTCCGACACATTTGGAAACCAGCCGGGGAGGAAAAAGACTCCATCGCTGTCAGATCATTTAAGGGCCACGAGGATTCATTATCTAAATGTACCGACCAAAGCTGCCAGTTTCGTGCCATGTGAGGGGCCAAACTATTTTTACATCTGATTTCATTAGCGGAGTAGTGGCAGTCACATATCGGGATGGGGCAAGCTTGGCAACTTTGCTGAGTTGGCGCAAGAAATATTTAAAAAAAAAAAAGAAAAAAAGAAAAAGGGAAAGAAAAAAAAAGGCTTGTAGCAACTGTCCAGTAGTGAACATGCTGCTTGGCTTTAATCCCCCCCTGCTCAAATTAAAGTGTTGATACCAGAAATCCAGCGGACTCTGTCGGCATGTACGTGTGTGAGACACACACACACACACACACACAAACGAAAACTCACATCGGCACTAACACACACCATTAATAACACTGATAGCAGTGGCCAGTGCCCTGTGAAGTGCAATAACTTTACTTTTTTTTTTTTTATTAATAAAATCGTCTCGCCTCTCCCTCCTGCTGTGTCGCTCCCTCGAGCTCCCCTCAGCCCTTTTATATCAGCTCACCCCCCCTGTCCTGTAATGAATCACCGGCCTCCTGGCTCCCCGTGTCCCACTGCACAGCTTCCTCTCCCTTCATCCCGTTCCTCATGTATCACAGTTGTTCTTTGTCGATCTCTGATCTCCCAGCAGACGGGCAGCGATGTCTGTTTGGCTTTGTGTTTAGCTTGGCCATATAAATAATGGCCAGAGGACATTAGATATACAGATATCAATAGATGCTGATGCACCGTTGGTCCATTGCCACGTCCAAATGATTGGAAGCGAGAGGGTTAGATGATTGATGCGTGTGACTCATCTCATCTCATGCTGTCTGCATTAATGTTCCATTGTTTCATATCATACCCGATGCAAGGCAGTAAGATTGTACACACTGTCTGTTCTCATTCGGCTCACCCAGCTCGTTTGAGACGCGGCTGACGAACGGGACGAGAACGAGACGAGAAGGACAATATTCCCAAAAGCATGCGTGGCACGGGAGTGATTTCCAAACAGATTTGATTTGACATGCGCTCATTTTCATTCGTTACATTAGAAAAATAAAATTCATTAAGCACATTTCCGGTGTCAAGACATTGTCCTTAATATCAAAGGGCACGCACTGTAGTCCCTGATGATTCAGAGTGGTTCCAGGGACTTGGGAAAATCAGTCGCACTGCTTTATACCACTGATGTATGTCAGAGATAATTCTTGATCTTTCTCATGCTCAAATCTATTCTAATGGTTGCTGATAGTATTGGTGGGGTAGGTCAGTTCAAACGGTTGATTTTGTTCATGAGGTCAGGCAATCTTTATTTTTTTTTTTGCCATTACATTTGTTTTTTTTTTGACAACACAAATGCGATTAGCACCTTATGTGGATATTGTTGAGGCAGGTGTGTGAAACATCGTAAAGGTTGTCTTCAATGTATAACAGGAAGACATAACCTTTTTCTGTTCTTGACCCAATGCTTTTCCTCCATAAGTAAAATAATTTTGTTACGAAAGCTGAATAATAATAGGTATTTTTATAGGCGGGCTGTTGCGTTTAGCAATCACATAAATGAATGGACTGGCTGCAGAGCCGCAGCAATGTTCTTATGAACTTCTATAGTGAATAAAATATGACTCACCTCTTCAATGATTTTAGTGGATGAAAATGCATGCGGTGAATAATCATAAAGGTAAACCAATGTCTTTGAAGTAGAAATGACAGCAAATGCATCTCACATGCATAGATATTAGTTTTGGTTGGAAATTGTTTGAGTATTGAGTAATATGAATAAAATTTGTAAATTTGTGTATACACAGATGTCTACCCTCTGTATATTTTGGTACTGTATATTTAGGCTGCTTTTTTAGGATGAGGTTTATAGGAGCTGATTTGGAGTTTAAATCTGCTCATTCTGAAAATGTCGGCTGCTACATGCAACTGATGTGAGCGGCCAAGCTTTTTTACTGAGAATATATTCATCCTGATCAGAAAATACATTCGGACTTCTCCATTCATTTGAAATTTTGTTACATAAAACTGTATGTACTAGTGTTGGCACTAGCCTTGAGATTGTCCTGAGAAATCATTTCCTACACCACAAGGACGTGGTTGGTTTTGATTTTTCAGTTCATACATCCAACATTCATTCAAAGTTCATGGAAAGATATTTTAGCCTTACCTTTCCAACGTATAGAGGCTCTGTGCCCGTGTACTCCTCCACCACAAAGAACTGGTTCCACACCCAGCCCCTCTTCACACGTTCATGTGATGAGGGTCCTTGATCCTGTCTGTTCCCTCCTGAGGTTGAACCACTAGTCCTTGAGGCCTCACACCAGCCAAAGCCACAGCAGCTAAGCAGACCCAATGCTGCCAACAGTGTCCAAGGTCCTTTTATCCATAGAAAGGCCATTTTTTATTAAAAAAGAGAAAAAAAGGGAGCAAAAGAAAAAAAGAGTAGAAGGATATCCGACCTGGGTCTACATGTAATATAGAAGCCACAAAAAGACAGATAGAGTTTTGTCCCAGTTGTCGTTTTATAACAAAGATCCACTCGGCCAAACTTAAAAGGTCTCTGTGTGAGAACTTGAAAGTTAATCCATGAGATCACAAATCAATCAGATGTTATCTGCTGAGCAGGACGGAAGAGCACATTGGATTTCTACCACCTGCAGAGTTTCATTGTGTTGTAACATGATCAGTCATTCTGACTCTTTTGGAGGATCTGGCCCACCTTATGAGTTTCTGATACAGTTTTAAAAGTCTGGCCGAAAGTGAAAAGCAAACAGTTTAAAAGAAAAATGTTATTCAAGCTGAGTTTTTTTTAAATGAAACAACAGAAGTTGCTAGACTGGCACGGCCATCAGTGTGGGGTACTCTGAACACAAAGAATTGTTTTCATTAATTTATGTTTTTGTTGTTTACTTGCAGTGCGACCCATTTCACTGCCAGGCATGTCGCTTCCAATAGCAGGCGCACAAGTTTCATACTAAGTTGTTCAAAAGTTATTCTGCGAAACTGTTCTTGCCAAGAAAGCTCTTCTGTAGTCCAGGACCTTGTAAAGTCATGGCTGGTTTTGCCTCCCGCAGCAGAATCCCTGAACTGAGAAAAGGCCAGTTGATTTTCCTGGTGGTGAGTTTGTTTGATCTTCAGTGGCTTTTCCCTCCAGAACAAACCAGTGGTTTGGAAAGTTCATTCTTCAAAGGTTCCTACAGTATTTTATTCTGCCAACGTCATGACTTCATCGCTGATTCAAAGGCAGGAAAAGGACAAACCTGCAAGGCACAAGAAGAAAATGACTGTTACCATAATTGCAAATTAGACTGAATCTAGAAATGTTTTCTTTTCGATAGTTCTAAAGGTTATCTGAACATCATCAGGGTTTATAATCACTGTTAGTTTTCAAGCATTGACATTTTCAAATACATGGAGTGTTTTAAACACCAGCTTTCTGCTTATCATTCCCCTCCTTTACCTCTGTGTTCAGAACCAGACATACCATAATGTTCTTGTTTTGTTAGGATTATCTGGAGGAAAGAGTTTTCCACCAGTGTTCAGCAGGCGTCTAACAATGTGCTGTGAGCTAGTGGGCAATGAAAAACCAGTGAAAAGAGGACAACAAACCAGGTGTGCGGAAAATGGGAAGACAAGTAGAGACAGACGGAGGTGGTGTGTGTGTGTGTGTGTGTGTGTGTGTGCGCGCGCGCATCAGACCCAAAGCATCTGTCTGACTTTCTTCCAACTGATGGAGCGACCCTAACCTCAGTCAGCTGATTATTTGCATGAGGGATCACTAATTGGATAAAAGTATTAATCAGTTAATTCTAGCCAATGAGGCAACAACCCACAAATACTTCAGACAAACACTGGAAAGAAGTTGGGCGGAGCAGATACGGTCTTTGGCTGATGTGAGACGTGCACGGATTTCGGGTATGGCGAAATGATAAAGAGCGAGCCAAAAAAGAAAGAACAGAAAAATGAAATAATGAGTGAAAGAATAAAAGAGGTACACTGTGGAGGTTTGCTGCGCGTCTGATTAATGACCCCCTTGAAACATTCAGAACACAGGTTGTACAACAAAAAGAAAAAAGAAAAACAATATCATTTAATGCGACTCTGGCCCTACAACCTCGGAAAAGCTACAACACCAGTAGGGAAAAAAAAATCTCCTCCGGCCAGCAGGAGGTTTAACCTATTGCATTTCTGCCGACTAGGAGAGGTCTTCTAATCTCACTCTCCTCCTGCCCGGTAGCAAGCTCAGAGCTTCCGGAAATAATTCCTTCTCAGCCCGCTGGTCGAGGCAATGTCCGTGGTATTGGAAAGCGACTGCTCTCGGGGTCCAATCCCTGGAGCCAACATTTCAAGAACAACTTAAACAGCTTAGACCTCTTCATTGACTAGTCTGTTAACAGCTGGTGTTATTAATGGAGGTGTCACATGGGTATTTACACATACCTGTAGATAAAATATATCAGCGATGTTATTGCACATAGTGTCAAAGCAGCATAACATTTGCTACATGCTAATCGCGTATGTCACAATTACGGGTTTCCCAATTCCGGTCTCAAGTACTTGTACTTGTACTCGCAAAAATACTCAGACACTCTGCACCCGATACCACTTGACTGCTACTCGATGTCACTACCTCTTCTCAAGTCTGGAAAAACAGGTATTGGGACACCCCTAGTGCTTGCACTGCAGACAAACACCAGTATCTCTCAGCGACGAGGTTTCTGTTGGCTGCCTCAGAGGCAGCTTTGCTCTGAACGCAGTTAGACAGAATTTGACCGGGAACCACAGAGTCTGCCATGCGCTCTTTAAGATACACCACTTGCCCCCGCAGAGGATGATGCCCAGTTCATGCTGCCTGGCAGTGGGGATAATAAACTATTATTATCCTCTGCTGATGCAGAGCTGTGACACTGTGACGATCCATTGTGATGTTAAAGAGCGGGTTCCAACTTTTCTCCGGAACTCACATTTACAGTGCTTCTGGTGAACACAGCAGAAGGCAATTTCACATGGCGTGCTTTAAAAAGTACATGATTATGAAACGGCATTGCGAAGGTACAGGTCACCATGGAAACAATTACAGAAAGCAGTATATTACTTTCCATCACATATTTCTTTGAGCGCAGCAAAATAAAGATCGTGAAGTGTTCTATTGTTCAGCGACCAAAAGGGAACAGCTTCTGGTACCATTAAGTATATGTTGTTGAACGTGTGCCCAAGATCTGGGTGTCAGAAAGCCTATTACACACTCAATACACTGTCACCAGGTAACACACTGCACACACAAAAAAACTTCCCTGTACATAACATTCCTGTAAATCTTATTTTGTTTTCCCACTCTAAAACACCAATTTAGAGGATATTAATCTTTGTGGTGAGCTTGCAAACACACACATGGCATTGGTGTACTTATTCCTTATTTGGTACACAATAGATCATAATACAGTCAACTACAAAACAAGTTAAAATGACTTTTCTTTTTCTTTCTTTTCTTTTTTTTTTAACTCACATCTCATGTACCAGACTTTCGGTGAGAGGAAAGACGTGCAAATATTTTGTTGCACTTTGAATGACACGCCAGTCTGGGAAGGAAAGGAAACACTTGCCCGACTCAAATTGATTAAAAATATTTATAATATTTATTTTTGAGTTTCCAATTAGATATGTTTGAGCTGTGGAGGGATAACTTCAAAGAAATAAAATAAAAAAAAAAACAGTATATTTCTCTGTGCCTCAAAGGCAAACAGCATTGGGAGGATAGAAATAATTCATTTTTGCCTATCTAGACTTTTCCCTGTTCCCTTAAAGCAGATGACTTAACGGAGCGCCAGGCAGCTGGAATATGTTTAATTACCGAGCATTTGTATCAAATAGTTCCGTGTGTGCAGCAACAGCACAGAATTTGCTTTGCAAACGGAAACGTTTGCCGAACACCAACTGCTTGGTGTCTAAACACAAAACCCGCACTCCTCCAGCGAATCGGCTTCTCCTTCTGTTGTTATTTAAGTGTGTACACATTTAGTCATAATTGGGTCTAAAAGTAGGAAAGTCTAATGAGTTGGAGAGAGAGAGAGAGAGGAGGGATTTATGTATGTTTTAGTTTGGCAATCATTGCAAGTCCGAAGCCCTGACTAGAGGCCGCTACTTATTGGCACGTCAATAATTTTTTCAAACAGTTGCCCACAAAACTTATTGTTGATGATACAAATATGGACACTTTCCCTTATCTCTCTTCCCCTCTCTTTCCATCCCCTCCTCTACTCATTCTCCAGTCCTAAGCTATTGGCAAGCACTGTGCAGCCATTCGTGACCTATTAGAGCGCTGGATTGATTCTAGAGCACTGCTGCAGCCGCTCTTCGGTGGGCATGCCTGGAGCAGGCCCTCTGACAGCTGGCAGCAGACAGACGACAGCCAGGCAAGACTGATCACTGCGAACTGATAGGCGTGGGGCCAATGGCTGACAAACAGGCCCGTAATGTAGCACTGTCTGTGCTACAAGGCATTTGACCAGTGAAATGCAGTCACCATAGTGGCTCAAACCAATGGCCCTTTGCCCTCTGGCTGACATGTTGATCTCGGAAAATAATAAAAAAAAAAATCATAATTGTCGACATGCTTTTCATTACTGAGCCTCATCATATCACATTAGATGTGTTGTTGGGCTGATTGTATTTAGTTTTAACAGGGTTATTGTTCACTGTGGTAAAAGCTTATTAAATGTAATAAATAGACCAGATATTACATCAACGTCAACAATGCAAATGCAATTGGAAACCTGATTATTTCAGTTGTTTTCATTGCTGTAACTGTCCTGCAGCCAAAACAGGCCACGGCATTAGTGAATATTTCCTGAAATGTGTGACGGGGACGTTGACGTATCAGCCGATAAGTCGGTATTTCCGGATTGTCGTCTCCAGAACTCCAGAGTCTTTGCCCGCTTATTTTCCACACTGTGATAAGCTTGTTATCGTTTCCTCTGCGCTCTGCCATTAGCCTGCTCTCCTCGTTATTGTGCCTTTCCTGATTAGATGCCACTTCAGAGAGTACATGAGTACTCTGAATTACTGAGTGTAAAATAAAAGGGTTGCCTATTTTGGGTTTTTTTTTTTTGCAAAGAAATACGTCTTAACTTGCGTTGAAAACGATGAGTCAGCCTCTGTAATGAGTGCCATTTGTCAGAGATTTCTGAATGAAACAAATCACGCATTGCTCCTTTTTAACGCACCTCCATTTACTGCGAACACACATGGGTGCAGGGAAAAAGGCAGAAGCAACCCTGGTGAGATATGGTTAACACTTTCAGCACATGCATATGTGAATTTTCCATCTTTAAGAAAATGTAACTCCTTCCGAGTCCTGTATTATTGTAAAACACAATATCTCCAGAGATTTTTGCCTATGTTGCTATATCTTCAATTGAATAATTATGCCACAGAAACATGCACATCATCTCACGTGCACTCTTACAGACTGGCACAAGTACAAACTAACGTTTCTCTACGTACCAAGACGAGTTCAAACATACAGACACCTCAGTTAAATGCGGCATGATTGGAAAATATCGCTGCATCTTTCGCTTTAATAACAACTTGTCGTGCCGGGGTCCACAGTGACAAAAATTGCACAAGTGATTACTTTCTGAGGCAAGAGATGGAGTTTATATTTGGAAGTTAATAGCCCGAGGTTAACACATGGCCATTTTGACTCCCCCTGGGTCCAATTGCTCACCACAGTACATCCCTGCCTTAGATTGATGTGTGCAGCGATTTTGCATTCACTCAAAACCTTTCCAATGCAGACACTGACAAGCATGCAAAGATTAACACACACACACACACACAAACACACACAGTAGATAGTGAAATATACCCAGCTCCATTTTCCATTGCCAGAATCTCCCCATCAGATGGATGAAAGCTGCCATCAAAGCTGGGGCCAGGAGGAGTTCAGACAGTCTGCTTATTCGAGTGAACCCGACACCAAGTCCAATCCCCTCCGCCATGCTTATTAAATAGTCCATTTTGTCATTTCCAATCCCAATTTGTCACAGTCACTTGGCTCGGAGGCCCCGTGTCATGTCACAGAGGGGTGAAAAAAAAGGACCAGAGGCACAACAAAAAAACATGTCTCTTTCTGTAAAGAGTTTATGTTGCAGGGCTACAGTTTTAATGGGCCGTTTGCTTTGGAGTACAGTAGAGCTGCCATGAAAACAAGTTTGCTGGCCCAAGGGAATTATATAAATATATAGAAATAGACAGAAGTGATGTGCATGCTACTCAGGCAAGCATTCAGTTATGACAAACATCTGCATACTGTGCACATTTGTCTGTAGTAATTTGTCCACTAACCTGGCATGGTGGTGTTATCTAATAAATTCATCGACTTAAAATTACCTATCCTATTACGCACTGCACATAATGTGTGTGTGTGTGTGTTTTGGTAAAAACATGGAATATTGCCTTAACAGTACAAACATACATGAACAAAGATCTCCAATCAAATACTGTATTGATGCAAATCGCTCACGGCCGCTCTCATGCCACGATCGTTCTGACATCCATTTCAGCTGATCACCACATAAAATCCCCCTTTCCCAACCAGCCAGAGATATAACACATCTCATCTATTGGAATCTGTCTGCTGCTATAGCTGGACCTCGCTATTGTTTGCGTCCCCCTGTCTCTCCCCCAAATGGACTCTGTATTCTGTGTCCAAAACCCACATGTTGTATTGGCAAGTCAATGATATGCAGCCGTGCATGACTGGGGAAAACAAAATGTGCACTGACACGGGGAACTGTCTGGGGAATGGGTGCTGCCTCGCATTACGCTGCTGTGTTTGCTTATGGGTTATAATGAGAGGTGACATATTGTCAGTGCCTTGCTAAAGCTGGTCTCCTAATTACACTAATTGCTGCTTTTCCACCCCGTCCCTCTCTCCTTCCCGTTCTCTTCAAATCTCTGCCCTCCGCTCCATCACCCCCCCTCCCCGTTCCATCTCTCCCATGCCAATGCCAAAGCTACTCTTCGAAACTCAAAAGCTTCCTCCCACATACATAAGATGCGCCTGCGCCCACTCTCTTTTCTCCCATGCTCTAGTCGCATCCATACATTTTTTTTTCTTACATTTCTGTTTCAAGAGCTTCCCTGTTTTATTCTATGTTCTCACTCTCTGCGTTTGTCTACTGTTTTTTTTTTCTTTTTGTCTAGAATTTGTGTTAGAATTTGCACCCAAACGTGACACAATCCCTGCTACCACTGCACAGGTGCCTATGCCTGGACTGCCAGCGACGCATTTACTAAGTTACTCATCACATGGGTGGTTGGGCCTCTGTATCCCCAGAGGGGGGGGAGGGGGGCGTGGGGGGTGGGGGGGATAGGCAGAGTATGAATGACAAAAACAAAACCAAAAGGGCAGGAGGCTCTTAACAGTGTAGACTGGACTAAGCAGCTAAAGCCAAAGGTTTGCTCCTCTGTGACTCTGTGGCTGTGTGTGTGGGTGGTTGAGCGCATGCATGTGTGCAAAAGCAATATTATGCGAGTCAGTGCATGTGTACCTGCATGCGTGTAGACATGTGTGTGTGTGTGTGTCTGTGAAGGTGACAGGTGATGGCCAGGGTAGTTGACAGCTGTCAGAGCACATGGGGCCAGGATGGTAGAAGAGCAATGGTGTCTGTCAACACACTGCTCCGACTCTGCTCTTAGCTTCAGGCCGACTACTCTTAGACCCTCTTGGGACAACCGGAGACCACTGGTGCTTTTCGCCAACGCAAATGCAAATCCAGTAGTGCAGGGTTGACCGGTGTACAATCAACAAGTTGAATGTCGTCCAAAAAAAAGGCTTGACTTTAATATACCTAAGAAGATGGGCTAGATGCATCATGGATTAAGATTTGCATGTACAAAAAGGTACCTAAAAATATTACCCACTTGTTCTTTTCACCATTTTAGCTCATTTGAACCTTACGTTGCTAAAGTGACAAATTCTACACTTGTTGTTTGAACTTAAATTCATGTTGGGAAGAAGAACTCCTGATAAAAGAAAACAGGATGCTTAATTATGGTTGGATTGCTTTGACATTTAGATGACTGCTTGCCCTGCATAATGAATCAATCAGACAACTCATTAATGAGCGAAGGGCCATTCTTTATATTAATTTTTACTTTTATTTTTAGATGCTACGTTTCTTACAAAGTATGTTGCTACTGTTTTGTTTTCATTAAGAAAAAAGGCAAATGTTATTCTAGAGTCATCGCGTCATCCATCTCAAAGCTTCTGTTGACCTCTCACCTTTTGTGTCCCCCGTGTGTGTCTGTAAGTGTGTGTGTTTACTCTTTGCCTCACTTTGATCGCACTATAGCTGCTTCGTTCGTAATCATGTAACATACAATCTCTGATCCTTTCGTATCAGTGCAGTAAACATTTCAACAGGACTTCATGGAAGGTAACAGGTTCTTTCCTCTTTATCACTCTGACAACCTCTGTGTTGTGACAGAGCGGCGCAAGCAGCTAATATGTTCAGAACATTGTAACCGGCTTCCCCTCGGTTATATTTGCCAGCCAAAGCAAAGTGAATTATGTTTACCAGCAATGCATTAGTCTATTACTGACAATTATTGTTATAAAATGAAAAGGCAGGGGCAATAGAATCACCAAACCCGCTGATTCTTTCCATCCGTCTGTAACATGGCTCTACTTTTCTTCAATAGTTCATTTCACCAGCTGGAATACTTTCACTCGGTGGCCATACATCCTCACTGTGTCTGCTATGTGGTGCACTCAGCCATAAGATTCCCATTAGGCCAGATTGTGGTCAGAAAAGACCAAACCTGACTCTCCCTCTCCACACTCTGCAGTGGCCGAGGGTTTGTAAAGACCTCTACTAATGCCTCTCTCTTTAGGCCTCAGTGCAGTTCAAAGAGTGCTACAAAGCTAGACTGACATTGAAATGATATGTTGCGTGTATGTGTGTGTGTGTGTACATATGTGTGTAGGAATTGCTGTAGATGGAAAACAGGATAGGAAATGACATCCATGCTTCACAACACACAAAATGAACATGCTACTCGCTAAAAGGTCAAGGCTCCATGCTAGAGGACAGGGTTGTATAACGGCAGTAATTATTATGTAGCTGTGTGTACAAATCAGGGAAATTCATGTCAAGTGTCTACATGGAGGACATCGGCAGTTTTAATCCATATTTACCGGTTTGCAAATGTCAGTTGTCCGGAAGTTACTCAAGAAATTCCTCTCTTTGCCACGTTCTTCACATTTTAATTTCTTACTTTCTTAACTTTTTTTTATTTTTACACACACACAGTCATTGTTGTTGGGCATCTGTGAAGCACGTATTATTTTCCTCCCTTTAACAAAATATGTGCTTCAAAGACTCCTGTGGGCTGTGTAATTATTCTATTAAAACTTTATCCGTGATGCAGTGAAACGTTTTTCATCAGGTCAGTAACTGTAAGGCAATCAAACAAACCAACAACAACAAAAAAAAATAAACTAAATCTCTTAGTTCTTTGTGTCGTTACCTTATCAAAAGCAAACGTGTGTTTAAAACCCAGGATCCTACATTCTAAATCAGAAGGAGACAAACAAAAACAAAAGAAATTCCACGTATCATTGAAGCAGCAACAGCAACAGATTCTATATATGAACGTGGAGTTAGTGAATTTCTATACTTTTAAACAGCCGTACAGAGAAGTAAAGCTTAATGAATTCTGCTTAAAGCTGGTACAATTATGGTGTACGCGCCTGCAAATCGTGTCGAGGCACTGGTGAGTTCTTTAGAATTGAGAATTTGGAGGAAATGGGCTGCATCCTGAAGAGATACAGTCTATGCTGTTTTAGAAGCAATGAATATAAAGCACACAGAATCAGCCAACGGCAACTGATTTCACATAATAGCAACTTCACAGGACACACCTCCTCATCATTTCAGTGAGAGCCTTTTCCAAAATCAATACTTGGCTGAACAGTCACTTCCTTATACTTACACACACAAACACGAATCCTTTCTCTCTCCCCCCCTCAGCCGCTCTCTCTGCACCATTTGCCATTTTACATGAACACATGTGCGCGTGCACGTACGCGTCAATACCAGTATATTATCCAAAAAAAGTCCTGAATCTTCAGCTTTTCTGATGCCCTATAAATATTTTGGGTTTTTCCCCAATTTTAAACAACTCTCCAAGGAAGCGACGAGATCCATGAAAGGATATAGGCAAAGATAAGGACAAACACTAAGACTTATACAGTGAGAGACTCAGTAGTTATCCACCTTGTTTTAGATAAACAGAGCAAACGTTCTTGGATAAATACGTAGATCACACCCCAAAACCAAATTCAGACGGTCATTACGGAGCCTAATTGTTTTCTCTAGCCAAGTTCTTCTGGGGGAAGGGGGAACCAAAGTTGACAGTTTATGGGGCGACAAGTCAAATAAACCAACTTGCTAAACCAAAGCTAATTTGTTCTCAATACCCTGCAGCAAAACAAATGGGATGGCACGGAGGAGTTGTCTTTCCTTTTAGGTTTATAATGCACCGGTTCACACTGTCATTTCCATCTGTCATGTGTAAGCTGCATGTGTGGGGGTTCACAAGTTCAAATTTTTGCAGTGGTAAGTAATTTATACTACATGTGAAATACCACTACTACTGTATGTGACCCTTCACCTCTGGATAAGCTGGATTAGTCCGCATGGCGGACAGAACTGGACAGGGCGACATATACTGACATGACATTAGTTTATTGACATAATACCCCCAACACACACACACACACACACACACACACACACACACACACACACACACACACACACACACACACACACACACACACACACACACACACACACAACCGCCAAGCCTGCTATCTGCTAGCTGCTAAAGTAATTCTGCTGCCAGGATGTATTTTCTCCAGTCAGCCACTGTCCACTGTATGATTGACAGGCTCATTACCCCATTCCCATTATGACATTGCCTAATCAGTTTATTCACTGTGTTCTCCTAAAGACAGAAAAAAGGCAATCATATGCACAGAACCATGCAGGAACGACTGTAAAAAGAAATGAGGAGAGTGGACGAGTGTTCAATTTGTTCTGTGTAACTTTACTTCTCCGTCTAATCAGAATTGCCCTTGAATTGCCATGATTGCCATACTGCCAACTTTATAAAATAGACAATCTTTACAGATGCATACAATGTGGAGGTGGCGAAATGAGTCACACACAAAAAAGAAAAAAAAAATATCGAGACCTTCAAACTAATTTGTAGTTTTCTTTGATCCTTCGAGCGTCTGGTTGTTGAGGAGCGTTGTTACTGAACTACAGGATCAAAAAGGAAAAGTTCGGCAAAAAGGTGACAACTGCCCATGTGTGCTGACATACCCTGCACTCCACTGTGAGGTAAATCACACCTTTGAAGTTAGCTCACTCACTCCCTGCTGGGGTTTGCTGCACGGCTACGATCACAACATTGGGAGAGTGAATTCCTGGCATTATTGCTATCATTAGGAATCACTGAAGTCACTGTCACCATCATGAAAATAATAACCTCCATCAGGAGTAAATCAGAATCGCCGTATGTGGCCAGGAGTGGACCAGCAGGAAGACGGCGTCTTGGTCAGGCGCTAGCGTTAACTTCAGATAACTTGGGTCTGTGGACTTTAACAGAAAAAAAAAAAGTTTCATATTGAATACAGTCAGAAATTGACTCCAGAAATGCTGGAGAAACCTTCAGACATTCAAGAACGACAGTGCCAGTAATATGGTGAAATGTTACTTCAGGTAAGTACTTAGATAGATACAGAATAGATATGTAAGAATACAGCAGAATTTTTCAAATGATCAAAAATGGTGTTTGTAATAAGTAATATTCACCAGAATAAATTGCAAATCTAAAAATAAATAAATGTGAAAATGTTGTTAAATCAATGTTAAAAGTATTACTACTAAATCTACACTTGGAATTTAATTACTCATTACTTTAAAACCTCCTTATAGGCTCCTTAATAAAATAATCCAAACTATTCCCTTTGGGATATATTAATGTGCCCCTGAATTAATTAAATATGAACTGCTTTAATTACCCAAACAGCAAGGATGGCAATTTCTCTAAAGTCTTCCACTGTATCAGTAACATGCAGTAATTAAACAGTAACCTAAGAGATTATTGTACTCTAGTTAATTCTTAGGCCAGAGTGTAATCTGTGCTGATCAAACATTGCATTATAAATTAGCTAGTTACAGTGCACATTTTAAAAGCCGCAAGTGAGTGATAGGGATTATGATTACCCTGATTACTGGGTAACATTTAAAATTGGGTGTGAATTGTTCTGCAATACAAATTAAGACAGACTCATAAATGAGTTATTTTCTCCTGCCGGCTCGAGAGAATAGCAACAAATGCTCGTCAATGCAAACAGAACTCTGTTAATAAGATTTCATGACCAAAATCAAAATGTGCTAATGTAAATATTACAAATGTATTGATCCCGTTGTTAGCACAAGAAGCAAATGTTACCTGAAGTTGCATCCCCTCTCTCTCTAACTGAAGATTGGGTAAACTGAAGAAATCACTAAGTACCTTACTTAAGCCTCTGAGGGACTTCCTGATCGATAGTTTCTGATTAGGAGGAAAAATATATATAAGATTTGCATGCAGGCTGAATAGACAATGTAATGCACTTTTTCAGCATGTGCACTTAATTAAGACTGAAATTTACATGTGTTTGTGTTAGAAGTAAAACAAGTCAATAACCACAAAAAAATGGAGGTAGGTACAGCAATGTCGAGAAATGGTGTATAAAAATGGCTAGAGGCTTGGTAATCATACAGTTCTGATTTGTTTTCTCAAGGCTTCAACCTGTATTCACCACAAAAGTCAAGTACCTCCACACCTACAAGCAGCTGTGCAAAACTATTAGCCTTTACATTCAGTGCGGGAGAAGCAACCTGCAGCATATTGTAATCAGAGGTCAACATTTCAGACGTTTATGTGTTTTTGCTCAGCATTGACTTATACAAATCTAAAACACCTTCAACCTATAGAAGAAAAACTCTCAGACAGACTAATTTTTTTTATCCAACCCCAAATAACTGACAAATAAAAACAACAGCGAGCTGAAGAAAGAGTCCAACGGGGAGAGGGAGTAACTGAGTGAAAACTACATTATGAGACCGACAGATCTTAGGGCGTCAAAGTGTATAAATCGAAGCAGACTTGAATCAAGGAGAGAGCACTGGAAAAGTATAGCCTACGCCATACTCCCACGTCAAGGAGAGGACAATTATAGTGCGCATCCATGTCAGCTTTCAAACTCCGCTTCCTTTCATTTTTCTTAATTACCAGGCAAATATTCTGTCCTCTTCTGCTTCATTAGCTACTTTGTTGAGCACTGAGTGATGTCAGAGAGATGATGGAGGGACAGAGCAGTGGCGCGAGAGAGGGGAAATTATATCTCCAAGAGTCCTTGTCTTTAGTCGTAGATTAGGTCCCTTAAGAGGGCCCTCTGAGTGCCGCCAGCCTCTATAACTCAACCGACGACGCTGACAACCAAATGACTAGAGATTATGGTTTTGATGGGTGACCCATTCTTGTCTGGCAAAGTTAAAGGGATGCTTGGGCTTTATGAATTTCAGTGGGTTATCTCTTCTCAACAGGCGCCTCTCTCATTGTAGGAAAACGTCTTTATATTGGTACGAGGTAATTGTCTCGGATGAGGGATGTAAACGGGACAAACAAAGCTAGATATAAAACAAATGAGAAGACATTACCCACCAAACACACGCACACACACACACACACATACACAACACGTGCACACACGTTAGCAAACAAACGATATGGTCAGCAATCAACCAGACACTTCTCATCTGTTTGAGTTCATCTGTTGTACCTCTCATTAAATACAAACCTTTATCTTCTCAGAAAACCAACGGGGATTCCGGCTATTTTCTATGATTTAGGAAGATGTTGTTAAGTTGCCCGCCCCTGGAATCTGTTCACTGATGTCTGCCTCTCTTTCTCCCTCTCCTCTGTCTTTGAGAACTTCTTTGTCTCCTCTCTCTCTTCCCGGCGTCTTTCTAAACAGTGGAGCAAAATTGTTATTCCCAAGTCATTATCTTATTTGTGCGTCTCCACTCAGCTGTAAATCCTCTAGGTATTCCTCTGTACCCTCTATTAGCTCTACTGCAGTCAAGCTTCAGCTGCCAATCACAAAACAGTGCTGAGGGAGAAAAGAGGAATAAAGACAAAGACAAGGAGAGCGGAAGGGGGGGGTGTACAGAGAGAGGGCGAGAGAGAGAGAGAGAGAGAGAGACATGGGGACACAGAAATGTGGTTGACTAAATTCCAGGGACACAGTGAGATGGACAGGATAATTCAGTGTCGTTAGAGGAAGCAAGAGAAAAATGAGACAAAAATGGAAAGAAAAGAGGAGACACAGAAAAGGGAGGGAGTCTTTTAGGGCTAATAGGGGCTGTGGGGCCAAGCAGAGTCCAAATGGGAGGTCAGGAACCCAAGTTTGCAGACTGCTGGCAACGACTTGAAAGGGAGATAACACCATTCCCTTTCATTTTTCATATTTCTGTAGTAGAGATAAGACTCTGTGTAGCGGAAATACAAAAAAAGATATGTTCTTTTCTAATTGGAGTCTGGGTAAACACTGATATTGGAGTCTGAGAGAGGAGGATGAACACATGGGGGCTGTACGCTCGGGAGGCAGGACAGTTAATGCATTCTGGTTTTGGAAAACAAAATTCTATCCTCCTCACATGAGATAACAGAGATGTGGATGAGGGGATAAAATGTCAAATGCTCACAAGTTTGCGAATTAAGTCAAGGAACAAAGTTCCATATCCTGTATATATATGCCAATTACCATAGGATAATGAATGAAAATCTACAGATTTTATTATTGCAATTAAAAGTCACGTACATACAATGTGGAAATAATAATACGATAACTGAAATTTCATTTTATCAGCCATCTGCCCCATCTGCTAGTAGGAGCTGAAAACATATTGTAAACACTGAAGCTCTCTGAACTCGACAATCCCATTTATTTCAGAGTCAGTTTCACTGCATTCAATTAAGGTGCACTCAATGTGTTTTCATCCACACAAAGAAATACATTTCCCAAAGTCAGAATTTTAAATTCTATCAACAGCAGTGAAAAACTGCATCAAGCGTCACAAAATAATGAAATGAAATTTCACTTGACTGTGTCCCAATTATACTACAGTATACACTGTATAATACTACAGTGAAAAAGTATAGTAAAAGCTTTAATAGCCATGTCACCGAGTAAATAAAAACATTGTATTGTAAGTACACAGAGCTATTCGATTATGGCTCAATGACCAAAAACAAAATCCCCAAACTCATTCAGCTATTTGTACATTTAAAGCCATTTGAACTAGCAAAAGCGTGGAAACATTTCTGCAGGCTCCTGATGAGTGTTGCTGAAGTCAAACTCAGAGAATCTATGCCCTCATTGCCAACAGGATTACTAAATTTAGTCAACCGATTAGCAGCGTTTAGAGGGAAGGATTTTGAGATTTATGACCTACATAGAAGAATGTGGCCTTTTAGGAAAAAATATATTCACACTTGCTTCAGATCGATATGCTATATATATATATATAAAATAACGTACGACACCCAGTCTTTGCTATATATGGAATCAGATATATTCCAGTGTGTAATATAATAATTCTGTAATTTAAATCTCAATCTGTTTCTCTGCTTTGAAGCATAATGTGTTGCTCTAAACCACGCTATTGGTCCCACAGCGTGCTTCAAAAAACAACAACAAAAAAACAACACTGGTAAAAATGTGAATATATTCCATCAGTGCACTGGTGAACTGGTGGTTATGTAATGCCTGAATACAAATGGAACATGATTGCAATAACAATATCAACCAATGAAATATTTATAATTTGAATTAGATCAGCCTGCAAGCTGCACACAACAGTATGAGTTTGAGGTTGTGTGTCTCATCGAGGAGAACAACTTTTGAGTTTTGCGCATTTAGATCTTCAACACTTTTGATTTCTCATGAAGGGTCTTCGCTTTACTTAATTCTAATGTGGTTATAATGTGCTACAGCGGGTGGAACGCGAGTACAGTGAACATGACGAGGAGGTGAATGATGGCCAGAACGAAGGGATAAAATTGCCTAAGCGACAGCCCACTTTCCCTCTTTGGCTGAGCTGCAGGAAAATTTAACAACATTAATTGTATGATTTAATGCTGGTGTAAGTGCTCAAATGATTAGCCGAAAGCAGCGATGGGTCCAGACTCAGAAAAAAAATTATACCTTATGCTCCCTGTCAAATCACAGGGAAACAGCTTTCACGTTTTATAATGGCATGTGCAAATATGCAATGATGAATAATTAATGTAAAAAAAAATTCATATACATACAAACAATATGCATCATATTTCCTTGCAAGCAATAGGCTAATAAGAAAGTAAGAATGTTAGTTGAGTATTTTTCTTTAGGATGCTAACACTAAAAGCTCCAGGTCAGTATATTATGTATTATATATATATAATATTTGGAAATTATAATTTTTTTTACATATGATTGTCAGTTTTCATTTTGTGCTGTAAGAGATGAATGGTGAATGGTAATTTACGTGTTCATGAAAGCTCTGACTCATCCAAGTCATTGTATCTTATGAGCGGAACATAGCTCCACATATTTAACCCCTAACCACTTTTTCCATCACTGGGTTCGTGTAGCCTTCTTTCATGTGAGAGCAACATCGTTCTTACAATTTCTGTGCAAGTACCTGCTTTAATGTATTTTATATGTGACTAGCCTGGCTAAGAAAAGCCAGTTCCATTAGATTCCACATTCAACCTACTGGGGAAGTATTCTTCCCACAAGGTTTTCTGACATGAGAGGCAAAAGTGAAGAACCTGTTTACTACTGTGCAGCTGCATTTTTTTTTCACACATGCAGTGGAAACCTGAACTTTACTTGACATTTCCCAGTATTTGTGAGTATTTGCCAGAGACTGAATCATGTGAGACGTTAAATGGACCAGCAAGTTCCCCGGTACGTTCAAAGTCCATTCAATGTCCAACTGAGCTGATGTGTAAATAATGATTGACCCCAGAATTCACTTGCTAGCGACCTTCCGATCCTCTCCACTGCAGCAACATTGTACATACAGTTTGTTAATGATCAATGGTTAAGAAGAAAAAAACGAACCCATGTGTTTAACTTCACTACTTTAGACGATTGACTTTTCACAGATTTCTGCACAAGCCCTGAGACAGCTCGCTGAGTCAGAACAAGACAAGAAAAAGCTGTGCGCATCACGCCACTTCTCAAATGTCTGAACTGGCTTCCAGCCTGTTTCTGAGTTTTAAGATCCAAAATGCATCTCCGATCTGTTACACAATTAGCCTACATCTTCTGGCAGCTGCTGCACGTTTCAGGACTAAAATGGCTAAAAAGAAAAAGCTGCTTTTAGCTTACATGACAGCACAAGCTACTATGTTTAAATTCAATTAAATGTATAGTTATAATTTAATAGTACTGTTTTCAGTGCATGTACTGATGTATTAGTGAGGTATGTTCTCATGTTCTCAGTCTTTCTTGTTCCTTCAGTGGTTGCTTTACAGTTTAGTAGCAACAGAGTCTGACCTGGGTGGAAGTTGGAAAAAAAACCCTACATTTTCTCATTTATTATCTCATTTCGTCGTCCACCTTAGCCCCAACAGGGATAAAATAACCCACGTGTTAAGGGTTACCCCTTGACCCCATTAGCAAACCACATTAGCAGGCATATAGTATATGGAGCCCAAATGCCAGAAGTGCCAAAGAGTGGCCAGCATAGAAATGTCAGCTGAGATGTAAGATAGATAGACTTGGTCGTTTAGGTTTAACCTCTGCACAAAAAATGCACTGACCATTCAAATACAGGCTGATGCAGGTATGCAGACACACGCGCACACACACATATATGCATTTTTCTCTTCTCCTCTGTCATCTGATGCGACACACTGAGTCCAGTGGCAACTGATCTCCCATGTGTGAGGAGCTCTTACTCCTTGTTTGTTCTCCTCGTCTACCTCAGATTGGTAAACACAACTGCTGTCTGTGCCCTGCATGGGAATAGGATGGGAAGCCTGCAACCCGCCCCCATCTGCTTGGATTAATGTTTAACAGTTCAAGGTCAGACGCATTACAACAATGCCAGCCCGATAATAAGCATGTCTGAAGATTTTGCAAGCTCTAATTTAATTCCGAGAGCTTTATGTGAAGAGGTTGAGGGGACGGAGAAACGGCAAAGTGGGAGAGGAAAACACAAGAGGTGAAAGACCGTTGGAGAGGAATTGACGGCAGGCTGCGGCAGGACGTCGCCGCCATCGCGCCGCTAACACTTGCCCTCTCGGACCTCCTGCACGTATCTGAATGTGGCAATCAGCTTCATTGGAGAATTAACAAGAGCATTAGAGTGGAGGACACAAGCAATCAGTGTCTTCTAAGTCTGCCGTGCCGACTTGCCAAAATAAAGCATTAAGGCCTGTCTGATCCCACTTCAGAGAAAACACATTTCACAGACAGCTAAGATACAAACAGCGGGAGAAAAGCTTGGAGAAAAATCATTTTTAAACAGAGCCTGTTTCCGTCTTGTTTCCTTCTGTTAAGTCAACATCATGATTTAATAGAAGGAAACGAGACCATGCATTTGTTGTTGGTCTTTAGGGGACCTCTCCTCTTGTTGTTACGCTCTGTGGTAATGGCCTCATATATCCTGTTGGGCCAGGGTTGTTAGCAGAGATCGCTGTTTTTTTGGAAAGGAGGGAGGGTGGGAGCAATAACTGCATTGATAGGTGAGATGATGATATTATTATTTTTGTTTTGCATCAAAGGGAAATTCCTTTTGCATTCTTATTCAAATGAGAAAGCATCTATTTCGAGGAAAGCAGCACGCGCAGCCTTCACCACACACTGTTAAGCCCATGACACTTAATCAAACGCTCATAATTAAACTTTCATATTTGTGCTCTTGTTGAAAACAACGGTGCGAGATCTGTGGATTCTGAGTAAAGAGTCAATGGAATTTTTTTGGTCTGGAGAAAAAACAAAACAAATGACAGAGTCAGACAGTGTTGATGTAAAGAGAGCGAAGCACTGAAGGGCTGAATCTGGGTTTGACTGAAGTACAGTGCATAGATACTGAATCACACACGCATTTGTGTCATATTAATTGTGTAAACAGCACACAAATCCTTTTATCAATAAATGTTGATTGCCGGGAAAGACAGTTGATGAGAATTCAGATATTGCCATTACATAATGTACATACTCATAATGTAACGTTGCATCATTCTCTTTTCCAAATGGTCTTAGTAAGTACACCAGCGCACACTAAGCCTTATATTTTATTAAATTAAAAAAACACTTTTTTTTTTTCTTTGTGCGGCAGAGATGGAAGTGTGATAGTGTGAGCCTTAAAAGCAAAACCAACAGAAGAGATAATGAGGTCCGAATTAATAACTGGTTCTGTGATTTGCTCTTAGACAACCAAAACGACTTGGTTCATGTCAAAGAGAGATCTAAGAGAGGTACGCGTCATTGGTGATCAGTGTGTTTGTCAGAGACAGAAATGAAAATGGCAGTCTCTTTTACCATTTTAGCAAAGTCTTTGTGTGTCCATTCACACACATTAACCTTGTCCTCAAAATTTGTTCTGAGCAGCGCCCTGCAGGAAGGACCACTATACTGCACGTTTAAACTGAATAACCAAGGCAACCAAGTCTTTTTTTCTAATTTCATATGCTACCGACATCTTGGCGAGGGCTTTTTCACAAATAATAATAGTGACACTGTGATTCAGTCTGACAAACAAGCCCGCGTGTGTCACATGTTTAATTTGTTTGAAAGTGCAGCTAATTGAAAAGAAAAAACACCACAACAAAAGAAAAAAAGAAAGAAGAAAAAAACAGGAAGAAACACCAACAATCAATAGATCCATTGCAGTAATGATGTGTCTGAACACAGTATGCACTGTTCCCGCAGGGGCCCGGCCGGCCATTTCATTTTAAGGCCACACATGCACCACAGTACCACACATTTATCATAGAGCAATGGGAGGTTATAGACCCGGGGAGAAAAGAGCGTTGTAGATTACAAGCATGCACACAGGCGCAATTTACAGATGCTACACAAGCAGACCCATGCTTAACACACATACATACACACACGTACACGCACACTCTGACTGCAGGCACGCACTCATGCACACTCAAGCATATATACCTTCAATTCCATGCTCATACATACACAAACACAGCTGTGAGGCCGCGGTAACCCAGGAAAAAAACAAATAGTCACAGCTGCTAGCTATCTAATGACACCCTGTTGGGTTACTATGACAGTAATAGCCCTCCAAACAGCAGTGTGATATTATGGCTAGTCACACAACACCATCAGCAGAGATTTTTGTGCAGCCAGACCCTGACACTGGGTGAACACTTGGAAAATTGTTTGCATTATTAAAGAGGTATGGCTCAACTGAAGTTGATAAGCTGATTTACTTTCTAATATGCTTGGATCGGTGTATGAAGGATCGACACCAATATTATTTAATATTTACACTATTCCTCCAACGGACTGCATTGAAATGTAGATTATAACTAAAAAGCAAGAAATGGTATGAAACCTGTCCATAAATAGCATCATTTTTTCCCTTGACAATAAATAATTATCAAATGAAAATCATTGCAGCGTTTTCAGGTTATGGTACATATGGCTAAAGGTTTTTCTTTTAACTTCTTACACTCATGTTTTTTTTCCATGCACAGAACATGATCCCTCGCATTAATCCATGGTGAGAGCACATTCAGCACGTACAATATGTGAAAGTGCTGGCAGCTCGAGCAATAGCTTGGCACATCTTCCTTATGACACAGAGCAGGTATTATAAAAGGCACTTGATAGGTATGGTAATTGCTGCCAGCCCAAAGGCTTGAAGACGTCAGCCTTGATTCTTTAGAAGGTGTAGAGATAAATAAGCCTCTTTTAATGAGAATCTAAGTCACGCTGAGCGTATTCACTCTTGCTCAAGCAACACAACCCATTCCCTGTAGGGATTACACCTTGCGTAGTTCTTGAGTTAAACATCATAATCAATCTACACAACAGTCTGCAGTGCCGGTGACAGAGATTATAGCATTGCTTTTGGTGTGCAATACACAGCGATTGATGGTCTGAGACTCATCTGATTGCTTTACATGGACGAACCACCGAGGCGACCCCATGTGTAGGGCGCTCAGGTCTGTGTTCGTTTGCGTACTTGCTCAAACAACAGGTGGTAAATGGCGGTGATCAATCATTCCTTAATACTTTTCCATGTTTAACTCATATTTCATTCTCATTTATCACTGTCATTAGACATTATTAATGTTTCGCTGCTCATTTATCTTACTCTCGTGTTTGTTTCCCCTACATGCTGGAAATGCACAGGACAATCATCTGAACGTAATCGACAGTCACTGGCTACAACAACTGAAGAGATACTCTCAAACTCCCATTGGTTTTGTGAGGTTTATAAAAACAGATATGATTGACAGTCAGCAGAGAGAGGGAGGAGCTGAGCCTACATGTGTCTTATGTAAGACATGTCTTACACGTGAGACTTATGTCTTAATGTGTAAGACATAACTGTAACCATCCTGATGACTGACAACCATGAACACAATCACAGTCCGCAGACACACACATACAACCATAGCAAGCTGAGTCAATACGCTCATCTCCCATTTTCTCTACTTCAGGCACTTCCTCACTGCAGCCATTTTTAAAAGTCAGGAAATCAAAGGAGCACCAGACAGATTGTGGAGAAGAGATGACAAATAGCACAAAGGGTTGTGGAAAAGAAAGAGATGGAGGGAATTTTCTTCTAATTTGGAAACAAATCAAGGGTGGAATAGCATCGGCACTGGCACTTACTAAAAGACAAAGAAAAGAAGAGAGGGGGGGGGGGAGACAAGCTCAAGAGGGAGGAGGGAACATCCAAAGGCACTGGCTGAGTGATGGTCTGCGTCTTATCCTTTACCCCAATGGCACAGGGCTCAATCAGATTCTCCTCATTCTTGACCATGCATTAGCTTAGCAAGCAGAGACCTTGTTTCACTCCGTCAATTAAATGCCCACCCGCATATAATTAATGACTGTTTTGTCCACAGATCAATAAAGTGCCTGTTCATTAAAAGTCACTTTGCTTCCACAAAGATCGCCCTGCTTAGTTCACTATTGCATCTGAGGAGGTGGCAGCGCCTGGTCGAATTTTCACTCCGGTTTCAAGTTTGTGTTTTTTTTTTGTTTGTTTATTTGTTAGTGTTTTTTTTTTTATTTGGTGCGATATAGAGAAAGGAGTCTGAGAAGGACTGAAAGCACACAGAATGCGAGGAAAGCTTTTAAAACAGGAAGAGATATGACTTAAGGGAACTTATTAGCTGAATGTAAGAACCACTGAGGCCGCACTCACTCGGATGCTTGCAACACTATTGCATCTTGTAGCATGAATATTTATTGTAATGCCGAGGAAACAACATACAGTGTAAACTGTAAAACGACAAAAGCTGCTTGGTTTATTTTCTGGGCGACCTTCGAGGAGTGGTCAACAGTCTGGATCTGCTCAATATTACCCTTAAAAGACTTTATATAGTACTATATGGTCGTTAGTATATAAATTATAAATATTATATATATATTTATATATATACACACACATATATATGGTTGTTATCATATATTATATAATCATTGTACGGTTGGAGAGAAAAAGCAAAGAAACGTCCTCACATCTGTATGTGCCAACCATATCTGCACACCATGGCGTATTCACTCACAATCAATGTCCACATCAACTTCCCAGACTACAACCGCCATAGGTGTTTACAGATGCAAAAGCAAAAGACCTGTCTCTTACTTCATGAAAGATAAAAGATCAATAAACCCAACAGGAGCTGGATTTAACATGGAGCACGTCTGACTGCCAACCACCTGCCACAGCTAACACGGCAGATGATTAAACCAGCAGTCGCTTCAATCTCGAGGATCCACACACAAACCGAGTTTGCGGAAAGTAATGATCAGTGTGCACTATGCTGTTGCGTCTCACCTCTCCCATCTGCCAGAGATTCGCAGCAGCTCTGGAGATTTATAACAAGGTTTCAACACACAGCAGAATCATACTTGGATGTGTGTTTATTGTGGTTATAGGATCAGCCATCTGAAGCAGTATCTTTGAATCACAGTTAAAAATAAAATATATATCTTTCTGCAATTTTGTAGCAACCACTGATTACTTTGGTAACCGTATTACTGCTACAGCTCTGCTTCTTTTGTAGTTTTAATTTCATTTTATTCTCATTTCAACCTTACAGTGACATTGCTCCCAGGGGAATTTTATGTGTCCTGGAAAATTGAATGGCCAGGTACCATTCGTACAGGACTGACATGATGCGAGGTTTGTACCTGTATAGTCTCATTAGGCCAGGCGACACTCAACCTTATGTGTTACGTATATGACCTGCATATTATATATTTTCTATTTCCATCTCTGACTTCTCTATGTTGCTATTTTGGCTAATTCTCTATGGACAAGTGAAAAAATGGTACCAAAAGATCTGTTCTACCAAAAGAACGACTCAGAACTGGGATCTGCACAAAAAACTAATCTTTCCTTGGCCCATGGCTGCACTTCCCAGAGGTGGAAAGAGGTAATGAGAGACATGCTGAATGACAACTGTTTTTTTTTTTTTTCTAAAAACACTTCATTCATCTGTGTGTATGTAAAGACTCGGTTTTTCAGAGCCAATTTCAAATCATTCCACTCTTGGTCAGCTTGGCAGTAGATGGATTCCCTTGTGCAACATCTGGCAGTCTCCAGGCAGTGTGCATCCGCAATTCACACACTCACTTATAAGCTGGTGTAAAATTTCCCCTTTGAATCCTCTCCACAGCCGAATCCTCATTCACTGGGTATTCACAATCACAATCGTCCTTTATCTCGTTTAATATGCTAAACACAGCCACGTCGGTTCTCTCTGTCTGTCTTTAGACTGATGAATGTGGCAGAATGGCTCTGAATTCCCCAGCTCCCAACACTATAATGTGTGCCAGTCTACTGGCTTATGAGCCATACGGGGACACATGAGAACACATGCATGACAAAAAAGAACTCAGAAAATCTAAATACACAATAATACAAATCTAACACATGCTCTCTCACACACACAGTCAAGTAAACAGTGTGCATTCACATTAATGTTCACATATTGGTGGTAAAAACAAGTGTAGTTGGATCGTTCAAAGCTTCTGGTTATATATTTTACTAAACTCTGAGAATCTGAGATTTGGAAAAGCCTCTAAAAGCCGCCCATCACAGACACATTTTCATTCGATGCAGTTAATCCCGATCTTTGGTTGTTAAACCTCTGGAGCTGGGGCAACGCGCTCTAAGAGCACCTCATCTCATCCCAGAGCCCCTGAGCAAAACTGGTCTCGCAGATGAATTTGAACTTTGTTCTTACGCGAACAATGGCTGGTATTAGGTAAAAATCAACACATCATTTCATAGCAGTCTGACGGCTTAATCACCGTGTACAAGAACAATGTCACCTGCCACAATGCCAATGCCACAGCCATAACTGTAGGATCGATAGGGGATGATAATAAGTTTGGGTCTGTGGCACTGGGAGAGAAACAGAAGGGTGATGAAAGCGATGAGGTATAGTACAACGACATCCAGCCAAATGGTACGAGAAGCAGGCAACACAGGTTACCACTGTTGGTGTCATTGATCACGTTTTTGTTTTTAAAGCATGGCTCTGTGTGTGTGTGTGTGTGTGTGTGTTTGTGTGTATGTTTGTGTATGTGTGTTAATGTGACAATCTATGCGTTGTTGGATGTCCCAGTTCCTCTGTGTTTGTCTACAGTAAGTCTGGTTTTGATCAGTTCTGGAGGATTTAAAGCTAGTAATACCTTATCCTGGCTTGGTACCAGTGGCATACTTTGAACCAGTCCACCTCTTTGAACTGTTGATCCACCATGAGGTGAAATGAAAGAAAAACACAGCAAATCACATGTAAAGCCCTCTTCTCTGTATATTGGGAGCTTTGAAGTCTACTGTAGCTGTTGTTTTTCTCACCACTGTGTCTGTGATGACAAATGCCAGTGGTGCACCTTGTATGAACATCAAATGCATTTTCCTCCTGCTAGGATAAGTCCAGCAGGATTTGCTTACATAATAACAAGAGTAATAGCTAAAATGGTAGATTTTGGTCAAAGAATATAGCATAAAACCGGGGAAATTACGGGAGCCTGCACTGCTGGGTCAAAGGGTAGAAGAGTAAATAATAAAAATAATAGGGGGCATTGATGGAGCTGCAGAGGTTTTAATAAGTGGGTCTTTTAACCTTTGTGCAAAGCCAGGAAAGCTGTGTCCTACTTTTTCTGTGTGTCAGCTCCGTCAGTTATCACCAGTCTGTGTCTTTATGTTTAACACACAAATATGAGCAGGGCAGTTAATTTCATTTTAACACACACAAAGCAACAGCGGTAGCGATGTATCACACCCGGATGTATCAGATTATACCATGCAGCACAACATTCAATTACATCTGATGGCAGGTGGTGTAAACCAAATCGAAGACACAATCCTGAAGATTGAATCCCTTCAGTTAGACGTTAACCCTAATATCTAACAACCTGACACAGGATTAGACATATTAAAACAAAGGCTGCAAACTAACTGACTCAGCGGTTTTGGGATGAGGAGTATTGAAATAAGCTCCACATGCTGTGGTGAAAAACAAATAATAGAGTGAATAACACGTGGATACACAACGTTGTCTATCTCCCTGTTTAATTGACTCTACTGACTTTTTTATTAGTGTAATCAAGTGTTAACTACCCCAAATGCTATGCAGCTGTTGTGTTTGCTTACAAATATGTAGTGAATGTAAGTGATATAGTGATGTATTTATTCCGGAATAGATTTTGCTGTGATAATATGCTACTCAGCTTTGGTTATGGTATTATTACTGCCTCTTCTGTGCATTATGGATAATTTATTTTCTTTTCTAGGCTTAAATTTCTCATACCAGAACCGCGTTTTATGAGCTGTCTACCAATTACCAGATGTAATTTTAGAATGACCTTTGATTGCTGCTCTAAACATGAAGCGTATAGAGAGACAGTAAAATTATACACCATGAATTTAAAACAAAACAAAACAAAAAGATTTGTTTGATTATCTTGCCAATGCATAAAAGTAGATAACAGCAAGGCAGATTAAAATGTCTGTTGGTCAGTTTACTACTGATTGTCATAACACTATTAAAAATGATGAAAATGGAGAAGTGAGCAAACCTTATCACCTCAGAGCTGATGGCATATGCAAAGAACAGACTCACCATCCTTTCGTCTGATGACCTTGCTGCCACTCTCTGCAAACAATGGCTCTTGGGTCCTTCAGGTTGCCTTTACTATGCCAGAAAACATCTCTAGCTCTGTGGCTCCTCTCCAGCTTCGGAAAAATAAAACAAGCCCAAAATGAACTTTATTGTTCCCCCTAATTTGAATAAATAAATTCCATGCTAAGTTTTCTAATGGTAGGGTTAAGGAGCAGGTAGGGAGGTGGAAACAAGTAGAAGAGGAAAGGCAGGAGGTAATTTGCTAATGGAACTCAGAGAAAAATGTTGCGGACCCTGGATGAGAGAGGATGAAAGAGTGCAGGGTAAAAAAAAAATAAAAATCTCGGTCTGTCGGGAGTGAGCGATTGGGCTGGAGCTAAAGTGGTTTTGAAAAATACCATTATTAATTGTCATCTTCATCTCAGGTTCAGGCTTAGAAGAGTGAAGGAGAGGAAGAAAGAAGAGAGCTACTTTATTTGCCCAGGAGATCATTCAATAGTCTACAATCTACATTTAATTACTTGCCTTATGCCTCCAAATTCCCCCACTACCCTTACCTTTACCTTGGGTATACGATGCTAAGGTCCCATGAGATCGTGGTGCAGCTATTTAACTATGTTAATTAAAGTCTAACCGGAATCTAATCGCACAAACTTTGTCCATTACAAAAAAAGCCATCCCAAGAAACCGAGTTGCCCCGTCAGTGTGTCCAGATTACGAGGCACGGACTCTGTCAGCATGATGAAGCTGCAGGATTTAGGGCTCTTAATTCAGAGGAACATTATTTACAATCTTGCTTGACTGGCAGGAATGGAGGTCATTTGAACTGGGTGAGAGGTTTGGCTGACAGAAATGCAAGCGCATAAAATCCGACATAAAAAAGACCTCCGAATAAACGGACGCCCTTCCATGGATCTGTGCAGGCTGCCGCATTCTGCAGTCGAAATGGTTTTAAGCGGAAGAGATACACTCGGTTATATCTTCTGATTTACTGTATATACTCAAGTATTACAAATGCGTTCACTTTAAACCTTGAAATTTTTATTAAGCCATTAAATAATTCATTAACCTTAAAGAGGGCTATAAGCGTTCTGCACTACAGCTGGACTATACTGAAACTGCAATGTAATGTAGGTCCACTGCTTTCTTTAAATCACGACAGAACCTCAATCTCACTTGAAATGGCACTGAGAGCACGGGACGCAGAATTGGTGCAAAAGTTATACGTACTATTGTAACCTAAAATACCCTGGCGACTAATTCTATAGTACTCTGTTGTTTAGTGATTTTGGCTTCCAGTTCTAATGTAAGAAACCTTGGAGCTGTTTTGGATCGGGTCATATCCTTTGACGCAAACATATATCATACACCGCCATCACAGCCTTTCTCCTCCCGCACGTTATAATAAAAATGACATTTTTCCAATTAATCTGTGAAATGCCTCATGTTAATCAAAAGCACGAGTGCTAATGGGCCCTGGAAAAAGGGATTGTTTGACTCCTGTGCTATTTTCTCCGCCTCCACCGCCTGTAAAATCCAGAATAAAATTAAAATCCTCCTCCTTACACATTAAGTACTAAATAATAATAAGGCCCTGTCATATCTCAAAGAGCTGACAGTGCCTTATTATCCCAAAAAGGGCATTATGCTCTCAAAATGCAGGTTACTTTGTGGTTCCTCTAAAATTGTCTCCTCGCCTGAAGAACTGGCTCCCAGTTTGCGTTCAGGGGGCAGACACCTTCTCTAAACTTATCGTTGCAGGGTACAGATCTGACAGCAGTAATTGTTTTGCTTTTTCTTATCTTCCTTATTATTATTATTATTATTATTATTATTATTATTATTGTTAATATTGCCGTTGTTGACGCTGCTGCCATTGCTGTCACTGTTAGTAATACCATTATGACATTGATAAATATCACTTTTAATATTCAAATTGCAATTTGTGAATATGGGCTATCCAAATCAAATTCGATTGATTGATTGATGTCAATATTGCAACCGTTACAGAAAAATAGAACAGTTACAGAATTGTTCCACCTGGCGAAGTAGATGGGGTCACGGTGCAGAGGTCACTCGAGTATCAAAGGAAGCATTCAGAGAAAAACAAGTTCTTGATTAGAGACATTTTCCCACCGTAACTATTTGTCCAAACTATCTTTTGGGAAATCACTATATAAATGGAGAAAAATTGGAAAATCAATTGTCATCCTCTTGCCACTGACAGACGGTTTTGACATTTAAGGTCAAGAAGGACAAACTGTTTGTATAGGATGAAAATAGAAATATTTTCGAGATAATTGCTCAATAGCTACTTAGGGCCTTGAGGAGATGCCGAAGCCCAGAGATTATCTTGATCAAACACAGACAGGGTACAGATTCATAACGGAGCCTGCAATATTTTCTTCCTGCATTTGTTTGTTTCTCTTTTTGTGGCTTGTTGTGTCTATTTCTGTACATGTCCGTGTTGACAATGCTGAGTCACATAAACAGAACATCTTGAACTCCGCATGCAGAATGTGAACTCGCACTATCAGTGAAACCTTACATCTAAAATATGTTAAGCCACACATGAAGAAATTGATATTTCACATCTTACATCAACTTAAGGTCTTTCATTGAATTAATCATGCGGCTCCCCTGAGAGCACAGGACATGGTCTTCTGTGAAGCAGCCAACATTAATCCGATGCAGCCTCTTTACCTCCCAGTGTGCTTTTTTTCTCTCTCTCTCTCTCTGCATACTGTGGCTCTAGGGAAGTTTTTATACCAGTTCCCAGAGGGTGGTGGTCTATTTATACAGGATCCTAAAACAGAGTAATCATATCCCCCCCCTCACAGCAGCAGCTTTAGGTGACAACGCTGACACACAGCCCAATGGTAGTCCAATCTAATCTTTTAATCGCTTCGGTAACTTCATGTCTCCGGGTGAGTTGGGGCAAGCTAGCGGTGGGGATGGGATATTGTCTGCGGAGATACGATATGATCCTTGAACACATAACAAAAAAAACAAACAAACCACACACACACTAACTCAAACACAGACACACTGTCCCACCCTGCTCCCAGAGTCCTGTGGTGAGGCCTTGTGTATCTGTGGGTATTAACAGATCAGTGCAGAACAGCAGCCACCCTGCTTTAAAGTCTTTTCCTGAGGTAGTGCTTCAGAAGCCTGCTGCAGAGGAGGATAAATGCATAGCAGTCCCCCAGGCCCTGTGCTCAGTTCCACTCAGCTCTCTCTTTGCTGGCCCCTCCTTTCCCTCCATCCTTCCCTTATCCCCACTTTCCTTCTGGCCTTCATTATTTCTATCCCCCCTGCTTTTCGTCAGCATCTCATGCTCTCTGTCCTACTATCTGTCCCCCCATCCCCCCTGGGCCTCCTCCTTTCCATCCAGTCCTTATCCGGTTCCCCTCCCACTTTTTGTCCCTTTTGCCAGATTTGGCCCTCATCTTGATGACTTCCTCCAGATTTCCGTCATGAACAAAGCCTGTGTCTGACTAAAGAACAAGGAATTGATGGTCACTGTATTCATCGCAACCTCAGTTCAGTGAATACAAGCTGAGCTTTGTGTCAGGCCGAAATATAAACAGGACCCAGGAGCAGAGACTCGTTTCACAGTCTTTATTTAATACGACCTTTTTTCCAGAGGGACAAATGCAGAGCTATGAAAACTTGACTAAACACTCTTTTAACCTAAAGCTCTAGTAGATCATCATGTTCAACGATCTTAAAACGTCCACTTCCTCATTAGTTCAGTGATGCATTAAGAGAATTATGATAATTAATGATAAATTAAGTGGTCCCGGTGTCGTTCCCATCTACCATTCTGATGTAATAACATTTTTGAATGATGTCTGCACTGGACTTCTTTCGGTGGTGGTTGATAAAACCAGTCAGGAGGTCAAGAGGAGGACACGTCCAGTATGCTCCTACAGTGCTCAGCATAAATGACTGAAAAGTAAGCGCTGAAGGCAAGTTCAATTTCCAACTCTCTGCTGGACACGGGTCCAATGAATGATTAGACTCACCCGTGGTTGGATTCTTGTTAATTAGAATTGTTTGTAGCTTTGCTTATAAGACTTTCATTGGGGTTAGCGTTTGTGCAACATGGTCTTGAATGGATTAGTCAGGAAAATTACCTACTTACTTACTTTGTGTGCAAATTCACTAAAACTAATGTGGGAGTATTTTCTTGTATAGTATCCTGCAGAAAATGTTGAGTCTGGAAGGAAACATAAGGTTTTCTGACAAATCTGTTGGGGTGTACTCATTTACGCTGAGCACTGGATGTGCACCCTGACGACGTGGTATCAGATGGGGCATTTGATAATGCTCAGGTCCACCTGCTTAATGAGAACAACATGTCCATCATGAGAACTCTCCTTGCAAATGTTACACTGACATGTAACAGTGTAACATTTCTGCCTGGTTAAAAGGTTTTTGGTGGACTATCAGTCCACTGACACGATTTCTCCCTGCTTCTCCTGCTATAGGCAGTATAATATGACATCAGTGTGTTTATGGGAAAGGGAAAAAGAGCACGACTAAAACGTTTTTTTTATTGACAATTAGTTTTAACTATTCAATGAGCCATCTGCCATGCGAATACATATTTAATCACCTGTTGTCATACGTACATAACTGAATAACAACTCTGCCCGACAGTACTTGGCTTTGTGATTGGGCAGAGCAGCTGCTTTGAGTGGCATCACTGCATCGAGTGACAGTGACTGTCATTCGCAAAAATAGAAGAATGCGTCTCAATAAAAATGACTGATGCGCAAAAATAGTACATGAATAACGTCATGTGGTGTGGAGTGTCAAAGGAAGATGAAATTTAAAAACGTAATTTTTTTTTTTACACCATTGTCGAAATGTTAACTTTTTATAGATGAGATATTTATTCAGGATATCTGAGAGTTTACACGTCCCCTGTGTTATTTTATTGTCACTCAGTCCCTGGGGCGTCCTAAAGATTCTGCTATCCAAAAACACTGTGGGACTGCTGCAGTCAATACACCGCATTGACACACTGCCAAGACAAGGAGACAGAATGGGTTCATTACATGTTGTTAAAAAAAGAAGAAAAAAAAAACAAAACAAGATCATCTACCTGAAGCAAGTGCATATCGCAAATGCTCAATTGCTATATATATTTCATCTTTATTATTCTTTATTCTAAGGTTGAAGGATTTTTATGTCTTTCTAGAAACGGCAACACTGTGCAGTGAAATAGGCTTTAAACTGATGTTGATTTAAGCTTTGAAACTGGATGGTGTATACAGTGAAAGGCTGTGGGTAATCCTTCTTAAAGACTACTAGAGCGTGAGAGACGGTTAAATTAAGTGACACAGAGAGACATGCAGGTAAATATCGTGCCATTCAATTTGACAGAATGATAGATGAACATACAGACTGACGGCTGAGCAAGGAGGGGTAAGTAGGCTGAATCCAAATTAAGCTGATGAGAGCTCGCTGTGACTTAATCTGGTTATGTGGATAAAAGACTTCCCTGTGGCTAAAAACACAGTTATGACTGTGTGTGTTATTACTGATCCAGTGGGTGTGTTGCAGGGACACACACCTGTTTATTGTACATAGTCTCATTATGAGGACTTCTCTTCCTTAGCAGGACATAATTATGATGTAAATCATTAAAGTGTAAGTTGAAAGCATGTTAGCATAGGTTAAGGTTAGGGATGTTTTTCAAAGTCAGACTAAGGCTGTGTCCGAAATCGCTCCCTAACCCCTACATAGTGCACTATATAGTGACCACGCCATTTTGTAGTGGTGTCCGAAAGCTTAGGGATCATAGCATGTCCACTATATAGTGCACTCAATGTATCCCACAATTCACTGCGAAATGTAGTGAACATCTGATGGTCACTAACCGGAGCAAGGTATCCCATCATGCATTGCCAGAAATTCTCTGGGCTGTGCGGAAGTGAAAATGGCGGACGGACGGGAGGGAAATATACATAAATATTATAAAATATAACAAAATACGAAAATAAAAAGTACAGGACAGTAATCAAAAGCCTCTAATTTAATAAAAAAACAGTGGTAAACAAACAAGTATTTTGTGAGACGACAATAATGTGGTACGTTTTAATTGTGCGACAGCAATGACGTAATTACCCGCGCCAAGAGTAGTGTCCGAAAGTGTCCGAAAGATTTTTCTGTTGAGCTCACTATATAGTGCACTACATTTATTTCCCTATGTAGAGAGTAGGGAGTAGGGAGTAGGGAACGAGTGAGTGATTTTTCGAACACAGCTTAAATCTAGAAATGATTATGTCAAAAAAGCCTGCATGTGCATGTGTATTTGTTCATGAGTTGTGCACATGTCTTCATGTGTGTGACATTTTTAAGTTGAAGAAGCGGTTTAATTAATTTCAAGCATACCACTTCAAACCGCAGTTCGAAAGCAAAAAAAAAATATTCAAGTCAATCAGCCACTGTTTTTCTTTCCTCTCATCCAGCCATTTTTGTTTTTATAAAAGACATCAAGGGTAAATGATTGGAGGGATGGTTCTCAACCAGCAGAAATTCAGTTAGTACCAAATGCATTTGGTGAAATAAGGTCTCAAGGAAGAATAACAAGTGAGAAAAATCGAATGTGAATTCAATCAGGCTCTGTGTACAGAAGACGAACAGACTTAAGTTTGAAATAAGCCTCAACTTCAAACAGGTCGGGACTTTCATAACATGCTTTCAACACGCTGTTGCTAGACAAGGTATGCAATGAAAAAGCATTATTTACTAGTGAAGAAAGGAAAGAGGAGGGCCCTACAGTGAGTCAAAAAGACAGAGAGCCAAGGGGCGATTTCTCTTACTCCCCTGTGCTGAGCAGAGAAATAAAACATGGGCTGAGAAACATGACAGTATCTCGTAGACATGAGAGAATTATGCCTCTAAGATAACACAATGAAGGAAGGGAAAAGGTTCTCTTCTGCTACTCTGGGTTATTTCTATTTGCTTATGGGGCCAGACTGAAGTGAAGCCGTGGCCAATCCAATATTGTAAGGCTATGTATGTGTCCATATATGTAGACTGTTTTTCACAAATCAAATGGTCTCAGTGTGCTGAGTGGTCTGAGAGCAACAGAGAGTTACGAAATACTGGTGTGTTCTGTTGCGAAAAACTAAAAATGTATCTTGTAGCTTCTATGATGCTATTGTTGTACTTCCAAACCAGAGCTGGTCAGGAAATCTCCAGCCACAGACTTTGCTGCCTGGGGTTACGATGACGCAACTGCATCACTACTCGTCAGTAACACATGAAATCTTGTGACAAGAAACCCAAACTGTAACTCTATATAAAGTGCAGTGCCCAACACAAACACGTAATTCAGTGAGAAATGTTCCTGACAAATCCATTCAAGACCCTAACCCCAATTAAAGTCTAACAAGCAAAGCTCCATTTTCGAGTGAAACATTCTAATTAACAAGAATTCAACCACAGGTGAATCTGATTATTCATTAGACATATGTCCGCAGACAGCTGGAAATTGATCTTGTGCGCTCTGTGCTTGGCTTTCGCAAGGGGATTACTCATATACTCTATCTATCTATCTATCTATCTATCTATCTATCTATCTATCTATCTATCTATCTATCTATCTATCTATCTATCTATCCTTCATATATATACAGAGACAGAACTCTGTGTTTTGATTTGATAGTAAAATCAGTAATAGAGTTACTGAGTTCCAAGACAGTTAAGATTGTACGTAATTTATCATTGCTGCACAGAATAATATCTTAATTTTAATTACTCCTCTAGAGAATGAGACACAAGCGCAATAGTTGGAGAGCAAGACGACAGTGCACGGTAAATTTCTACAAATACTGCTTCAGGTAAGACAGTTATGGGACATTAAAATCGCATGAGGACAATGAGAGAACAAGGTATTACAGACCTGACCTCATATTACTTAATGACGGTTTGCTTTTTTTCGACTTATATCACCTCCAAGCTTTCTTAACATCTAAACAGTAGTGTTCCTAAGTATTTACCCTCAGGTAAATGTCTCACATTGCTCATTTTCATTCACCATAATAATCACATATTCACCTGACAACAATCTATAAGTGCAAAAAAGGAGCGGAAAGGTTGAACTGTCATTGTGAAGATGCTCAATGCAGAGAACCTATTTTCCTCTTGACCTATAAGTTTAAATAGCAGGCGCAAACCGATGATTACAATTAAGAAAGGTCATTCTTTGTACAGAATAGAATTAGGATCAAAGTGGCCAGGCTCCTTGCTGAAGGGCAAGCTGTGTGGTGCGTTCACTGCTGATGAAAAAATGACTATGTTCAATTCAGCGGCTCGGCTGACGGTCCGGGGGAAAAAAAAAATTACATCTTGAAAGCTCCTGTGAATAGCTGTCGAACAAATGTGTCAGAAATATGCTTCCAGTTTGATTGTCTGCTCTCCGCCTTTATCTGCCCGTCTCTGTAGCTGTCTGTCTTCTTTCTCAGCTTTGTGAAAACTAAAGACTACAGAATGAATGCCCCACAAACTGCTTGACAAAAATAGCAAAATGACAACGGGGCTGTTAAAACCACTCGGCCATCCTAATGCTCATCCTATTGACGTTATCGATTACCCACTCTGCTAGCCACCTCTGGCACCGTGATGCTGCTGGTCAGCAAAGTCACCACACGCATCTTGTCAGACGTAGAAGCTTTTTTTTTTCATGCACTCCGGAAAATGTCCAAACATCTTGACATTTGAGGGAATTTACAATATGGAAGAAAAAGCAAGATACACTTCAGTGTTGACAACATCGGAAACGTTTAGGTGCGGGGTGGTGCCTGGGTCAGGCATTCAGAAAGCAGAACAGGAAATAAAATCTGTAGTCAGATAAATGGTTTGTACCTTGTTTGAAAAAGACCAGGTTTCTTCAATACGTCATTGTTTTAGTCTGTATTACCAAAGGCTCGCAGATCTCATTGTTTCAAAGTTGACATCTTCATTATCATCCTCTACATATACAGGTGCATCTCAACCGCTCATGTACCATAGATTCATCAAAGACATAGTGAATTATTTCAAACCTGATTGGGTCTAACACCATGAGTTAAAAATATTGAACGATGTCGCAATATCAAAATTTTCTGAGATACAGTATTTTTGGTTTTCATGACCTATAAGCCATAATTGTCAAAATTATAACAGATAAAGGCTTGAAATATTTCACTGTATATCACCTCTTTTTCATCCTCATTGTTGTTCCATTGTGTTCTAAAGATGTTAAAGCGCAATGTGAATGATGATCAGAACGCCTTCTGGCTCGCAGTCAAATTTTTCACCGTGTATTCTCACAAGGGCTTACTTGGACATTTTCCGGAAATTTAAGCGAGGGCTGCCAGGAAAAGTTGCAGAGCGACATTTGCAGACATTTGCTTTCTTATACACCGTCCGTCTGGGAAATTTCAGAAAATACGTGCAGACTTCAGTGCATGTCTGAATAGAAGCTATACACAGACCAGAACCAGGACTAAAACCCTGGTCCACGCTCCATGTTCAAAAGCAACAGTGACCAAAGACAACTTCAAACTCTTCTCACATCAAGCCATGCCAGTCAATGCGTAGGGAAGCTTTCTCACAGCTCAACACATATCCTGTCTTTCAGATGTCTGCTCAACCTCTTTTCTACTTCCTTTATTGTCCAATGGCAGCCGCAGGCTCTGACCTTGTTTAATGGCCTCCACCTAACTGGCCACTCAGACAAGTCTTACAGCTTAATGAGAGAATGTCACTTGTTAGCTCGGACCATTAGCTCCAGCCCCTGTCTCTAAATCCACCCGCGATGACACGTTGCCCCGCATTACACTAACAACTAGAACCGCTAATCTCTGTGGATTCTGCCGCACTCTTGTTAAATATGCTCTAATATGCACACTGAAGCGCAGCAACAAGCCACAAGGGCGGGAAAAAAAGTAGGGTGATTCCAACGAAAATATAGGTGTACAAGCTAAAGATATACAAGGTCGGCAAAAGAAACCATGGCACTTTCAATGAATTAAAAAGTGACGACTGTAGAAGTTTTTTGATGATCATATCATAATTTATAACAGGGGATACAGAAAGGCAAAACAAGACATTGGAGGAAAGTATGTGATCCTTGACTGATTCAACTAACTCTTTTGATGGATTTTAGAAACATACATCAATACCTTGATAAGGATGCTATGACACATGCCCGCATGTCGGTTGGCTGCGCAGATACTGCTTACTGCTGCCATTGTACCGCGATTCCACATTACTGTTGTCTGAACTGGTACAAGCAATAACTGGTGTGGGAGTAGGATGCGAGCTGAACACAGGCCTGACAAATCATAGCCTGTCAACATTATAACGTGACCATGCCTGTCTCTCCTACTTCAGCACAGTGAAAGAAAGGAAGAGTGAGCCGACACTGGTGACACAACAGTGTCAAAGTGGCTACTCTCCAGAAAACAGACAGACGTGCGAGTCTTGGCTTTTTCATGGACATGAACTTTCAGCCTTCATCAGCCTTTTGATGGAAAACGCACTGTTCCCACCCTCGCAGAAGTACCACTCATCGGCCCATCTGAATGGAACCTCTGTTATTTAGGGGACAAGCAGATGATAACTGTATTATAATACATCTCTCCAGAGTTCCCAGTCTGTTCGACCAAGTTGGACTCAAAAAGGACCATTAACATTTGACCATGGGAATTAGTGTTCACAAATAATCTCTAACAAACTATTTTGTAAAATATTTCCCCAATTCAATGTTATGAAAGAGTTCTGAAAGTTGTCTGGAGAACTACTCTTCATTGAGTAAAAGAGACTGATTGAATTACTTTTACAAACAGAAATGGACGAAATTAAAAGCTGGGATATTTACAACAGTGAGGCTGAAGACAAAGAGAGGGACACACAAGTTGTCTATCTTTCCTCGTGACAATAATGTGACAAACTAAAAGTGTGACTCTATGTTTCTCTTTATTTCATTCTCCCTCTCTCTCTCTCACACACACACACACACACACACACACACACACACATGCACACACATGCACACACACACACCTTGCTGTTGAAACTCAGATAGGCTCAGTCACAAATCATTTGCATGGATAAAGTTTTAAGAAGTAAAAAAAGACCAAATTATTAAATGCCAAATTATTTTCAAGGCTCTGAGAGCGTTTTGAAGGAGAGAATTTGAGTTAATGAAGAAGAAACTTGCACAAACAAAAAGACCAGGATGAGAGAGCGAGAGAGAGAGAGAGAGAGACAAAGAGATCACAGCATACAACCCATTCAATGTGATGCATGTTTTTCTTTTTTTTCTCTCTCTCTCTCTCTCTCTCTCTCGCTAGTACTGAACTGAAAAATTGCTTTGTCCCAGGAGAGGTGACCTGCTTATGTAGTGTGTTTCCCCTTTAACCTAGCTGTAAGCCATTCTCACCTGTCAGATCACTGCCTAGATGTGTGTTTGTGTGAGTGTGCGTAGGTGTGTGTGCCCAAGTTCACATGCAAGTGTGTCCTGGAATTTATATTTGTTTGTTTGTGTGTTTGTGTGTCAGGGCGTGTATTGGATTTTTCATGCAAGATTTCTTTTTCTCCACTGTTGTCAACATCCTTAAGAAGCTACACATTTTTAAGTTTTCATACCTCACCATCTCTCTCCACCTCTTTGTCTTTCACTCTCTCACAAGAAATTGACAAAAAGTTATGGATGAGTGTACAATTACATAGTTTATCTTCCTCCTTTACCCCATTTAGCCCTGTGCAATCTTCATTTTATTCACTGTTTACTATAGTGGTACTCAATCTGTGTAAAGTTATATCAGGACAAGGCCGGGCATAGTTGAATATTGTTTAGCACACAGGTTTGCAGAACAACACTGGGAAACATGCAAACTGGAATTATGCATCCAGTTATAAGTAACAGCATGTTACTTATAACCAGCATGCCAACATGCCAGCATGTGACAACATCAACACATGTCATGTATAGTATTAGTTAAATGTAGTGAGATAGTCTAACCGACTGACATGAATATAGTGAAACAGCAGAAAGTTATTTTTTGAAAGAAAATTAATTAGTATCGAGTAATATGTCATTCAGGGGGTCTTTTCCAGCTGTATTCCAGTCAGGTAAAAAGTTCGAGATAGGAAATACATAATTGTTATGTGGCATCACAAGACAGACATCTGACAGGAAAGTAGACACTAATTTCAAAAAAGGTGTTTATAATAGTTATCAATTAGTAATGTAATAATATTAATGGAATTATAATAGTGATATAATAATATTAGATAATGTGTCTAGTTTGCAAAAAGTCAATCTTTAAGGTTATTACAAGTGCAGTTAAATTGAATGAATAACAAACACATTTTAATTGGCTTAACAACATTTGGTTTGAGTTTGAAGTTTGTTTTGCATTAAGTAAGCTAATAGCAAGAACCAATAACCATGATTCAAAAGAGGAATTAGCCTTGTTGCTGCAGAGCTGCTAACGCTGGACAAAGTCAAGTTAAAAATAGCATAGGTTAGAATCACAAGCAGTACTTCAAATGACAACAGGCACATAAAAATGTACAAAGTGTAATTTAATACATGATATAATATATGTGTGCCATAATTTACTATGGCCTGTAAAGTATGTTATAAAAAAATTAAATGGTCCTTGATAAGGAAAAGGTTTCACAACCCTGCTTTTAATACTGACAGCATCAGTCACATAGGTCCATTTATTGACAGTGTGTTTACTATTTTTGAATACTGATGAGGCGGAAATAGCAAATAGCATTTCAATTGGGATTGTGCCACTAAATCCTTCTGAAATCAATCTAAGTAAATATTAAGTGAGTAAATATATGGTAATTGCATTTGTGAGAAAACCGTTTGTGTGTAACCCTTTGTTCCAAATATTTGCCTGAAGAAAATGAGCTTAATTTCTAAGACGGCCAGAAAATCAAAAATGCAAATAAAAAGGTCACTGCACATTTTTCATGACGTATAAAGCAATAATTTCTTAAAATGGGAAACGTATAAACCTCGTTCAGACTTAAAGTATTTTGGAAAGAGGGCTATGCTTTGTTTTGGCTCGGTCGTAGTTTTGAAAGCTAATTAGCTAAATGTATTCATACCATTCCCTTGAATGTGTCATGCACTGGGAAACAGTTTTTTTTTTTACCCTTTTTTATTATTGTGATCATTATTTTTGTTCAAAGGCCGGAACTAAATGTGTGTTCTTTTCACCTTGAGTGTGCCAAGTAAAAACACTGGAGGACTTGTGTGCTCAGGGTTTTACAGTTGTCAAAACACACTATGTATTTAGACACCAGTAAACACTGTAGCATTTTTGTGGTCATTTGTCAGGAGCAATTGTGGGGAATAACATCAAACTGCAAAAACACTCTCAAGTTGACGCAAATTAAACACATGAGAATAAGGCAAACGTCTGTATTTGGAATTCGGATAGATGCATAAAGAATGAAAACATATGGATGCACAGTGAATTGGTGATTAGGCCTTTATGGGTGACCTGCTTGAGACGTAAAGGGCCTATACCCTTGTATTCAGGGAAACAGACCCTCTCTTTGCTTTGGTTTGCCATGTCTGTACAGTTCTGGCCCCGTTTCGTTTTAAGCTTGGCCGAGAGAGTGTTTAGAAAACAGCGTGTAGAAGTGTTCTCGTATCCCTGCACACTGCCTTGCGGGTCTGGCGATGCCTAATTTTCTAACAGGAAGCCTTCCCATGATAGCTCTCGGCTTTGAGTGCCTATTAATGCACTTTCTTGCTCAGTGATTTGTCAAATGCATGAATTTTGAAGCCTGGCAATGGTGAGGAAGAGGCGGAGAGGGAATGTCAGGAAGAAAACAAGGAGAGGAGAGGAAATGTGCGAATGTGCATATGGTTTTACATTCGACTGATAATCCTTGACCAGAGCAGTTTATGACCACCACAATCCTTCCTTCTATGCTCTGTCTGAAAAAGTACCCTCCCTGGTTCTTCGCTAGATCCCTCATCATGTAAACCTACCATATCCAACGTTATACAAAATCTGCTTGAAAAATAATTGGTCCACTGATTGGTTTCAAATTTCGTTTTCTCAAATTCCCTTTTGTGTTGTAGTGTCAGCTGCACGTCTGAACAGAAGGAGAGCCAAGTTTAAATGAGAGGCACTTTTTTTTTTGGCAGAGCCTTGTTGAAACTTTGTAAACTGCAGCATGTTCAATAAAGCATATTTATTAGAAGCAACATAGCGTACGCGGTGACAAGCGCTACAGGGTGACGCTGCAGAATTGATGAAACTTTAAGTGGATCTGCCGTTCTTCCCATAAAATATGGTTCGGAAAACGCATGCTGAAAAAGATCTCGCCTTTCGGCAAGTTAAACAAACCAAAAAGCTGAATAAATGACCACTTTGTTACAAACTTAATACAGTCATTATTTTAAATTGACATTGATTAAAATTATGAATGCAGCGGCTAGTGTTTCCATAGTATTCTTTGCAACCAAGCTGTTCATGCACATACCCATTCAATAACTTTCCCACTGCTCCCAACAGCCATTTAATTTCCTTCCAGACATTAAACCTATTTGGTCAATTTTCATGTGTCAGTAAAAGTCGTGCAGCCTCTAAACCATGGAGTCAGAGCGGACTGTAAAAATCACCACATGATGAGAGTAACTGTCCGGCGTAATCAGTAACGCCAGTGTTGTCATGAGTTTATTACCCATGTGAACATTTCCACACACATTTTCATCCCTGGTGACAGTAACTGCAAGCTCAATGCTAACCCACTTCATATACAACACACTGTTTTGTTTTTGTTTTGTTTTTTTTTGTTTTGTTTTGCTTTTTGTTGGATTCAGCGCCATCCATCTTTGACCATTGATTGACGGGGTAATTTGTGTGAAAACAAGCTAATAATTATCTAATTAGCAAATTGGGGGAATTTGACGGAGATTAGGGATATTGCAACATCAAAGAGAATAAAGCGGCATCGCGGAGGAGATTTAACTGTGAGCAGGAAGGGGCTGCCCATGGGATGTGTTGAGTTGAAGGAGATAAACATGCAACCCAGGAACTCAACATCTCAGTGGGTAATTACAAGATACTTCAGGGACTCATTGTCTCTGGGAAATGAGTTGTGCACCATGTACAGAGACAGCAAATCAGTCTCCGTATTCATTAGATTCATATCGAAAGGAGAATAAATATAAGAATATTAATGCTGTTGTGCCGCGGAGACTGCTTTTTACTGATTTAATGCAACTACTCAAGGAAAACCAGACATGGACTAACAAGGTGGTAATGACCTGTTACATTGAGGCAGGAGTTATCATGGGAGAATTGATCTTAAAAGGCATTTGCTAGCAATTTTTTTTTCTTTTTTTCCCCTCTAACTCACTCTGCAATATGAAGAGCAGGGACTTCATTCAAAGAGGAATACCTCTCTTATGACAGAGTCGGGGTTTGTCTCTTGTCAATGTGAAACTCTACTGTACATAATACATGAGATATAGGTTTAAAGACATGATCTGTTCTCTTCATGACAGCACTGAAGGCGTTCTGATGTTTCGATCCATCCTAATGCAGGTGTGTGCCAGGCAATAAGTCCCTTGTTGGGTATTTAGTACTTGGCTTCAATACAGTGTCACCTTTGGGCTCTGGGGCTGAATGGAGCTGTACTACTAAGCCTCCTGCATAGCAATGACACACAGAGGAGGAGGACACCAGTGAGGTTTCGCTCATTTGCCTTACAGCATTTTAACATTCACTCCGAGGGCTTTATTGATCCTTCAGTGCAGTCGCGCCAAAACTCCATGTTCATACAGCATGGCAGCCTCCTCGCACTATATTTAACTCATAGACTGCTGTTGGTTCTTTTTTTGACTGACTGAGATTGACATCTTTGATTCAGACGTGGAAGGGCAAAAAAAATTTTTACCCGGGGCTTAATTAAAAACCAGCTCAAGCCATTGTGTATCTGGCCGTCAAATGTTTCTGAGGTGGCTGTGATGCGCAAAGAAAAGCTTGTGCGTCGCAAATGAAATTTCCACGGCTTTCATGAGTAGACCTGTCATTAGGGGTAAAAAAAAAAAGAGATACAGTTTAGCTATGAAGAGAAAGAAAGAAAGAAAGAAAGAAAGAAAGAAAGAAAGAAAGAAAAGAGCTACTGTGTTGACATCTTTCATGCAAGAACCAGTAGAGCAGCAAGAAGGGCAATTCCCTTTCGTCCTTTCCTTCCCTCCTTCCTTTTTCCTCTGATCTGACCCTCACCGTAACCCACTCTCCTCCCATCCACTGCCCCACCCCCCACATTTACCTGAGCCTCACATTTCCCAAGGGGCATTAAACTCACTGGCCCTGTTTGATTTAGGCAGGTCGGGTGTCAGTGTTCGCTACAAGCCCATGGTGAACCATGAATAATGGATCTGCCACGGGTCTGCGTCCCCCTGGGACTCCCAGCTGCCCCCTCCCTTCACTCCTGCTGTGACTGGAATAGTCAATGTCTCATTAACAACCAATGATTCATAAAGGTTCTCACTGCCGGCTAACAAGAAACAGCAAATGTAAAAGGGATATTTTTCTTCTTTTTTTTTCTTAAAAAAAAAAAAGAAATATGCATTTTCCCAATGTGTTTGTATTCAACAAAAAAATGAAAGAGCAGTTCTGTATCAAGGCCATTAGACAGATGGCTTTATTGAAAGAGGGAAAGAAGAAACTTTTTTTCTCTGGGTCCGGGGTTTCGCTTGGTGCACTTGTTTACAAAATGATTTTAAGCCTTTTGATGCAGACTTGCTTGGGGGGGATTTATGGACTTTTTGCTTTACTCTTATTCAGGTCATGAAACTCAAAGTCCTGCCTCAAGCTTCAAAAAGCTTGTTTACATTATCTTTTGTTGATCCCGTTCTATAGAACATTTTTTGTTGAACACATTTGTGACATCTCAGGATTTAATGCATATAGCAAACATGTATGATACATGATCTCATTTTCGCCAATGAAAGGTTGTTGTCCACTGCTGGAACCAAGACACTACAGGTGTTGTCTGTCCTTTTGTTGACACATGGTTGTTCCTATTTAAAACATTTTTTTTCCATTAAGGGACCTAACAATGACTTGGGAACATTATATTTCATTTGTTTGTGATCCTAAACCTACAACAGCACTGCGTCACACAGTCACGTCAATGTACCTCACACTACCTATAAACTCATATTTTACAACAGCACCTTCGCTGGATCTAAACCTTTCTGACAGATCATTTTCAAAGTCAACGCAATAAATCTTATAGACAGCGATGTTTATTGTGCTGGTTTGAAACTGTGATGCTTCCACTAAGCTGCCGCAGCTATACCAGCCTGCAGGTGATGTGAACGGTACACTTCACTTTGTCATTTCACCCACAACTCCCATGCTCTTTACATCATCAGTCTCCCTCATCTCTCCATCCGCCACCTTCACTTATTATATATATAACTGTATATGTTGAAACATGACTGGATCAAAGCATGAACAGTTTCTCCATCACGCCGCTGCTGCTAACGTCCCCATGGCTACAAAACCGAAGGAACAGAAAAACGCATTTCTAATTTTACAAATTGCAAGGTCTTTTTTAACCACCGTCAGTGGTGAGCAGTTGAAGGCTATTTTAATACTCGTCTCCTTAATACACACTTGACTCTGGTACAGTCGCGTCAGTGCAGCCGTGGAATGTTAATTTCGAAGTTCAGACATGCTAAGCAGAAAGGAAAGCAACGGAAAATGTACACAAATTCAAAGAGTCCATTCACAGTGTCGTCAGTGTATTGTTTCCACTGCAGACAAACAGAATGACCCTCAATAACACTTGCACTCTGTTCAACCAGAAATGGCAAGCATATTCAGAGGACTGCGACAGGTGCACGCACGGTTCTCATTCACACTGACAACCCCAGTCACTGTGGACACCAAAGCCTCTCAGACATCACAAAGATCCAGGTGCGCAACACACGTGGGTGCGCGCACACAGACAGCGTTCTATTGTCTTTTTTTTTTTTCCTGTCTAACACTCTCACAAGGAGACACATAAACAAACAAAAGCACAAATGCATCACAGGGCCGAGAATCCATTACTGAGACTTTATATAAAGCCTGCAATGCCACATAATCCCTCATAAGTATGCAGGTAGGGGGGCAAAGACTCATACTGCTGGAACCTGTCTGTCAAATCGCATCCCTACCACTAACGGAGCATTGGAAGAGTATGGGGGATAATAGGCAAAAATGATGCCTCTTCACTTGAGAGTTTTGAGCTTGGGATCCATTCAGACAAAAACGCTGTTTAAAGTCCGTGTAAGTTGGCGACCAAACACAATTTTGAATTCAGTTGATTGAAGAGGGGGCGCAATTTCTGACTCGCAGTTGTGAGTGTTGAGACAAAAATTGTGATCCAACCAACTACTAGGTGATAGCTAGATAAACACACATGTATCACAACATAGAGGGTACTCGATTGCAAACTGCAACGCTACTTACAGATGGACCGTCGAGTCCTTAGTCCAATCATGATCAGATGTACAGGGATCTTAGCAGCTTCGGATGATGTTCATCTAGGACTGGTCGCTCCTGTGAAGACAGAACAAATGAAAACAGAGCAGCGAGTTGCTACAGGAAACGCTAAACGCTACTTTGATAAATCAGTTTTAACATCAACATCACTTGTCAACTTTAAAGTTGTGATAGACAGGGTTCAAATGTCAGCGGACAGTTCTGTTGTTTGTTACAATCTGTCCGTTGTTGAATATTAGATGTAAAAAAAAAACTTGAACAAAAAAGCGGAGCAGGTTTTCCAGTCTTTGAGATGGGTGAGGTAAAATAAATGCTCATCTGGCTGGCAGACACTGTGAGAGGATTAACTTAAACCAAAACTGTGCCAGTGATGGCCAAAGTGGACAATGGGATTGCTACATTTAAATGAAATTCACAAAGATGTAAACACAGGGTTCACAGCTAATGGACTGAAAAGCTAGTTCATAATCTCACTTTGCCTCGACAATATACTATTTGGCTGGATAAGCAAACCGACAGGCTGGGAAAGTGACTTGCGATCATGGTATGAAATTAGCTGCTGTAAGATTGCGGGGCACGTTAAACTATGACCTGTCACGAGAAATGGAGGCCAGACAGTTTATGCTTTAGTGCCAAATGTCCTTATCAATACGGGCTAAAGGAGCTCTGAGCATAATTGTCAGCTTTATCAGTTCTATTACAGGCCTTCTAGAGCCATCAAGCTGTGGCAATAAATATACAAAGGTACTGCAGAGTTACAGTGCAATACCCCATCTCACTTGATGTATCTCCAATAAACAGTGCATCCCTCACAAAAAAGAATTATGCCATCTATTTCAATGTCTTCTGGAGTGCAACGTCTCTTATATCAAGGCAATTACGCCAGGAGCCTGATACCCGCTGCTGTCAAAATCATCATTTATACCGCGGGCTGAAGTAAATTCCACTGTTTATGTTCAAAATGTATTTGTTATAAATGGAATGTTTTCATTATTTTCCATTTAAGGGGGAAAAAATGTGTAAATAATTCAAGCTGAAATGATTTTGACAAAAAGAAATTTGGTCGACAGAGATTGTGGCAATACGTATATATGTGATGTAATGATGTGATGTAAATGTTGCCTAAAACAAGTCACATCATAAATGAATCATACAGAAAGTAGGGGTTTTTTTTTAAAATTCTTCAATACAACATTTAGATAAATACCATTTTCATAAACAACATTTTTAATGTAAAACTGACTTCTGGGCTGCAAACCAAAAAGCTTGATTAAAACTAAATTAGACACAGCATTGGTTTAATAACAAACACGGTTGGCCTTCATGACTTTTATAAGCTAGGTGGCCTGATACAAGTAGGAAAAATGCTGCGAGTTCACAAAGCTTGTAGCTTTGCCTCCGTCAGTATTGGGGATGTTTGATAAAGGATGGTAACATAAAGATTGATATACCATACCTAAACATGATGGTGCACTTTATGTTGGCTTGTGCTCATTGCACATTTGAAATTGCAGATTAGATTAGACAGTAGATTTCTAGTTACTGCTTACAATGATCCTGTCTCTTTTTTTTTTCTTAAATTTTGATTGAGCATAGGTGAATTCTGCCAAGGTTCCTTTACTGATTCAATAAAGAGAAGCATTAAGTCATATGAATTTGTTTTCATTTCAGAAGTGACTTGTACGGGGCGGGAAACGAATAGCTTTAAAAACCGAGAGCAAAATGATTGAAAGAAGAGATGATGAATTGAAGAGGAACCACAGCAGCGATTAATATCCAGGTTTTGACGCTTTTCCAATCATAGCTGAAGCTCGGAGCCAAAGCGCTGGTGCGAACTGGGACAGCTTCACAATCCCCTAGTTCAGAAGTATTGTTATGTCTCGTGGGTATTATCTTACAAAGCCCATTATGCTGCAGAAACAAAGAGGAGACACCGGCTCAGAACTGTAGTAACTCTCGTGCACGCACCGATATACACAAACGACACACACTGCCACATGCACACGTGGTAGTTTAATCTTTGCGAGGATACGTATTATCAGTACAAATCCCAGTGTGTCCCTGGATTACTGATCTATGCGCATGCAGCTGTGCACCATTAAAAACAGATGTGACATTTTCATGTCATAAATTGTCTGAGGCTTATGATACGAGCACTGCAAATTCAGCAATGTGTAAACTACACATGGAATCAAACAGTTACACTGCATAACCCAGTCAAGCTTGTAATTTCTCATGGATGTTCAGTGAATTAGGTTGGTACACTGGTGCTGTCAGACGCATTGGCTCACTCAGTGAGCTTGGTGTCCAAAAAAAAAAAAAAAATCAGTTAAATGAGCACTCATGTTGCAATAAAGAAACAAGCTCTAGGCAAAAAAAAAAACACTGCAGACTGCACTGCTGTTCCACAATTAAAAGCTAATGGCTAAGTTTGCATGGACCACAGTGTTAACATTTTGATTTCTAGCAGAACAAAATCCAGCTCAAGACACATTTTGTGTTATTATCAATATACTGCCTTTAAAGCAATTGGTATTTCTAGTACTTCACAAGCTCTAGGCAAAAAAAAAAAACAACTGCAGACTGCACTGCTGTTCCACAATTAAAAGCTAATGGCTAAGTTTGCATGGACCACAGTGTTAACATTTTGATTTCTAGCAGAACAAAATCCAGCTCAAGACACATTTTGTGTTATTATCAATATACTGCCTTTAAAGCAATTGGTATTTCTAGTACTTCAAATTCATTTATACTAAAAGCCCAACTTATCTATGTTTCCGAGTCCAGTCAACATTTCTCTGTGAGAAGTGCCTCAACCCACTGTCGGCGGATCATTCCAAACCAATTTTGCAGATCTGCCTTGTAACCTTACTAACTTTGTTGGCTGAGCCACGGAGAAATTTCAGGCTGGTTGCAGAATTGCAAATCAGGGAGAGGACATACCCTTGAGGGTGTCATGCAGTACGTGAATCAATCTTATACCGATATTGTTTTGTGTCCTCAAACACTACTCCGGTTTGCTTACGGTTTATAGAATCAAAGAACTGTCCCTCAATTTGGGTGACTATGATCTTGAAGCTCTCCAAGTTTTGTAGCTTTTATAGTTTGAAAGTTTGAAAGTTGCTCAGTTACAGAGTAATAAGTCTGCACTCACATCAGTACTCATTATGATGACAAACCAGTGTGCTTATTATCGTGTTGATTTTTTTTTCATTAAACTGTGTTTTGTCTTATTTGCAGGTTTGTAAAAATAGACAATTTGAAATAAGGAGAAGTAAGAGAGAATAAAAAGAAAAGAATCATGCAATTACAGCCAATTTAGAAAGTGACTGAACTTCTGAAGTGTTACATGACATGTATGAAGATGTTCTGCAAAATGAAAATTCTGTTCTTAGCATATAGTTATTCTTACATTTCCTTTTACATGTTGCTCTGTATGATAAAGACATTTGGTTTTGCTTTTTTCCTTTTTCACTGTGCTTGGATGATAATACAGCAGCATGGCACAGCAGCAGACACTGATGGATTGTCAGCTGTTATAATGTTGTCAATGATGTTATAACTGTAAATATTAGGTTCATATTAAAAACGGACAATATAATTTGATAATTTATAAAAAGGTACGAAAAAATTAAAAGATGAAGGAAAAGTAACCTATTTTAATACAGTAGGTTAGATTATCTAAATACTGATTTAGCTTGTAAATCTGTATCATGAAGGCTTATGGTACCAGATGACCACTTAATAAACCTAGAATAAAACTGCATACCAACTTAATTGTAGCAACATGACACGGACATGGTAAGGTTTCCAGATTTTTTACTCTGAAGCAGAGTAATGCACTCATATGGTCTCTGGGATTCTAAAACGGTTGCTATAGTTACCGCTCAAGACCCATAGACCTCTTAGCTCTAATAATGAAATATTTCTGTTAAAATTAATAAATCACTTGAATTAAAAGCGTCTCGGTTTTGCTTTGTTTTGTGAAGAGCTTTGTCTCTCGCAACCAAAGCTGCATGTACACATACAAAGCTGGTTTGGCCTGAACATTTTCAGTTCGGGAAATAACACAAAGGAGGCAACCTGCACTGGTTAAGTGGAGGACGGAATTATGGGCCACACTCTCTCACCAGGGCTTAAATTGGACAGTGGAATAAACCTTAATATGTCATCACTATGACTCAACATGGCACCTCGGCGGTCATTAAGCAGACAAATGGTGGTCTGGGCTCAGCAGAGCTGCGGCTGTTGGAAATGTTGCATGTTCTTGCGAGAGACTAAAAGGAGTGAGAGAAAGAAGCAGAAGCATCCTCTGCCCATGCATTTTCTAAAGAGGTTGCACTGTCAGGGGTTTGTGTTACCCAGCATGTATCTGTATGTTCACATGGAGAATGTGCAACGTCCACACACACACACGGGCCAGGACCGGCTAGTACTATCAAACTCTTCTCCATGTTCTAACCATTGAGTTAGGATGTAGAATAGCCCAACACTAAAGAGTTCAGAGACACCGGACGCCAACACAGATATCACTGAATAAGAGATATGAGTCTGAAGCAAGTTTCACTGTCTGCTTCCAAAAGGTCGTGTGAGGACTATGGCAAAGTTTCATGACATCTTTATGGTACAGATTTTTAACTATTCCTGGAGGTTACTATTAAACGATGTTCCATTATGAGGTACTGAGAAGATTATGCAGCTCCTATCCAGAGGAAAAATGAGCTATAGCATTTAATGTGCTATTTGTTTCGGATCTTGGGCTGAGGGTGCATTTGATTCATGGAGTCTGTGATAGTGGAGCATAGGCGGTCAGTGAATGATTATTTACTTTTTATTCTGAGCTACATTGGAGATTCTGTTTTTGTGCATGTTCGTGGTACCGGGAGTAAACACTTCGTTTAAGGTTGAAGCTAGCCGGCCACTGCTTACTACAGTTCCCATATTTTTACCAAAACGGCAAATGTTTTCCCAAGGAAAGAAACTTTAAAATCTTTCAGCATGGAGACAAGTTGTCTACCGTATATCTGTGTGTACGTGCGTGCATGTGCATGAACCTATCTCTGTTTGTGTGTGTGTGCATGTTTGTTTCCTTTTTTTTTTTTTTGACTGTGTAAACATGCCTTACCCAGCGAAAGCTACTACATTAGTGAGACTGTACATATATCCCCGGGAGTGTGTTCCCAATACATAATTCAGCACATGCATAAAAACTTAAAAAAATTGGATCCTTTTTGGTGTCTGTTTGTTTGTGAGCGACCAGGAATGTGCAATAAAGAGTATTTTATAAAACCATCATACCTTGCACTTATACCTAAACTATTCAATCCTGCAGCCCTTTCCGGACTGGGAAACTGCCATTGCGCAATCAAACATGCAATTTTGGAATCGCATTATACATTATAAAACGGTGGGGGTGTCTTTTTTCAGCGGCTCAATATCACTTTAACCACGATTATTTAAGGATGTCTTTTCCATTAGTCCCCTGAAAGGTGCCAACACCCTCACATTGGAAAACAACTTAGTTCCAGTCCCAAGGAGTCCCTAAAAGGGCTGTAATAAGAGTTATTACTCTGTCTGGGGGGGGAGTGATATCCATGCTGAGTGGAGACACATTTCTTAAAGCTGCCATTTACAACACAGCCACTATTCACCGCCAATCCAGATATACAGTACGTGCTGTAAATTATGACAGGCTTAGCATAGCATTGTAAGTCTGACTACTTCTACATCCTTATTATAATCTTACCAGTGCTAAAGATCACCTCCTATGTTCAAAGCATAATGTGGAAAAGAGCTTCTACCGCAGCCCATAAAGCAAACGTTCACTATATTATGACATTCGTTTCAATCAGGTTTTGCTGTGAAGACCAGTATACTCTATCGGACACTACAGAACTGCCGGAGCTATTCATCACCCGCTAGACAAATATCCTGCCGGAGAGGATGAAAAAGAGCAAGAGAGACAGGGGGAGACAGAGACAAAGAAGAGTAGCCAAAGCCTGTAATAGCCATTCACTGGAGCCAACTGTCCTGTGCTGGGCTGTTTTACCAGACGCTCAATGAGAAGCTCTGGAAGGTAATTCTGACAAATACACAAGTTGTTCACTGATGTTTTCTCCTGCACCCGATGTCTGATTGACTTAATCCTGCTTCAGGTCACAAGGTGCTGGAGCTCGTCCCAGCATAGATTGTACAGAAGGCAGGAAAATACTCTTGACTAGTATCCAGTTCAGAGATAGACAGACGCTCACTTCCACTCACATTCACATCTATGGACAATCTGCGTGCATGGATGTGAACGATAGCGGGGAACTGAAACAGCTGGAGGAAACCAATGAGTGAGGATCCCTGTTGCTCTAAGCACCACCACTAACTACTGAGCCACGGTGTTGCTTGTTTGTGTGCATATAACAGTTGGATTCAAAACACGACAGAAAATACAACTGACAACAAAACTGATTTAAAATGTATGTATTTCCACCACAAAGGCTGTGTCCAAAATCGCTACGTAACCACTATACAGTGACCACGCCATTTTGTAGTGGTGTCCGAAAGCTTAGGGATCATAGCATGTCCACTATATAGTGCACTCAATGTATCCCACAATTCACCGCGAAAATGTAGTGAACATCCGATGGTCACTAACCGGAGCAAGATATCCCATCATGCATTGCCAAAAATTCTCTGGGCAAAATGGCCAATGGACGGGAGGAAAATATACATAAATATTATAAAATATAACAAAATACGAAAATAAAAAGTACAGGACAATAATCAAAAGCCTCTCATTTAATAAGAATGCAGTGGTAAACAAACAAGTACTGTGTGAGACGACATTAATGTGGTACATTTTATTTGTGCGTCAGCGATGACGTAATTACCGGCGCCGAGAGTAGTGTCCGAAAGTTTTTTCTGTTGAGCTCACTATATAGTCCACTGCATCTATTTCCCTATGTAGGGAGTAGGGACTAAGGAATGAGTGAGTGATTTTGGACACAGCCAAAGTATCTGCAATTCATGTCTGCCTCTGATAATAATGTAGCTATTAGCATAGTGAACCAAGTTTACGCAATAAAGACGTTTATTTCAATAACGAAGCATTTCACAGTCGAGTTTGCAGACAGCTCAGACTGTGGAGAGATTTTTCCCCCTCTCTACCATGGCTGTACCTGAATCACACTGCAAGTCTTTGAAGCTGACAGCCCATCATAAATCTCATTTCAGGGACACTCGTTGTCAATGAGCATCTTCAGTCTGGAAAAATGTCACCTTATACTGCCAGAAGATAATCGGAGATGAGACAAGAGCTGAAAAAACATGAGCTTCCCCTGTCAAACAGAATGAAACTCATATTTACTGCCATTACAGTCACTTGCCAAGCAGAGAATAAAATTAACTGCCTCCGAACGTAGACTGTTTGCAAAAGTACAGAACAATAATCAAAAGCCTCTCATTTCATAAGAATGCAGTGGTAAACAAACAAGTATTTTGTGAGACGACAATAATGTGGTACGTTTTAATTGTGCGACAGCGATGACGTAATTACCGGCGCCAAGAGTAGTGTCCGAAAGATTTTTCTGTTGAGCTCACTATATAGTCCACTACATCTATTTCCCTATGTAGGGAGTAGGGAGTAGGGAATGAGTGAGTGATTTTGGACAAAGCCAAAGTATCTGCAATTCATGTCTGCCTCTGATAATAATGTAGCTATTAGCGTAGTGAACCAAGTTTACGCAATAAAGAAGTTTATTTCAATAACGAAGCATTTCATAGTCGAGCAGACAGCTCAGACTGTGGAGAGATTTTTCCCCCTCTCTACCATGGCTGTACCTGAATCACACTGCAAGTCTTTGAAGCTGACAGCCCATCATAAATCTCATTTCAGGGACACTCGTTGTCAATGAGCATCTTCAGTCTGGAAAAATGTCACCTTATACTGCCAGAAGATAATCGGAGATGAGACAAGAGCTGAAAAAACATGAGCTTCCCCTGTCAAACAGAATGAAACTCATATTTACTGCCATTACAGTCACTTGCCAAGCAGAGAATAAAATTAACTGCCTCCGAACGTAGACTGTTTGCTTATTAAAATGACCCCAAAGCCTCCTCTCGCACTGGGTCGCATGCATAAATCGGAGGAGCAAACAAAACAATGTGATAATAACTTATTCTTCCTCACATCAGCCCTAATCCTTTGTTCATTTCAATATCCTCGGGCGCAGAAAAAAATCCGCTTATACCTGTGCACAAATGCGCGCGTGCAGGCAGATATAAGGATGTGTGCGGTGATTCATCGCATTTGCGTGTCTCGGTGCACATCGAATATTTCAGCTTCAAAAAGTGGACGACTTTTCCTACCTTGGCAGCCTTCATCCCTCCAAAGCTGACACTGATGCAGAAATACACCAGCGCATAAGCACAGCCAGTGGGGTTATGCCAAACTCCGAGGAAGAATCTTTGTGAACCGTGACATCCAGGTGAAGAACTGCCTGTTTACATGTCAGCTGTTCTTCCCACTCCAGTGCAAGAGGCACAAACCCAGACCTGCCGACTAGCTTCACAAGGCAGACTGACTACCTGGATCCCATCACCTGAGGGGGAGCCTGGCCTCCAGGAAATAACGCACATTATTGAGAGTCTCGGAACAAAGCCCAGCACACGAGGAGAACTGCACATGACGTATGGTATTCCTGAAACATCGACAGTGATCAAATGATTCACATGAAAAATTCACAGAAATGCATTTATCCGTCTTTGGATCAGTCGCGTTCAGATGTTCAGCTAGCAGCAGTAGTCTTAAGGCAATGCTTTCGATTTTGTCAAATTTCTTCCGACTACGTGTGTGCATGCTCTTAACCTAAACTTCATTTCAAAACCTTCAAAACTCAAAAGCGTTACCCCCCCCCCATTTCTGAAATTACATTCCTATGTAGAAGGTCTCTTATTCAAATTATTTCACAAACTGTACTTTTGAAACCACAAATTCAGATTTTGTTTAAACTGTTCATTCAGCACCACATGCAAAATTTTTGGTTAAAAGAACCCTCTGGCCTGCTTTCAAATCGAAATACAAAACCATCAAAGCACCGATCTGATACAGTGATTAACATGAAAGCGTAAGGATGGGCATTTCATAGTGTTGATAGAAGTGAACTGTCTGAATGGCAAAAAAAAACAGAATTTAGTCCTGACTTTCTATTATGCATGTTTACAATTGTGGATTGTAATTACTGGGAGTCTTAAGGGGTATACAGAATATTATATGTATTTTTAGAATCAAGATGAGACAATCAATACAAATATCATGTCTGTATCCTTCAGATAGAGTCAGTAGGTAATTCGCAACAAGCTATCTTTCAACAACACCTCCGAATTTTATTAATGCATTAACACATTAACACATTGCTCATTATGTACTATTCTGTATGACAGGCTCAGTATGAAATCAGCTAAACTATGGATGTAAATGAATATATTTTAGAGGTACTGGTATGTGTAATGATAGTGGTATAAATATTAGGTGTATTTTGGTACAGGCTGAGTTGCGCGCTTTGTTAACACACAAACATGATGATGGCGGTGTATAAGTCAACATCACTGCAATTTGATCGCTAACACAACTGTAACAACAACAACAACAACAACAAAAATGTGTACCCACAGCCAGTTTCATTACAAGAAAAATAAAAAAAAAAATAAAGCACTTTGCTCAGAAACGCCACAGCACTTCAAAATGGTTTGATCAAAGTGTTGCCTGCACCGCTCTCCTTGGAATCAGGTGAAAACAGGGCTGGAAATAGTCCAGAGGCCTGAGCTGTGTCTCCTCCTACCCACGGACTTCATCATAAAGCTTAGTGTGGATGATGCAGTCCCCGGCCAGAGGGAGTAATGAAGTGACTAAGGGCCAGTCGTCCCTGACCGGCGACAAGACAGCCGCAGTGAGCAGTGAGGAGTGTGAGAGAGTTTGCTGAGAATAAACCAGGCTCCAGATCAGTTAGTTGGCCTAATCGGTCCCCTCTGTTGGACATAAAGATGCTCCGGGTTTACGTCTGTATGCGTCATCTTTACTGCCACACCACAGCCATCTGTCAGCCCCCCCCACTCTCTCTCTCTCTGTGATTCTCTTTCCCACCCTACCCCCACCCCCCCCTCTCTGTCTATCAAAGCCATCTTTTCTTTAACACCACATTTACGCCCCAGCTTGGTAAACGGTAATCAATGTCTCCCAACTGCGGACTGCACCATCGAAACGATTTCTCAGGAGGACCTTGTATGTGTGACCAAAAAAAAGAAGAGAGGAAGAGAAACACAAAGAGAGACAGAGTGGAAAAGCTGACACAGTCGCAGAGGGAGAGGTGGAACTTCTACTGGATGCATGATGCATTACATGGATGCCTGTACGATTGGCGACTAAATGGCTCAAAGTTGCTGCATTTGCACCACGAAGTCTTCACTTCAGCTCTGTATTAATATTATTTGAATGGGCAACACCACTATGAGCAGCTACAGTCACGTACGCGTGTCCAGTCTATGCATGCTCTCATTCACAAATGACCAGCAACTAAATCATTTCCCCACACAACTCATCCACAGACCAACCTCCAACAAAAACGGCTCATGCAGTTAAGTGGTATTGGAATTTACGTATAGTATAAAGATACAACCGCAGTTTACTCAGCATTAAACCATGAACTACAAGGACACATGTATTGATGGAGTAGCAGCAACACATAGCTGCAAATGTTGATAACTGTGATTAATTTTTGCTAAATTAATCAAGAGGCATTATTTACACATGCCATCTCGTCTTTGATTATTGAAGAAGAGGATTATCATTTTCAAAAGGCTCTTGAATTGCTACAGTATTTAACCCTAAGCGATTAAAGTGTGCTGAGTTTTGTCTGCTTTCTTACTCTCAGACTAATCAGCGAGTCTAAACTTTAATTTAAACACAGGAGAATCACTTGTAAGAAACATTCCCGATATGTCCACACATAACGCAGTTTTGCACGGCAGTAAACGTCTAGCATTTGTATCAATGGTTTTATGTGGTTCTGTGTGTGTGTGCGTTTGTTATAATGTGTGAAGATTTGTGTGGTTTCTACATGTGTGCAGGTTTGTAGGGAAATGTGTGCCTGCTTGGAATTGGCACAGACTCCAGAAGTCCACAGTAATGCATTCACTTTTGGTACATAAATCACAATCAGCCCATTCTGCCACCTGGGTTACTGCTACATGGCCCTTGCAATGTACAGGCTGCTTAGACCACCGACTGAATAAATGAGGAATTCAGAATACAAAGCAGCTACATGTCGGTAATGGACAGTGAGGTGGCAACTTTATTTCTTTTTAAATAATTTTTAAGGAAAAGGTTACATATTCCATATTGTCTCTCCCAGCTATACAATGTGTGTGTTTCTGTGCACTTTTTATTGGTGACTGTGTATTTACCCGTAAGCAAAACCTGTTTGTAAAGACTTGAAACAAAATCTAAAATACTTACTGTGCTGTAGTAGCCAAGCATGAAAAGGAGTTTAGTAACTAAGAAGTCATTTCATTTATTTCAGCATAAGTCATGAATGAGTTACCATTTTATCGCACTGATTATGCTGCTAGTAAGAATAAAAAATGTGGATACTAACAATACAACGGGAGTCTTTAATGTCTTTAAGAAAAACATTAATTATGCCTTAAATGTAACTTTTGCTGATCGCTACAAAAAATTTGAATCCTATGTCGTAACTTGCTAAATCAATTTTCTACACACCAGGTCAATAAAGGTCATGATCCCCACCCAGAGGTCCTGCCTCTTTGACGGATTCCTGTACACATCAGCATCTAATTGGAAAATTAAGGTCATTGATCTGCTATTGGGACAGAGGCATTTCTCTCACTTCTCCAAACACCAATTAGCTCAGGATAAATTGTAAACTGAGGCGTCCCAGCAGACTCACAAACACGCACAATTCCAATAGACTCACACACACACACACACACACACACACACACACACACACACACACACACATACATGTGTATGTACACGCCAATACATATAAATTGACAAGGCGACCACCCTAAAGGAGCAAACTTGAGCATCTCTAACCGCAGCCAAGGTCAGTCGCCAATATCCAGCTTAAAGTGTACTGTAACCCCAAGGTCACAATTCATATACCAGTAATATGAAGTGCACACAGGCACATACACACATTCCCAACGGGATATGGTTGTGTTTCGCCCAGATTCCACAGTGATGAAAGGTCCTGCCTCCCAATAAAACAAATATGAAGTTGGAACAAAAAGGAATTTGATCAATCTTTGAGTTATTACACGGACTGTGCCGTGTCTTTGAGGCTGCGGGAAGTGAAATCACAGCACAGGGAAGCTTTTCCCAGATCTACTGTACCATTGCTCCGTTTCCATCAGTGACGGTCACATGATCCTGACATAAAATCCAAGTGCCATATCAACAAATGCACTGGACTTTAAAATGACCGATTTTCTCCAACAAAAAAAGTCTAAAGCCAAAACAGCAGTGGTCCAGTGACGATTCAAAATGACTGAAATGTTTACTATGTGTCATTAAAACCGCAGGAATGTGCATTAATGCGAATATGTGGGAGAGATCAGCAGAGATGAAAAAAAGGAGAACCAACTGTTATTAGCAGCGTCTCTCTCTCTCTCTCTCTCTCGTCCCTATTGACTCGTACTAAACCGGATATCCGCGTATCTAGTGTAACACTGTGTCCAGATGAGAGAGTGTTTAATGGTCGTTATAGTCTCTACGTCCAGCCTCACTGATGCAGTGGCACGCGTCCAACTTCCACGTGCGTCCTGCTGGCGCATCAAGTGGCTGCAGTCCCCGGAAACGCGTCCCACTGTGCAGGAGACGCGCGCGGGTCGACCGCTGTGACACCCCTGTCATTCCTGGCATTTCATGTGCGGAAGTCGCCAGTGCCGCTGTCGGGGCTCGGTCGCATGTTTGCACATATTTCCGCTCTCATCCCCGGCAGCGCAGGATTTCAGTTTGCACCGCCAGGCCCACGGGAGACGCACGCGCGCACGTGCTCCCCAACCTCACCGTGGAGATGGGACTGGGTTTTTAATCGTGCAATTAATTTGTCTGACGCCACCAGCAACGCGTGGAGCCGGTTTTCAGAGCCGGTTGTCCGCGTCTGCTCCGCGCGGTGAACCAGTCTCATGTGGCCGGAGAAGGAGGACCGCTCTCCCCGGGGCAGCGTTCACCCGAGACCGCCACAAGCCCGTCGACACAAGTGGCAACAAGTTAGGTGCTTACGCTCAGTGTGTGTGTGTGTGTGTGTGTGTGTGAGTGGAGAGGAAATGGGTTCAATAAAAATGTGTATGTGTGTGTTATGTCAACGTGTGAACGCGCGCAAATAAAAGCACGCAAAAATAAAACCCTGAGTATGCATTTGTGCAATTTACCCCCCCTTCCCTTTACGGCGCGTGATAAAGTCCCACGGTGCGGCGGCGCGAGGCACCGTGTGTGTCCGTCCGCTGGAGCAGTGGGTCCGAGGACCGTGCCACCGGCTGCGTGAACTTTCTCATCTAATTCATAAACACCTGTCAAAGTCCTACCTCGGTTCTCCTGTGCCAGGGGCGCGCGTCTGTGGCGAGGCAAGTTGCTCCGGGATGCGGAGGCGAGTCGGTGAGACGTGTAGGATCCGCCGTGTGCTGGAGACGACGGGGACGGACGCTCCGTGCGTGTGCGCCCCGTCTGCCACCGCGCTGCGCGTCTGGAGCGTCGGCTGCGAGGAGCGCAGGGAGAGAGGGGATGGCCAAGCCGAGCTCGCCACGGCGCAGAGTGGAAGGCCCCTGGTGGTGATGGAGGGACCTACATGGCTGCGAAAGAGAGAGAGAGAGAGAGAGAGAGAGAGGTGTGCTTAAAGGGTTGTGAGACCTTTTCAATAGTGCCAAAACAGAGGCACACACACTGCTTGTGTACTATCACAGAGAACGCTGTGAATATTATTTTCAGTAAACTGATAAAGTAAAAATTATAAATGTCCTAAATCCATAATCAACACCATAAGCTGGCCCTGATTGACTCCCTTTGTGAAACTCACTGTAACGTCCACATAGAGGTGTACGTTTTCACTTCCTGTGTTGTGTTGTCAGAGGAAAAGGGGGGCCACCGCGGAGACGAGAAATTAGGGACCATTTTTGTTCTCGACTTCAAACGGCGGTGAAAGGGAGCGAAGAAATGCTGGAGCACAATGGACGGTGATGAGGTGTGGACGTGGGCATTTGAGGGGGTGAAAATGTCAAGTATGGCCACTCTCCTGAAGTGCTTCACACTGCTAATCACAATGTGTCTGTGTGTGCGTTCAAAAGAAAAATGTGTAGTGGGGGACAAGGTACACAAACGGGGGAGAGAGAGAAAGACTGAGACAAAGGTTTTCTAGTGCACATTACCCACAACCAGCTGGAGTCTCTCAGAGGCTCATTCAGCACGGTGGAGGGGGGTGGAGGGGAGGGGAGGGGTGGTTAGGAAGCTGATGTACCAACAAGGATTTAAAAAGCCCGTGTGCAGAGTCTGTTCACCGAGAGCTGAGCTGCTGAATCAAGGAATGCAGCCAGAGAGGAGTGAAACAACAACAACAACAACAACAAAACAGGTTACATTTGCTCTCATTTTAATCCCAGGTTACCGACTCAGCACTGACAGGTTACAAATCAATAGCAAAACATCTGGATACGCACAAAACCATCTACACAGAGAAAATCCCTTAATGTTTTAAGGAAGAGTTTTCACACTAAAGCACTTTGAAACCTAGAACATACCGTCCACCATGATGGGTGTTGAATGGACTTTTTTCCTTGGCACAATCGATAAGTAAAGTACTGCACTCGCGTGATGTACACAGCGGTACCAAGGTTTTGTCATGTAATCATCCTTTTCCTTGTATATTTCAACCTTCACATCGTGCTTCAGTATGCTTGCTGTCCCTGGTCATTTTACATAGCCAGTGCTTTGGGGGCGGAAGTGCTGACTAAGGCCATGTCTCTTTAATATTACATTTTTCTTCAGCAGCGAGGTGTTGAAACACTGCCCGTGCCAATCGCTCAAGCCCATAATGGGAACTGGAGACCAGCAGCCCCAAACATAAATATCTGTACTGTATATAGTTCTGTAAGACACAACCAGCAACAGATCAATACAAGACTGAGAGAGAGGGTAAGAAAGAGCGAGATAAAGCGCCATTGGTAATAGGTGATAGGTTGTAATGGCCGTGTCACCTGGACAGTTCACCAGTACTCGACTCTGTCTCCCATGTACAATCTGACTACAAATGAAGGAAGCAGTCAAAGGTTGTTGAAGTGATCGGTTTTCTTGAAAAAAAAAGACGGGTTCTTCCAGCAGAGTCTAAAAGTCTGAGACCATACCGCAAGTTGACCTTTTCACAACAATCTGTTGGAGTTTGTGTTAAAAACCATCTTAGAGCTGACACAAAATATTGTCGACCACTGACCGTTAAGTGCATTGTACAAGAGGTCAGGTTTCAGTGGGTTGCATCTAACACTGAGGCACACGTTCTACTCATTCAAGTATCAAGTAAGGCGGCGCTGTGATATCTGGGAGAAGAATGATCGTCTTGCATTTGCAAAAGGCTTTGGAGAAACAGTTTCAGTTGTATTGACATAACGTCAGGTGGCCAAAATGTAACCACAACATTAGTAAATCAGTAGGGAAAACCAACTTAATCAGAGACACAGGCTCTGTTAAAAAAGCCATGCGGCACTCAAACAAAGAAACAGGGTCAAATTCTTGGAGTGGGCGACAAAAATACTGGCATTTAAAAAGGAGATAAACAGAGAGACTAATAGCTCAGGCTGTCAGACCAATAGTACCTTTGGAAATATGCTAGCTCCAGTTTGCATCTTTGCTGGGAAGGATCCCAGTGTACAATTTGTATTGTAGACATCTCCTCCCATGATTCATCAAAAGCCTATTACTGTAGGTAGCTGCTGTGTACTTGGCATAACACTGTCTGTACTTAATCCAAAATAACTTTTTATTGGAAAACTGTTTTGTTTTTTTTACAGCTGTTCAATGTAAATTAAACTTGGCATGATTGTATATACGGCACTAAGAAACTACTTGTGATATTATAACTGTCACACTACGTTATAATAGCAGGAAGGTTAAAATACTGTAAGCTACTTTATCATTATGGCTCGCTGCCCATATCAGTGCAATGGATAAATTTTCATTTACAAATGGAAGACGGTGGGAGAGGGAGAGCTGTATGTGTGTTTAAAGCTGAACTCAAATCAGCATCTTCGACAACAACTTCAATCCCATAGATGGCACCATCACTTCCAGAACTGATCCCAAAGCAGCTAAGTGGACAAATCTTTATTTCCAAATGTAACACTGTGAAAGATAACTACTTTAAGACCCAACCCCAAATCAATAGGCAACTTCTCTAATAGAACAGGCAGAAAGCCATTTCCAAATCAGAACCATGGACAACTCCTCATTTTCAAACATGAAAGCAGTAGGACAGAGCTACTTTAAACTGATCCAAAGTCAGCACCGTGGCCAGTTCCAACAGGGGACTGTGGGGCTGACCCGTTTCAAAGCTGATCTCATATCAGCACAGCGGATAACGCCATGTTTCCGGACAGAGCACTGTGGGAGGGAGCTAAATTAAAGCCAATCCCACATCAGCTTCATGGACAGCATTAGTTATTCATACGACCTCTCTCCACCAAACAGAATTTCTTCTCTTATGATGCCATGGGAAGACATCTAGAGTTAAAACAGCCAGTGACTTTTTTTTTTTATCCACCCTAGCGTGCTTCCTTTATGTGGCCACATATATAGACAAAGAAGTCTCAAAGCATTATTTAAAAATTGACACAGTGTATCTCAAATTCTCTTTTTAATCCTCAGTTTTAAAACTGACACAAAGAAGCTGATTAAATCTGTGTGTGTTTTGAGGGAAGGCGTGACGAGCATGGGGTATCCCTGTGTCGGTGTCCTTGTAGGAAGGAAAACCCAGGTTAAAATCAAATATCATCCATCGAATAAAGAAAGGAAAATGTATTGACTCTCATTAAAACATCTAATCAAATGAATATATACTCCGAAGCCAGGGTCAAGTTCTGGAGCAAGTTATCAAAACATGTATGCAGTACACATAAAGGAGAAAAATAACAACATGAAGGAAAAAGAAATGAAAGCATCAGAGCCGGACAAGAGATCAAGGACTGTTTAGATGTTTACATAAAAGAAAGAAGGCGATAAAGATAAAGCTTGCCAAGATTTAGAATGAGTGGTATTATTCGCTTACACAACACAACACCACACACCGACTCCATCACTTGACTTTTTTTTTTTTAACGATTAATGATCTATTTGTGCTGTCTGTCAAATTAGGATGGCTTTGACTCATCCAATGTTCAATCTAGCCATGGCCGGGCCATTTCAATTAAATTTAATTCAATCCAATAAACTTTATTTATCCCTGCAGGCAAGTTTCCCCAGTGGCTGACAAATACATTAAAAGCAACACGCGCATTATGAATATAAAGGGTTACCAATTCACTTACCTTAACAGATACTGAATTCTAACCAAGATCTACCTAATTCCTTAAGTTAAAATAAAATCCCCATTTAATTATTTCCAATCAAAGCCGAACAAGCACAATTAGTCCTGAACATCATGCTTTGAGATAGATATAGCACAGGCAACAGCAGCGATTTAGCTCTGGAGGACATGTAGAAACAGGGCAGCAATTATCAAGCATTAGTAACTACCTCGGATATTATTATAGATCATAACAAGACACAGAAGCTCATAAAATGTGTTAGCAAAGGCAACCAGGCACTGGTTCAGTCTACTGGAGACAGATACTGGAATCTTTTCTTAGCTGTGTCAAAGTGAGTTTAAGTTTATAAGCAGCACAACTGCCATATATGCACTTCTCAGTTATGGCCGATCAGGGAAGAGCAACAGATGCCTGAATCAATAGGGCATGATCTGTATTTTAGTAGGTGTATTTCAAGCCACTGCATCCCACTTACACTCACCCTTTATAATGCATTTAGACAAGATGGCAGTTCTGGGTTAAGAGGAGTTTTTGGTATTGTAAAGTTTTCAAAAGTGGGTTCATTTAAATACCTCTTTTTGTTTCCACCACTGGCTGTATCCGTTTCTCTCTGACCCTTTTTATGCTTTTATGCTTTCAGCCTCAGATTTGCAAACGAAGTCTGTGCCATTTTAATGTATTAATAATTATGAATTTGCAAAAACACTGGCAAGTTAAGAAGATGCAGTGCAGCACAATAAAGTAATCACATGTGTAATTTGCTCTTAATCTGTTCAGTGGTGTTAAAGATCATAAAACAAACAAAGGCTCTGTATCTTTGCGGCCTATAGGCAGTAAACACAGCTGACAAAGCAGCCAGATGATATGTATACATATCAAGTGCAAAGCTATGAAGATGTAACACAAAAAGAAAAGGAAAACAATTCAATATGGCTGATAATTCCTCCTTATATAACTCTAGAGTGAGATATTTACCTGTCTTACATAAATATTAATAAAATCCGGCCGTTGCCACAAATCAATAAGAATCGTTGCATCACTGTCCCAGTGGTTTTCCTAAGCTACAGAAAAGCCCAGTTATCTCACCCTCGTAACTGATATATCAGCTCCGATCTCCCTGTTCACATTCGGCAGTATGTGTGTACGGGACTTCCACATTTCACAAAGTCTCCAATTGCCCACAGTTAGATCCCAGCCCCTCAGCAGGGGTTGCCAAGCGTCCGCACTTGATTATCTGTGCTGATTCGAGTCTGTCTTTTTGTAGGCAGTGGGATCTCCTTTAAAGAAACTCTGCTGGTTGGAACCTTCAAATTCTTCCGCCGCATTCATTCACCTGAACGACACTGGAGTGAAAGATCACATGCGCTTTCAAAGTATGATTTTTGGTTTTTGGTGCCAACCGAGTACAAATGAGAGAATCCGAGCGAAGTGAATCCAAGTGAAGCACGACTCTCCCCATCAGACTTCATGTTGGTTCGCCACACACACACCGTGGGGCAGCTACCAGACTGACTTAATACAAAGCGTCCAGGAGACCTAAAAATAGTCTTTCATATTTACCACATTAATCTTCTTCTGCGCCGCTTGGAGACATTATACTGGGGGTAAAATCCAGTTATTTCTCCAAAGAGAGTTTCTTTAGTCATATAATATTACCAAGGCTTGTTCATAACGCTGAGGCAATTTATTGCGCACCAGTCTACTGCACTGTGAGCTTAGCAATGTGTAGAGAGGAAATATCAGCATTTTATGTTCGTAGCACAATTCCACTGTGGAACTGCAGCTCATAAATAGAGAAAGAGCAATATTCTGCAATATTCTTATATTGTATTTGTGCATACTGTTTGATATTTGTATATCAGGGACATATATCCCAATAAGTAGAGTCATATGGAATTCCAGTTGCTATACAAGCTTAACTTTCTTTGTTCTTTGCCTGAATGCTGCCAGTTTACATCCAGAAAAGACGAGCGTTAGATTTAGAGTAAAGGTTGGTGTTAGGCTTTAAGTCGTGATGGTCAGGGTTAAGTTAGAGAGTCCGGGAATTCATTATGTCTGTGGATTAGGGTTAGGGGTTATCCCTCACTGGGATACATGGGAAACATGAGAGAATAACAGTGGGTGCAGTTTTGACTACTTTAGTGAGAGTTCTCATTCATAAGCCTGTCGGTTTGTTGGGATTATAAAGCTTGGGAACCAGTAATAAGAGTGGAGGGTATGAAAGGTCCTCAGTTTTATACCCCACACCCATATTTGTTTTCACCCCCAGATCACTGTATTGTTTACATTTCATTGTAAGACATGAGCTTTAGCTGGACATGGAGATCACGCTAACCTTATGTGTCGGCCAGTATTGTCTCCATTGTTCGTTTGCATTTGAATTGTGTCAAATACCTTTAAACAAAGCAAAGTGATAATCATCTATTCGTCGTTCTGTGCTTGTGCTATGAAACGCACAAACGTGATTTCTCGCATCCATTTAAGGCTCGTGGCAGGAGCGAAACTTGGAATAATGAAGAAAACGAAGCGATCCGTTGCTGCTTAAATAGACAGCTTTTCATGAGGGAAAGCTAAATGCGTGGTAACGACAGCTAATTACTGCTGTCAGAGTTGTTGCCTAAGGCCATAATTTTAATTTTGAATGTACCGCTGGATAAATGGGTAGAGGTGAGGCAGATTCACGGATTGAAATCTAATATAAAATGTATGGAATAACAACAATGTGGACTGTGAAGGATGATGGACCTCTTACCTCAGACTTTGAAGTCCAGGAAATTCTCCACCTTGCTGACTGTTGAGGTGGAGGGGCCCACACTGCACGTCCTCCGCCGTGCAGCAGTGGAGCTCTTTAATTTGACACAAGGTCGTGGGGAGCACTGATTGACGCGCACAACTACTGCCTCTGCCACGAAGGGGTCTGTCTTGGCGGCACCTCCGCACCTCAGACGGTCATCAGTCATTCATGACTCCGCTGCCACATGACAGCCTGACACAGGCGGGCAACCTGATAGATTGACCAGAGAAGAGATGGAGAGATTTTTTTTAAAACATGCGCAACTGACTTAACCACTGAGCCACACTACAAGAGATGGAGACACACACACACACACACACACACACAACGCACACAGAAGAGAAATGGATTTTGACATGTTTACAGTTAAACTTTTTGGCCAAAACATGTCAGTGATTCCCGGTACACATCACAGAATGTGTCAAATAAAACAACAACAAGTATCCCAATGCATCCCAATGAAAATCAAATATCACCTCCTTCTGTGGCAGTGTCTTTGGATCTCCATTAGTGCCCTCTTACCATTAGTATGCAAACCCAGCTAAATACAATTTTGGCTTTGTTACACAAAAGTACACACACACAAAAAAGTCATCTTTTATTTCCTTCTGTTTTACTTTTACTTCAATTACAAACAAACTATGTCGCACAACATGGTCCACCGACCTCACGGTGAACAGGCTACATTCATCACCGCATTATTACAGGATATTTATTATTGTGCGATGAAAGATTGCTGATGAGATTGTTTTTGTTTCAGTGTTATTGTTTGATGCTTTGAGAACCGTAACGCAAATGTATTAACTTATTCAGCTGTGTCAAACATAAACAATGTGTGTACAGTACTTCAGCAGGAAATATACATGCATGTACGTATATGTGTACCCTATATAAGACTACCTACCTCTGAGCCTGCATGTGGTGCTAAGGCGCACTTCCTATCTCTAATAGTGAAATGTGACATAAAAAGTCATTACACAAACTGAGCCATTACCTCTTTTTCCAAAGGGTCTGGAACGTTTGCATGAAATCGCATATGTGAGAGAAAAAATGATGGCAAGGCAGTTTTCACATTTCACTTCCAACGAGTCATGCTTCAGTATTATACGGCAATTACAGACATGGTTCACCTCTATTGGCTTAGCCATAAACTGTAATTCTCACAGAGCAGTGATTAATTTGATTTTCTGCAGCTTTAAGCGGAGCTTTGCTCCATAACATATTTAAATTTTTATGGGATAAGGAGAGAAAATCAACTTCAAAAGCAGAAAGAAAATCCACAATGACAAATACCAGTGGACGTGTTCTTTCCTATAATCAGTGTTCAATTTTGTAAATTATGCAAAGCACGCCACAATTCAATTGGCAAATAAAAAATGCTTGTGTTCAACTCTCAGGTCCACATATCGCCTCTTGCGAGCAAATGACAACACTGAGGGCTGTTTTGTATGCACAATAGCTAAAAGCTTAGCCTGCTATTAAAGTTGTTTGTGGCGCCATTAGGGGCCTGTCTCTAAAACCGCCATGTTATGACATTAACGTTGATGGCGGTGATTCAGAATGTGCTGACTGCGCAGGATCGGAGACGGATCGATATGGACTGCATGTATGTAAATGCAGCCATTAAATCTTCCTACATTTAGGCGTCTGACTTCAGGAAATATACAGCGGCTCCAGCGGAAAAGACACAAGACAAATGATGCCCGTCGGCGAGGGAGGAACAGTGTGCTGGCTTTCGGTTTCCAGGGGCGATATGTGTCATTCTTTGATCCAGACAGAGGGAATGTTTTTGCCCGACTATGCAGAGGTGATTAAGTGAACTTAAGCATATGACAACATCTGCTACTGTTGAATGCAAATGTGCGTTTGTCCCGTTCACGCCATGCACAGTAACAGCGAGAGCACCGCCACTGCATCCTCATGAACAAAATCCTCATCTGTATGATCGAAGCGAGGACAGAACGCATGAGCACATTTAATCAGAGAGGCCTGTAGTATCCCTGAAGCCTAAACATTAGTTACCTATGCAGCTCGCATAGTAATATTCCCATTTGGCTAATGTGTTTGACCTCAGGTACAGTACTTCTGACTCTGTTTCATAGCCTGATAGTCAATGTAAGAAGTTAGAGAGAGAGAGAAAAAAAATGGAGGACTCGCAGAGACGTGGAAATGTTGACTACACTACACTTTTTGACCTCAATTATTTTCTCCGCAGATAAGATATGACCCATACGACAGATTATTCTGCTTTTTTTTTTCTTTTCGGCCTCAAAAGACGTTGTTTATATTTCTCTTGCTGCTTTGTAATATGTGCTCTGCATATGCTTGAACCCCCCCCACACACACACACACCCATTTTCTTTTGTGAATATTCAAACACAAGAAGCGTACGTGCACAATCATGTCTTATGCATGTGTACATCAATTTAAACCCAGGGAAAGGCTGGAATATATTCCCATAGTTCTCTTACTGTCATTTGTGATTGAATGGCCAAACTGGCAATGAGCCTCCAACAAGCACACAGTGTTGGGGTTGGGTGAAATGTGCCCTCATTATAACATATAGGAGTATTGTTGTAAATACTCACCACATGTTTGGCTAAAACAGTCCTCAACAACCTGTTTTACATTCTCTAAAGAAAATGATACAAACATTATACAGTATAGTTGGGGATTATGGATTCAGTTCCGCTTCCCTTTATTCGCGTGTCCCCACTTTGTCTTCCACTCCTCTCACTGATTTTGCTGGGTGTGACCTGCCCGGTGCTGCTCCTCCCCTCCAATCACTCCTCGCACCTGGTCCTCAGTGCATAATCGCACAATCAGCTACACACCTGCTGCAGTAGTTAAGGAGCAGCCCTGATCGCCGCCCTTCTCAACAGAACATCCTGTTATCTTGTGTTAGTCAGTCACGCACACGACAAACCTCTGCCCCGGGTCTTGTTTTGTGGGAAAGCTGTGCCGTAATTGTGTCATTTTCTCTGTTCACCTGCTGGTCACGCTGAGCCAGCTCCTCAGCCACACCGATCCAAACGTTTTCTCCCCGCACTCCATTGTTTGCACTCTGGAGCAAGTGCCCCTCTGGACTTTTCCCCACTTGTTGCTCCAAAAGTTACTTGTTAGATGTTTGTTGAAATTAAACTCAGGTGATCAGCAACTCCTCCTGCAACACCTGCGTTTGTTAGCAAATGATTGGACCTGTGCAGCAGTGCTGTGTTACAGGGGTTTATCCAGACTTAACGAGTTAATCAAGGGTCAATTTAAACCTGGTGTGTCATCTTAAAAAATTGGGTTCTGGTTTTCATTAGATAAGGGCTGTATCAAAGTGTGTATAAAAAGATAAAGAAAAAAATAATCAAATGAAGCACTGCTGAATACGAACAGCAGGCACAGTCACCTTGACAACGGACGGGGTTAGTTCCAAATAGTTTTTTTCAGGTTTTTTTTTGTGAGGCAAAAAAAACCAGTCAGTATTAAAGACCATAATATGCTGTGCCACTGTGGTTGGCATCTAGGTGTTCTTCAGATGTTAAGAAAAAAACACGCACACGCACCCAGTCATTTAAAACCCTCCGCTCTCCTCTTGCTCCCAGCAACGCTGCACAGTGACACACACATGAGCTTTTCATCTGCCTTCGTGACATTCATCATGATCAAGACCAGAAACTGCGTACTGTACACATGCACAGCCACATATTCTGCACACACAAGTGAATTCCCAAACCTAGAAAACACATAAACTATCCTTTGTGTCATTTGGAGGACCGAAAGATAAAGCCATCGTCAAAGCAGACACAACGGCTGCAGAGAAGTGACGAAACTCTTGCATCTACATGTTTCATAACGGTTATTAATTCCCCGTGGCCAGACTCATATTTTTCAAGAAAATTAATTCTGTCGACTGATTTGCTTTTGTAATAACCTCATAGTATGCCACGACCATGCTCGCTCGCCTGGAACTGATAGGGAGGAGAAAATATCGATTGAGAGAGGTCCTCACACGTGTGGCTACAAATTTAATAGAGAGATTTAAATGTGTTCTCATTTTCAAATCACACAAACTCCCCTGTAATTAGAAAAGCAATAAGAAATAAAAAAAATTCTTGACACAAGGCGATAAACAACGTCCGGTAGCTTTGCGCGACACAGATCCAATGGGCGAGGCCCGAAAGCGATGAGCTGCTTTTGCAAGGCTAAGGAGGAAAACAGTGTGATGTCGTCCGTGTGCCTACTTGATCAAACAATGGCGGCCTTTCTCAGGTCTAATTTGATGAAAAGTGCAATGAAACAGCATTGGCCTTTTCAGGTGAGCTATGCGTGTGTCATGTATCTCGTCTCTCGTGTCCCGGCTGAAAATACCTGCGCGGTACAGGCATCATGCTGTATTCAGCACGCGGTTTGTGAGACAAAGAGGCCATTGTGAAAACAAACCGCCCACTCCCCCTCTGTTTGCTCTGCTCTGTTCTCGACCACTCTGACAGCACATTTATTGGCCATTTCCTGAGTCAACCCGAAACCCCATGCGTCACAAAAAAGTCTCTGCACTTTATTTATATATTTAGACAAATTGGCTTGTTTTTAAACTAGCATGTAAAATGTCCCTGTTGGATTTTTTTTCTTCTAGGTGAAAGGAAGTATTGTGTGCACTACACAATACTTGTGTGTGGAAGATTGTACAGTACCATACATGCCACTAATTCCTCTCAAGTATGTGCTGTTGCTGTCTTGTTGCATGTGATGTTCCACATACCATACATACAGCATTTACAAACAATTCAACAACAACGCATGCAGTGCATTGCAGCGTCCATGAAGTGTCACAAATAATAAGCCTGAAGATGTCTGGAAGCTTGTCCTTGTTACTTTGTTACTTAGCTGAACAAGTACATCTCTTCAAAACTCGGTGTGCTACTTGTCCACCACCAAATGGCAGGTTAACGATCCAACCCAATCACCGCGCAGCATGATCGATATCTTAGGGGTTTATGAAAACATGGGCTTTGTTGCAGATCAATGACAAGAGGCGAACCCTGTGTATGAATGTAATACTTCGAGCACTGGCGCCATTGTTTCCACAGGGGAAGTTTTATCCAAATAACAAGTTCTTGTCAGACAGGGCTTCATCTTGTCAACATAGAGGAACATTTTACTTTACTGCAAGTGACAAGACGAAGGTTGGTGGGTCCCATTTATTACGGAAATACAGTGGATGTAGTCATTTTTGGTTATGAGGACGTCAACAGAACCTGAGCACCTTCTACTGTCTTTATCGCACTCGAGCTGCCTAACATATTTTTACCCTTCACGGATCTCAGACTCTGAAGAACCATCGAAGTGCCTCTCCTTCAACTTTGTGCCGCGCGTATGCCGAAAACACTCCGCCCCACGATCAGAGATGGCTTCTCGCTGAGCGCCAGCACGGGGGCCAGCATTCCCAGGAATGCAACAGCAAAAAGTTTTATAGTAGAGGTTACATGGGGTGAGTGTGAAGCTCTTTTTTTGCAATCAGACAAATAAATAGTTTGCGCTTTTAAAAAATGACTCAGGAGAATACGATTTTGTTTTTAAAAGGCCCACCATTGCAGATTCAGGCACAAGATCAGGATACACAAAGATAGTGGGGTGCTGCCAGCTTCGGAAGCAGTGTGGTTGATGTTTTTCCCAGGGTTCGGCAGTTAGTGAGCGGGGTCGATCTACAACTCTTTCCTTTGATTTAGTGTTTGAGTTATTGCAAAACACATACACACACGCACACACACACTCATACACATCCACCTGACATTATCAGGCCTAAAGAGAGACTGTGTTTACTCCCCAAACCGAGTTTGTGAGGCTGAGAGTCTCAAACACTTTCCTTTGAATTGAAGTAATTGGTTGCTGTTTGGATTCAAATTTCACAGACAGTAGTTTACTGCACAGTCGAGTTAAGCTCGGAGATGAAAAGGGGTTGCGTGTGTGTGTTTTTGCGTGTGCGCATGTATGTGTGTGTGAATGTGAGTACGTGTGTCCAGCTTTATTCATATTCTAACAGCAGAGCCATATGAAAGTGTCGTCTCCCTGTTTTCGAGTCACCCCGCCGCCTCTTCTGTGCCGCTCTCTTCCCACAAAGGTCCTGAGTGTGCCCTACAGGCATCTATTAATGATGAACTATGTGGTGAGTCTTAGCTCCCTTTGAGGATGATCTTTCTGCGATCTTTCATCTGAGATGTTCAATGGACACATTTAGACATATAAAATATTTGGGCTAGCAGACATGGTACCGCCACGTTTCGGATATGCATTCGGCGACGTACGAGCAGAGGGTGGATTCTGCGTAACACACATTGGGACCTTGGATGTGGCAAAGCCGTGTATCGCTGACTCAGCAGCACTGAAAAAAGAGGAGATGGACAACATCATGTTGCTGCAAGCAGATCACTAAACTCACTGGAACTTCTCCATCCATGTCATTCATGGTTAAGCTCCTCCTGAATCAAATCCAGGTGAGTCTGAAGCACAGATTCCCAAATATCTCTCACCTGCAGCAGGCTGGGGCCTTGCAAACCTTTCTCCACACATTGGTCCAGTTTGTTTCCTCATCTTTAATGTGACACCTTCTAAAACATATTCAAAATATCCCTGTTTTCTTTTTTATTTTCTCCTTTTTTTTTCCACCTCATAATCTCATCTCGCCAGACTCGTTCTGCACCGCCACACCTCTTCTTTCATTTTCCCCCCAGTGCACGTGTCCGACCAATGATGTACGCTCAACGTCAGGTTGTAAACTCTGACCTATTAGTGTTGATGAATGGTCTCAAAGTCCTCCGTCTCGCCCGGTTTGCACCAGCTGAGGTGTTCTGCTCAGTTATTTCAAACAGTGTGCAGTTGTGGGAGTTGTGGTTTTCGGCCTAAACATGAAATGTGTGAGGCTGTATTTGGAGACCACGGATCTTGAAGGACGACAACCTCTGTTGGTCTTAAAATGTAGTGCAGTTATTAATAGTAGCACAGTGCTGCATGTGGGAATGTGAATAAGTGTTGATATCGCCTAATTAATATCATGAATTTGGCACTCAGAGGCAAGGCAGAGTGTATTTGTGCAGCGCCGTCCGAACAATAAAAAACAATCTAACGTGCTTTCCGTCAGGCATACAAATGGACAGAAACAGCACTGACGGAATACAGTACAGTTTACAGAACAGAAATGGACCCAAATTTGATTTTTTTTTTTTTAAATAAGCAGCGACACACAGAAACGTTTTTTAAGTCTTAATGTATAAGAGTCAGAGCAGATGTCAGATACTGTTTGGTCTGAGACAACAGAAACTGGGGCAAACGAGACTCCGTCAGTCCGAGTGGTCCGAGCAGTCAGCAAAGATCACACATCTTTATAGATATTTCGATTCTAAACAATTTATTATAAGAAGTAACAGCGCTTGAAACCCAATCCTTTGAAGTATTTGTAGCCGGTTGCTTTAAAGTTGAGAACAGCCTTGTTCTTGATGTGGGTAATCGCAGGGTAATCGTGTGAGGCCTAACCGCAGTGGCTGAATGTTTGTCACGTCTTCCACTGAGATATGAATAAATAAATTAGGACTAACAAACATCAGTATGCTGGTTTCACTGAAGTATGGCTGCATATTTTAGGTGTACCGGTTTACCTGCGGTGCTGGATCCACCATGGTGATTATGTTGTTGATGTGATATATCGTACTTTGATTTTCCAGGTACGTCAGGACATGCAGGAGATTATTACAGGGTTCAAAGACATTCACAGTTTTTATGTTTTTGAAGGACACAGCTGGATTTATGTGGATTTTTCTGTTTTTCTTTTTTTTAGTCTAAATGTGCTTTTCTGTACAGAGAAAGATTTTTCCTTTCAAAGTCAGCAGAAGACGGCGCTCTGCTTTCAATGCCAGATGGTCGAGGGACTTATCCCTATCTTGGGTGATTCACGCCAGGTCTCGGCAACCCAGCAGGAGGGGAGAGACCTGTGACTCTGCATGCCCAGTGGTAGATGAGCCAGAATAAAAGCTGTCACAGTAGGACGTTTCCTCCAAAGGTTGTTTTCACGTTACCTGGTGTACAGGGCCTCGGGATGTTTACTTGAGGCTTACCCTGGCCAATCCCAGGTGTAACTTATATGATTAGCACCCTGAGAGGAGCAGACCGCAGAACTGGAGGTGTTTCTCAAAAGATCAGTATTGGCTTGGATGAATTTCAGCAGGGGATCCTTTCCCTCCTCTGTGTGTGTGTGTGTGTGTGTATGTGTAGGTGTGTGTGTGTGTGTGAGAGAGAGAGAGAGAGAGAGTGAGGGAGAGAGAGAGAGAGAGAGTTGGTTCTACAGATGTACAAGTGACAGCATTAAAAATGAATCTAATTAAATGATAGCAGTTGTCCACCTCCACTAGCATCAAATCAGATGGCTAATTCTATATTCTTCTTTTTTTAACACAAAGTAAAGATTTGTATACCCACTGCGCCCAGTGCCTGTTATTTTAAGACGATTAGTATGATTATGATGAATAGTCCTCATTTCACTGTTTTAATGCTCAGCTCACCCCAGAGGTCTGGCTGCATGTGTACAACTATAAAATGCTATAGTTGTTACCCCCTTCATGTAGCATCATTAGTGCTTCTATTACAATCAATCATTAGCAACCTTTTTTTTTTCTGTTATTGTTATTGCAATTTGTCTGCAACTTTTCACAAAAGAAATCGATTCTAACAACTCCTTCTTGACAATATTGCAAAATTGTGTATTGTTTATTGGGCGTTTTGAAAAAGTAACCACTAAATCCTGTGTGTGTACAGTATGTGTGTATGTGTGTGGGGGGGTGTACTGTATATGGAGTAGGCTTTATGACTTTTAATACTGGTGTGGAATTGTATGATATGAGCTACAGTCGTCTTACTGGGACCTAACCTAACACCTCAACCCAGACGCAGTTGACCTGTTGACCTTGTAGTGCAGTGTCAACAACCAGCCAACCGAGGAACCGAACTTACACCATTTTGTTGCTTTCTGTGAAAGCAAGAATGATTGATATGTGGTATTCATACGTGTGGGCTACACGACTGTGCTGCAACATCATATTTCAGGCAGGAATAAAAGCAGGCCTGAGATTTGTACGTAGTATCTGGTGTCATGACAACCTCAGAGGGCATTTTGACAGAGGCCCTGACAATAATACGTCTGTGACCTTTCTCCTCGTCAGATAACAATGAATGAATGCTGCATCCTACACGGACATGATAAAAAGAAATGGCACGAAACAAAACGGCCATCTCATTTATAAATCTTTATTTGGTTATGTAGGATTCCTAAACTGGAAAAACAAATGCAGCAGTGGCCACAAAAGGAACCTTGTCAAAACAATTTTGTCGAGCTCTCTTTTCAAATACACTATGAATTAATTTCAATCAACTGAACTTATGGTTCAATACAAAAATATTTTATATTTTTGGTCTTCCATTTGTTAATGGTGTTGCAGACTGACTGTATGCTTATGTACAAAAACACATTGAATATATATATATATATATATATATATATATATATATGTGTGTGTGTGTGTGTGTGTGTGTGTGTGTGTGTGTGTGTGTATATATACATATATATATATATATATGTATGTATGTATGTATGTATGTGCACAAAAAGCACAGCAAGCCCCCTCCACCATACATGACGCACATTATGTCACATTCTCTGCGGCTGATGCAGATATGAATTTGTTTAATTCAGTGTGTCAGATTGCTACAGTAGCTTCTGGCTGGATATTATTCCCACAAAGGAAACCACTGCAGGCCACATTATGACGTATTGTGCTTGATTGTTTACATAGCTGTCATGTGAAAATGTGAGGAAATAATTCACTCACCATTCATTGGAAATATTATTGCGTGGATGGATGGATGGATGGATGGATGGATGGGTGGATGGATGGATGGATGGATGGATGTTGCATCACATTGCGTTGGATCGCTGTGGGGGTTTTTTTCCCTCTGCAGTCTGCAGCCACACAAGACCCGGGTCGTATCTAAACGACATGTCTCGTTTTATTCAACACATTCAGATGGGAATCACGTCGGCCTCAGCGATGGAGCTGAACATACCTTGTGTGGCTTATGGCCGTGATTTTTATTTGACTGAGTTATGACTGTGTGAAAAAGTGCTGTGGCATTTGTGACAATGTCTCAATCACATCGGGCAGTGAAAAAAAAAAGTGACAACTCAGCCTGGTAAACAGTATACACTGAAAGAGCATAAGTAGCAATCCTCCCCCTCGTCGGCCCAGAGTAAATTATTCATAGGTCCTGTGAGAGGCCATAGGCTACTCCATCACTCAGCCGCCCCGTACTAGATTAGTCTGTTGAATTTAAATACATCAGACTGTGGTGTGGCCTTTCATCAGTCAGATGTCTGATATTGGCTATGTTTGATTACAGCAGTGGCAAGTAACCACCAGCCTCACGTGGGTGCAGGTTAAAGGGCATTTGGCTATTTTACTGCTTAACAGTCAACTCGGAATCCATTTGCATTTGCAGCCCTCTGATAAAGGCTTTTCCACATGAATGGAAAATGTCAGCGACTGTATGATCTTGACACTCGTCCTACTGGTTGTTAAATTGATGTGTATGCACATAATAAAGTACCAGCAGGCTACACGTGTCAAACACGCGACCCATAAACATCACTGTGTGTGCTTGGCATATTCAGAAACATCCGCTCGCTTCTCTTATTGGTAAAAAGTTCATTATGCCCATTTCCCTAAAGACGAGACACCGAGACTAGAAATCACAAACCCCTCTATTCAGGTAAAGTAAATCATGGGTGCTGTCTGTGGTGCTGGTTTTCTGCATGCAACTGTTTGCGGCGATTGCTTCCTGTGTGTACAACAGTGACAATGAAAAAGCGTCAGTGGATGGATTAACAAATGTTGCTACAGTAGGCAATATAATCACATCAAACAGAACAATCACAGCTGCTTGAGTGGCTCAGCCAAGACCAAAAGCCACAGAGAGAAGGGAGCATGTGCACGCCACTTCCCCGATTTGAAGAGGATGGTCTTCCCCCGGCCTTATGTAGTGGTGAAGTGTTCAATTACCATGTGGTAGAATTTCCCACAGGCTTTTACATCCTCAACAGAGTCAGTGGCTACTTGGGCTTGCAGAAAAATATAAATGATGTGTGACCCACTGCCTAAAATTATCCCTGGTGCTAAATAACAGCAAAACTGTGCAACACAATACTGTCAGCAGTGTGGAAGTGAAAGAGGTGCAAATGTTTACTTGTCTCCTTCTAAGTATTGGTTCATTAACCTTCCTCCAACAGGTTCCTCTCAGCCAAGATGGAGATGTTTACACTGGGGCACAGGTTCTGTGACTGCCTGGACTTTTCAATCATGAATTAAACTGAATGTCTAATCTGTTTTTGTGGCTTTGAGCGCATCCAGACGCTTTTGATCCAATCCAGGTATTTTTCTTTTTTGATGTCCACTATCTTACTTTCCAGAACTTGGAAGTGCGTATTTTTTTCTGCTGATGAAATGAAAGACCTGAGCTGGAAGGGAAGGTAAAGTCGAAATCCTAAAACTTGTGCTTCAAGGCCAGACTCTGTGCAGTGTTTTCTCTGTCCCATGATCATAGCCAAAGCCCCATGATTGCTGCTCAACTCGATAAACTTCACACAGTAACGTCAGTCTCTTACATGAAAATTAAAAAAAAACATTGTGAACAGAAGTGAAACTGGCACAAAGTAGTACTTAAACGTTATTTGTTCTAAATGTAACTGGATCATGACAGTGTAGCTCTCTTTAAAACATCCCTCTTTGAGCTGCCTATTGTGGCCCCTGACTTCTTGACACGCGAGGGACAATGCTGCAACAATAAGACACATCGAACTCTTAGCAGCAAAGTGAAAAAGTAGATTTCTGAAAATGTCAAAACATTCCAACATGCCCTGATGTCAGAGTGCAAAAAAAAAAAATAAAAATCAATTTGCTTCCTGTCCAGACCTCATTTTAAGTTTGTCTTGGCTTTTGTCAAAGACGAACTCAAAGCACTTGATCATGTGAAGCCATTAATCTGAATGATAAATAGGACCACTGGCATAATATTCCAGAGTGAATCCAATTTCTTTTACTACCCCCTCTCTACACGATGAAACGAAAAAAAAACCTGTTCATCACTAAGGAAACTCACTGGACACAATCCTAATAATTGTTGGCAATTATTTTAATGTTCTAATAGTGGAGAGAGAAAGGAACTGGCCCTGATGCTTTTTGACAGATTTTCTTTGAAAAGCCTGCGTGGGTGGTGTTATGACCCAGAGTCATAATTTATTGTTCTGTTTTTGTTCACCATCCCTGTGATAGCATGTACTTAAAAAAAAAACCTATGGATGCAGACTTTGCTTTGATCTTTGTTGTAAAATACTGTAAATAACAAATAATGTAAATACTAGTGTATATAGCGACCCGTCGGGGTTGTACCCTGCCTCCCGCCTAAAGTCAGCTGGGATTGGCTCCAGCTCCGACTGCGACCCACGGAGGATAAGCAGTAGATAATGGATGGAAATGTTTGCACAAAGTATAAATAATCAGTAACACAGCCCCCCCCAAAATAATTCCAACATATCACACCAATGTTGAAAAACACAATTTGGACATTCTGAAAGGCTTTGCCCAAGGGGATCTGGGTGATAATAATTTTGGCTGCCACAACTCCCATAAATGTCATACTATGTATGAATAAGAATGCAGGATGGTGCATTACAACAATGAAGTGGAAATACATGCCTTTGTGCTTTGGTACTCACTCAACACCACACAGAGCCATGAATTGCTGTTTGAGACTGAAACAAGGGGACGCACTTACGTACTCATGTTTTTTTTTTCTTTTTGCCAAAATGGCAAAACATGGTGTGCAAGCACATACTTGCGGTAAAACAAAAAAAAAAAAACGCACACACATGATAAATGGCGGAAAAACTGTAATGAATGTAAAGAACAAAAAAAGAAAAATCATTACACAAGGCAACTTTGAATATTTATGTCTAATATACAACCCAGTCAGATTAGCAGAAGTGCTACATACAATCACCAAATAATAACAGGCTCTATCAAACTGCATGCTGTTTAAAAAAAAACGTGCTAGTAGCAAACACACTGCACAAATTGTTTAATTAGCCTCTTACGCAGTGATCTGTACAATGATGGATGTGACATAGGGATTAACGTTAACATACATCAAGTGTAGTGATTTTATTATATACCCATTTGGATTAAGAAAAATTGCTGGAAATATTAACATGTTAAGTTTTGCTTGCATGGTAGAGAGAAATGATTTACTCTGCAGAGCAGAAAGGTGAGGATGTTCATGCACAATCTTTTGAAACCTACGTTACGTCACAGAATAAATGAATCAGTAGAGTGAATGAACTCCAGTAGGAGAGTATGTGTGTGTGTGTGTATGGGGGGGAGTACAGTACTACCGGTATATAAAGAATAATAATGTGCTTTTACACTAGTCTGTTTTCAATGGTGATGTAAGGTACAAGATATTCATCAGTTGTCTGCTCCTCCTTTCCTCCAGCCCTTTATCCGACAACGGGGGAGTCATCCAAGGGCTAGCAAACAGCCGCCCCACAGTTGAATCGAGGGTCTGTTTTGACGCCACTTCTTTTATTACTTCCATCTACTCTGGACTGACTGGGGGGGGGGGGGGGGGGGGGGGGCACGGTCTGTCACGTCTGAGTGGGAGCTTACATCGCAGAACATCGTGATATTCTCTGGGTGAAAGAAACAGACCAGTGGTGGTGAGAGAAGAAAGTGAGACCGCCTGACTGCAAGAAAAAAAAAATCTTTTTGTACAGAGGAAAGGAAGCTCAGGGCCACTGAATATTGTTGGAAGCACAAAAAAAAAAATCAAACCATTTTTCTCAATATGCATCTTATGAAAATGAAACCATCATAAAGGAGCGGGTACAGTATTCGGATTGGGGGTTAAAGGCCTTTGCTACATCTTTGCTATGTGAGATGTCGGTGCTGCAGAGGTGAAGGGAACTGAGCAATAAGCCATATTATGGGGGGAACAGGAGGTGGATGTGAATGTGCATGTTGTCTGGAAGATAAGATCTTCTGCCAGCCACCTCCAGGTTTCTATGACCATTTCTCCTCCTTTAGAGGAGACGGATTAGGCTGAATCGCTTTAACCCACACGTTACCTCAGTTTATCTTTCACAGGACTGTCCCGTCAGTAACTTACGCGCCTATCCAAAAGGTGGTGGAGATATTAGCCAGGAAAAACACCAACAGGTAATTACTAATGAAGCCGGTTTTCCCAGAAGAGCGGTGCGTATGTGTCAGGGAAAGACTGAGACGGAAAACCGCATGTGGAAAGACACCTTTATAAAAAAAATAAAAAGGAAGTGAGAGCCAGTGAGGCCGTGCTGCTGTCTAATGCAAAACCATTGCTCCTTTATCTGGGTCTCAATTATTCAACAAGAAAGCAGCCTCCCCCTCTGAGAGGAGACTGGATATTGGACTCTACATTACCTTTTCGACAGGGGAATAGCGGCACTGTAGCACATTCCACCTGAGAGGCTGTTCTGGGACCAGGCGCCGGCTGTGCACCTAATGACATCATCCATTTCTTGCGGCCTCCTGGAACCCGATTATGGTGATTTACAATTTATTCACATCTGTTGTTGTGTTGAACTCTTTTGTACTCAGTTCAGCTGTTCAGGCCTATGTGATCTACTTTTTGGGGTAAGCAGCCAGCACTGCAAACAGCCAGCACACACTCACTGCACACCATATTGTCATCATGCGTATGGTGCAGTCGAACACTAATTAACCACATAGAGACCCACCTATTGACCCCCCCAACCCCATCTATACCGTACACATACATAGTGTATATGGTTCAATATGATTGAAGCACATAATATCATGTCAACAACTACAATAGTAGTAAAGCGTTTTTTTTTTTGGTGAACTACAAAATTGTATGAAATATGCTGAGTCAGACATGTCACATGTATCATCCGCTAACGATTCAATCACCCATGCTCTGCAATAAAACAATAACATGACGATCAACATTTACCCGGCTGTTTAAAGGCGCATCTGGGCTGAATGATTCTATTTTAATGGGGGAAAAAAAGCATCCCAATAAAACAAGGACAAAAAGTATCATTAAAACCTACATGAAATTCTAGATGAATGAAAAATATATATATATATATCAACGAGGCAACTTCATTTAATATCTATTTCGAGGTTGGACTTTGATTCATTCTGGGGCTGGATGTTAATTTTGTTCACAAAAGCCCAGTGTGCATGTGCACCTGGCTACGGGACACAGCCTAAACATGCTGAGTGTCCCTTCTAATCAGGTCAGCTCCATGTTGGACCATTTCTTCTAAAAGGTTTCGGCGCAGCTGAATTGTTCCACACTGTGGGAAAGAAAAACAGACCAACCACAGAGTGTAAATATGTGATTTTGGTAGGAATTTAGAAGCTAAACTTGTGGCATTAAACATTGTCTGTCGTAAAAGCATATAATGTGTACAAGCCTTCTGTTTTTCATTTCTTTACTTATCCACATGATGAGGCTGAATTTGACATCTCCACTGATAATGCTCATTTATTTCTCTTTGTGACACAACAGAACATTAACATTCATATGAGGAAAAAAAAACATTGTCATGAAATTCGTGTCCTTGCTGCACAAATGATGAACAATGACCAGCATTAACCTGTTAGTCTGTGTGATTTGTAAAAACAAAGTGTGAATACAAACTAAATCAAGCGACAAACTAAAAGGCTACTTGTGTGAAACTGAACACCAATGACAACCAATCTGTTTTTAGTGTAGATTAAACATACAACGTAACAGTAAAGACAGACATACAAAAAGACAGAGATAGGTAGATGCACATTAAATTATACGAGGTCTAGCTGCAGTTGTTATTTATATCATGTTGTTGCTCGTTGTTAAATCCACCTTGGTTGACCTTTGCTGTACAGACGACACACCTCACAAATATGCTGAGTAAAATGAAACACGCATACACTCATCCGTCTCACACACACATATCACTGAGGGTGCCAACATAATCTAGTCCATCTCCGCTATCTGTGATATATTACGCTGGTGTGAGTGATGAGCGCAAGCAGAGATGGGCTATGACTGGTGCAGAGCCAATTTGAATTTTCAGATTGCCAGGAAGTGCTGGGTGAGAGGGGGAAGGGACAATAGGGTTGGGGGTCGTCGGTGAATGTATACTTCAATTGAGGATGAACCTCATTCTGTGGATTCGAGCCTCCTCCCTTATCCCTCGGCCAGGAATCGATTGGTTAAACAGGGATGATGACTACGCATTCGATGACTCCACAACTCTGCTGTTTATTGCAGGCACTGATGGAGGGAGACAGAGAGACACAGAGAGTGAGACACACACAGAGAGACAGAGGGCTCATTGCATTTTATCCAGAGACACAAGACATATATGTTACACTTACTAGATGAATGGTTGACAATAGCCTATGAACCTGAAAACCATATAGGTTACACAATGTTTTATATTAGAATTATACATTTCAAAAAAAATATTTGGTTTTAATTATGATTTATTTTTCATTTGGTGCTGATATGAATTTATAGTGTTTTTATTCTCTAGACTGGGAGGCAATCAAATGACGAACGGATATTTTCATCTTTATTAAAAAAAAAAACAACTAGACTTCCAAGCTAAACTCCAGACTCGACGTATACTGCACAGCTCTGCGTGCGCTTGCGCGTGAGCACGTGTGTGCGTTTCCGTGTCTGCACATGTCACCCAGAATTGAATCTGTGTGAGCATCCCAGCTGCTGCATACTTCAAAGAGCAGCAGTGGTGAAGCTCAGCAGGCGAGTCGTTCAGGCCCCAAAGAGACCATGGGAAAAAATCAAACAGGCTGTTTTTTTTTTTTATTTAAGCTTAAAAAAAAAAATAAAAAAAACTTTTAGGGCCAGCCAGGCTGCCAGGGGTTCCCTTCCCCTCTCCTTCTATACCCTATCCACCAGACAGACAGACAGACAGACAGACAGATAGATAGACAGACAGATAGATATGCTGGCTCGTCTTCCAGATACGGCTCGAATCTGTACGGCTCAACGTCCACAATCTCCTGTAAAAACCGATCACGATCGTAGTCTTCCTCAAACTAACCTGCGCTCGAGTCTGTGTCCGAAATTTGCTCGATTTCTTCACCATCCGTCGCTCCAGTCCGGTTGTTGCTATATCGCGTCTTCCTACGCTGACGTCACGGGGTCACGTGACGAGTTTCTGGCAAGCCGGCGCGGCTTGGCGAGGAGCGTCGCGAAAACAACACCCGGAAACGCCGTACAAAATTTATTTTTCAATCATCGGGTTTACACATGACTTCAGAGTACTATGTCCTATGTATAGCTTTGATAGTTATATGGCTTTTACCATTTTTTTTAAAAGCCATATAAGCTGAGTTTCAAATTCACTCTTTTTTTAAAAAAGCGGCAAAGTTCAGGTGTGTCTGTTGTTTTTGCGGCATAATTAAGTCCAAATCATGTTACATAACATTTGCACGTACAGACATGGTAACATTTTCTGATAAGTGTGACTGAATGAATTGGTGAATGTTCAGGATAGGCTTTGAGGCCTGTTGTGCTCTGAGGCCTGTGGTCTTGGCTGGTCCACCTGTAAGAGGGGAGAGTCTATATTTATATTGTGTGGCAGTTTGTATAGAGCTACAAAATAACTGAGTAAAGACATTGTTAACGTTCTGTATAGATTAACACTGAATGTTTAGTGAAATGTGCAAATTGCAAAGGAAAAAGAGTCCAGAGTTTAAGGTAAAACACTCACCTGTCCTTGTCTGTGGGCTGCTTCAGGGTGTTTAGGCAAAAGAGTTCCCCCAAGCTACGAACACCTAGATAAGGTTCCAGGAGAGACCAGGTAGCAGGATAGGAATGGGGGGATCTGGTGGATGGTGTACACAGTATATTTTTTGTCATCTTAATTATAAACATATTTTTTGGTGAAGGGGAATAGCAGTAGACAGGGTATGTTAAGCACTGTTTAGAAAAAAAAATCATATAATAGTGCATGGCAATTTGTCTGAGAAATCACAATTTTAAAAACACCTCATCATGGTAACATCCAAAAGGGGAGGGGAACAGCACTGTATATAAGGAGCCATTTTTACCCTGTTTGTAAAATGTTTGTAAAAAAAATGGCTGACTGACCTGCTGCTGGTTGAACTTTAAATGGTTTGTACACTTTTATCTTTTCTTGGCAATCATGTTCTTTCTTTACTGCACCATTCAGCAGCTAACCCAACACCCCCAAATAACACCTCTGTATTTGATTCTGTTCTGTAAAAAACTTGAAAAATATTACTTAGGCCATTATTTAGAAATGACTGTTTAGCATATCTAAGTGTGTGTGTATGTGTGTGTGTGTGTGTGTGTGTGTGTGTGTTTTCAGGATGATCATCATGAGGATTGTCAAACAGTAGGACTGAAAATTTTCCGTTTTCCTTTCTCCCTCTGTCTCTTTCTCTTGTATCATGGCCGCCGTGTCATGACCGCTTTCCCTCTATCTATGCTGCATTGTTTCTTATTTCTCTTATTCCGCCCCCTGTGCCTCCTGCTGCCCGCCCCAGTACCTCATATCCCCCCTGTACTACCTACCCGCCCCCATACTACATGCCTCCCTGTACTTCCTGCCTGCCTCCTGTACTTCCTGTCAGCCCCACTGTATTTCATGCCCTCTCCCTGTACTAGCTGCCAGCCCCATACGACATGCCCCCTCTGTACTACTTTCGCCCCCTGTATTTCCAGCCCACCCCCTGTGCCTCCTGCTGCCCCTATACTAGCTGCCTGTCCCAATACCACATGCCTCCCTGTACTTCCTGCTTGCCCCATGTACTTCCTACCAGCCCCACTGTATTACATGCCTTCTCCCTGTACTTCCTGCCCACCCCCCTGTACTTTCTGCCCGCCCCCCTGTAGCTCATGCCCCCTTGTACTACCTACCCCGTACTTTATGCCCCCCCCCCCCATACTACCTTCTCGCCCCGTACTACCTTCTCACCTCCCATACTACCTGCCCGCCCCCCTGTATGTACTACCTGCCCACTCCCCTTTTTTTGTTTTTATTGGTTGGTGTTTTGCTTGTCATAACAAACCATTTATTTCAGCTTGTCCAAACAAGAGGAGCCCCCATTTGTCCATCTAACATTTTTAAATGGACAAATGCTGTATGACAATGGTGACTAGCCTGTTGCCATTTCCTGGTGGATCACTGGACAGCAACGCCTGGCGGATGAACATCAACTGTAAGAAGATCATCGAACAGTAGGACTGAAACTTTTTTATGGGTTGCTGCCCTGCTCCCTTTTCCTTTCCCTCTCCCTGTCGCTTTCTCTTGTATCATGGCCGCCGTGCCATGACCGCATATTGTGGCCGCCGTGCCACAACTGATTAAAATGGCCGCCGTGTCATGACCGCTTTTCCTCTATCTATCCTGTATTGGTTTTCCTTTCTCCTTGTTTGGGTTTCCAAAGTGGCTAGACTCTTGATTTTTGTAGAGGAAGGGAACAATTTATTAGTAGAGAATTTTCTTTCCCTAAAATCAAAGATGTGCTAGTAAACTAAAGAGCAGAAAAATACGTTCACACGAGCATTACTACCAAACTCTGAAAAAACAAAATTAGAAAAGTAAAAACTATGTTAGACAGTTTCCATCCAAATCAACTGATTGGCTCTCATAGTCAACTTGGCTGTATCCATTCATGTAACAAAAACAACCCTAACTTTAGATAGGCCAGAACTCCTACCGAATCAGTCATTATTCACCCGTTCATCATTTCAACATGTCCGCCGTGCCGTCGTCCAGCATTTTGATCCAGCAATTTGATCCAGCACCCTTTTCCTTTCTCTCTCCCTGTCTCTTTCTCTTGTATCATGGCTGCCGTGCCATGACCGCATATTGTGGCCGCCGTGCCACAACCGATTAAAATGGCCGCCGTGTCATGACCGCTTTTCCTCTATCTATCCTGTATTGTTTTTCCTTTCTCCTTGTTTGGGTTTCCAAAGTGGCTAGACTCTTGATTTTTGTAGAGGAAGGGAACAATTTATTAGTAGAGAATTTTCTTTCCCTAAAATCAAAGATGTGCTTGTAAACTAAAGAGCAGAAAAATACGTTCACACAAGCGTTACCACCAAACTCTGAAAGAACAAAATTACAAAGGTAATAACTATGTAAGACAGTTTCCATCCAAATCAACTGATTGGCTCTCATAGTCAACTTGGCTGTATCCATTCATGTAACAAAAACAACCCTAACTTTAGATAGGCCAGAACTCCTACCGAATCAGTCATTATTCACCCGTTCATCATTTCAACATGTCCGCCACGCCGTCGTCCAGCATTTTGATCCAGCAATTTGATCCAGCAATTTGCGCCAGCAATTTGATCCAGTGATTTGATCCAGCAATTTGATCCAGCGATTTGATCCAGCAATTTGCACCAGCAATTTGATCCAGCATTTTGAGCCCGCATTTGTCGTTTCCTGATGGATCAGCAAACAGCAGCTCCTGTTGGATGTACATCAACTGTAAGTCTTTTTTTCTTTTGATGGGTTGGGGTCTTGCTTGACATGATGAACCATTTATTTCAGCTTTTCCAATGAAGAGGAGCCCCCATTTGTCCATCTGACTTTGTCAGTAGGGCATATGGGTCACAAGGATAATGAAGATGGTAACTATCCTGTTGCCATTTCCTGGTGGATCACTGACCAGCGGCTCTTGATGGATGAACATCAACTGTAAGTCTTTTTTCTTATGGGTTGGGGTTTTAACAAACCATTTTTTTCAGCTTCAATCAATCAATCAATCAAGTTTTATTTGTATAGCCCATATTCACAAATTGCAATTTGCCTCATAGGGCTTTAACACGAGGAGCACACATTTGTCCATCTAACATTGTTAAATGGACAAATGCTTTATGACAATGGGAACTAGCCTGTTGCCATTTCCTGGTGGATCACTGAACAGCAGTGCCTGGTGGATGAACATCAACTGTAAGTCTTTTTTCTTATGGGTTGGGGTTTTAACAAACCATTTTTTCCAGCTTGTCCAAACACGAGGAGCACCCATTTGTCCATCTAACATTGTTAAATGGACAAATGCTTTATGACAATGGGAACTAGCCTGTTGCCATTTCCTGGTGGATCACTGAACAGCAGTGCCTGGTGGATGAACATCAACTGTAAGTCTTTTTTCTTATGGGTTGGGGTTTTAACAAACCATTTTTTTCAGCTTGTCCAAACACGAGGAGCACACATTTGTCCATCTAACATTGTTAAATGGACAAATGCTTTATGACAATGGTGACTAGTCTGTTGCCATTTCCTGGTGGATCATTGAACAGCAGTGCCTGGTGGATGAACATCAACTGTAAGAAGAAGATCGTCGAACAGTAGGAGTGAAACTTGTTTTATGGGTTGCCACCTTGCTCCCTTTTCTTTCTCCCGCTGTCTCTTTTTCACTTGTTTCATGGCCGCTGTGCCACAACCGAATAACATGGCCGCCGTGTCATGACCGCTTTTCCTCTATCTATCCTGTATTGTTTCTCCTTTCTCTCTCATTTCCACTCTGTGACCTGTCCATTAAATTAAACATCATAAACTGCCCCTTCATTTATCCAACTGTATTCCCTGTACTCCCTGCCTGCCCCCTTGTACTACCTGCCCACCCCTTGTACTACCTGACAGCCCCACTGTAATGCATGCCCTCTCCCTTCCCTGTACTAGCTGCCCCCACTGTACTACATGCCCCCTCTGTACTACTTTCGCCCCCTGTACTTCCAGCCCACCCCCTGTACCTCCTGCTGCCCCTATACTAGCTGCCCACCCCAGTACCACATGCCCCCCCCCGTACTACCTACCCGCCCCCATACTGCCTGCCCCCCTGTACCTCGTGCCCCCTGTACTTTCTGCCTCCTGTACCTCATGCCCCCGATACTACCTGCTTGCCCCATACCTTATAACCCCACATACTGCCTATCTGCCCCGTACTACCTTCCCACCCCCCATACTACCTGCCCACCCCCCTGTACTACATGCCTCCTCCCCTTTTTTTGTTTTTATTGGTTGGTGTTTTGCTTGTCATAACAAACCATTTTTTTCAGCTTGTACAATGACAATGGCGACTAGCCTGTTGCCATTTCCTGGTGGATCACTGAACAGCAATGCCTGGTGGATGAACATCAGCTGTAAGAAGAAGATCATCGAACAGTAGGACTGAAACTTTTTTAAGGGTTGCCGACATGCTCCATTTTCTTTCTCCCTACCTGTCTCTCTTTCTCTTGTATCATGGCCGCCGTGCCACAACCGATTAACATGGCCGCCGTGTCATGACCGCTTTCCCTCTATCTATCCTGTATTGTTTCCTATTCCGCCCCCTGTACATCCTGCCCACCCCCTGTGCCTCCTGCTGCCCCTATACTAGCTGCCTGTCCCAATACCACATGTCCCCCCTGTACTACCTACCCGCCCCCATACTACATGCCTCCTGTACTTCCTGCTTGCCCCATGTACTTCCTGTCAGCCCCACTGTATTTCATGCCCTCTCCCTGTACTAGCTGCCAGCCCCATACGACATGCCCCCTCTGTACTACTTTCGCCCCCTGTACTTCCAGCCCACCCCCTGTGCCTCCTGCAGCCCCTATACTAGCTGCCTGTCCCAATACCACATGTCCCCCCTGTACTCTCTACCCACCCCCATACTGCATGCCTCTCTGTACTTCCTGCTTGCCCCATGTACTTCCTGCCAGCCCCACTGTATTACATGCCTTCTCCCTGTACTTCCTGACCGCCCCTCTGTACTACCTACCCCGTACTTTATGCCCCCCCACCCACCCCCCCATACTACCTACCTGCCCACTCCCCTTTTTTTGTTTTTATTGGTTGGTGTTTTGCTTGTCATAACAAACCATTTTTTTCAGCTTGTACAATGACAATGGCGACTAGCCTGTTGCCATTTCCTGGTGGATCACTGAACAGCAACGCCTGGTGGATGAACATCAGCTGTAAGAAGAAGATCATCAAACAGTAGGACTGAAACTTTTTTATGGGTTGCCGCCGTGCTCCATTTTCTTTCTCTCTACCTGTCTCTCTTTCTCTTGTATCATGGTGGCCGTGTCATGACCGCTTTCCCTCTATATATCCTGTATTGTTTCCTATTCACCCCCTGTTCCTCCTGCTGCCTGCCCCAGTACCACATATCCCCCCTGTACTACCTACCCGCCCCCATACTACATGCCTCCCTGTACTTCCTGCCTGCCTCCTGTACTTCCTGCTTGCCCCATGTACTTTCTGTCAGCCCCACTGTATTTCATGCCCTCTCCCTGTACTAGCTGCCAGCCCCATACGACATGCCCCCTCTGTACTACTTTCGCCCCCTGTACTTCCAGCCCACCCCCTGTGCCTCCTGCTGCCCCTATACTAGCTGCCTGTCCCAATACCACATGTCCCCCCTTTACTCTCTACCCGGCCCCATTCTACATGCCTCCCTGTACTTCCTGGTTGCCCCATGTACTTCCTGCCAGCACCACTGTATTACATGCCTTCTCCCTGTACTTCCTGCCTGCCCCCCTGGAGCTCATGCCCCCCTGTACTACCTACCCCGTACTTTATGCCCCCCCCCATACTACCTACCTGCCCCGTACTACCTTCTCACCCCCCATACTACCTGCCCGCCCCCCTGTACTACATGCCCACTCCCCTTTTTTTGTTTTTATTGGTTGGTGTTTTGCTTGTCATAACAAACCATTTATTTCAGCTTGTCCAAACAAGAGGAGCCCCCATTTGTCCATCTAACATTTTTAAATGGACAAATGCTACATGACAATGGTGACTAGCCTGTTGCCATTTCCTGGTGGATCACTGGACAGCAACGCCTGGCGGATGAACATCAACTGTAAGAAGATCATCGAACAGTAGGACTGAAACTTTTTTATGGGTTGCTGCCCTGCTCCCTTTTCCTTTCCCTCTCCCTGTCTCTTTCTCTTGTATCTCTTGTAAGTAAAAACTATGTTAGACAGTTTCCATCCAAATCAACTGATTGGCTCTCATAGTCAACTTGGCTGTATCCATTCATGTAACAAAAACAACCCTAACTTTAGATAGGCCAGAACTCCTGCCGAATCAGTCATTATTCACCCGTTCATCATTTCAACATGTCCGCCGTGCCGTCGTCCAGCATTTTGATCCAGCAATTTGATCCAGCATTTTGATCCAGCGATTTGATCCAGCGATTTGATCCAGCAATTTGCGCCAGCATTTTGATCCAGCATTTTCCGCCAACATTTTGAGCCCGCATTTGTCATTTCCTGATGGATCAGCAAAGAGCAGCTCCTGTTGGATGTACATCAACTGTAAGTCTTTTTTTCTTTTGATGGGTTGGGGTCCTGCTTGACATAACGAACCATTTATTTCAGCTTTTCCAAGGAAGAGGAGCTCCCATTTGTCCATCTGACTTTGTTAGAAGGGCATATGGGTCACAAGGATTATGAAGATGGTAATTATCCTGTTGCCATTTCCTGGTGGATCACTGACCAGCGGCTCTTGATGGATGAACATCAACTGTAAGTCTTTTTTCTTATGGGTTGGGGTTTTAACAAACCATTTTTTTCAGCTTGTCCAAACACGAGGTGAACACATTTGTCCATCTAACATTGTTAATTGGACAAATGCTTTATGACAATGGTGACTAGCCTGTTGCCATTTCCTGGTGGATCACTGACCAGCGGCTCTTGATGGATGAACATCAACTGTAAGTCTTTTTTCTTATGGGTTGGGGTTTTAACAAACCATTTTTTTCAGCTTGTCCAAACACGAGGTGAACACATTTGTCCATCTAACATTGTTAATTGGACAAATGCTTTATGACAATGGTGACTAGCCTGTTGCCATTTCCTGGTGGATCACTGAACAGCAGTGGCTGGTGGATGAACATCAACTGTAAGAAGAAGATCGTCGAACAGTAGGAGTGAAACTTGTTTTATGGGTTGCCGCCTTGCTCCCTTTTCTTTCTCTCGCTGTCTCTTTTTCACTTGTTTCATAGCCGCTGTGCCACAACCGAATAACATGGCCGCCGCGTCATGACCGTTTTTCCTCTATCTATCCTGTATTGTTTCTCCTTTCTCTCTCATTTCCACTCTGTGACCTGTCCATTACATTAAACATCATAAACTGCCCCTTCATTTATCCAACTGTATTCCCTGTACTCCCTGCCTGCCCCCTTGTACTACCTGCCCACCCCTTGTACTACCTGACAGCCCCACTGTAATACATGCCCTCTCCCTTCACTGTACTAGCTGCCCCCACTGTACTTCCTGCCTGCCTCCTGTACTTATGCTTGCCCCATGTACTTCCTGTCAGCCCCAATGTATTTCATGCCCTCTCCCTGTACTAGCTGCCAGCCCCATGCGACAGGCCCCCTCTGTACTACTTTCGCCCCCTGTACTTCCAGCCCACCCCCTGTACCTCCTGCTGCCCCTATACTAGCTGCCCACCCCAGTACCACATGCCCCCCCGTACTACCTATCCGCCCCCATACTGCCTGCTCCCCTGTACCTCGTGCCCCTGTACTTTCTGCCTCCTGTACCTCATGCCCCCGATACTACCTGCTTGCCCCATACCTTATAACCCCACATACTACCTACCTGCCCCGTACTACCTTCCCACCCCCCATACTACCTGCTCGCCCTGTACTTTATGCCCCCCTCCCCCATACTACCTGCCCACCCCCCTGTACTACATGCCTCCTCCCCTTTTTTTGTTTTTATTGGTTGGTGTTTTGCTTGTCATAACAAACCTTTTTTTTCAGCTTGTACAATGACAATGGCGACTAGCCTGTTGCCATTTCCTGGTGGATCACTGAACAGCAATGCCTGGTGGATGAACATCAGCTGTAAAATGAAGATCATCGAACAGTAGGACTGAAACTTTTTTATGGGTTGCCGGAATGCTCCATTTTCTTTCTCTCTACCTGTCTCTCTTTCTCTTGTATCATGGCCCCCGTGCCACAACCGATTAACATGGCCGCCGTGTCATGACCGCTTTCCCTCTATATATCCTGTTATGTTTCCTATTCCGCCCCCTGCCTCCTGCCCACCCCCTGTGCCTCCTGCTGCCCGCCCCATTACCACATGTCCCCCCTGTACTCTCTACCCGTCCCATACTTCATGCCTCCTTATACTTCCTGCTTGACCCATGTACTTCCTGCCAGCCCCACTGTATTACATGCCTTCTCCCTGTACTTCCTGCCCGCCCCCTTGTAGCTCATGCCCCCCTGTACTACCTACCCCGTACTCTATGCCCCCCCCATACTACCTCCCTGCCTTTTTTTGTTTTTATTTGTTGGTGTTTTGCTTGTCATAACAAACCATTTATTTCAGTTTGTCCAAACAAGAGGAGCCCCCATTTTTCCATCTAACATTTTCAAATGGACAAATGCTATATGGCAATGGTGACTAGCCTGTTGCCATTTGCTGGTGGATCACTGGACAGCAACGCCTGGCGGATGAACATCAACTGTAAGAAGCTCATCAAACAGTAGGACTGAAACTTTTTTATGGGTTGCCGCCCTGCTCCCTTTTCCTTTCTCTCTCCCTGTCTCTTTCTCTTGTATCATGGCCGCCGTGCCATGACCGCATATTGTGGCCGCCGTGCCACAACCGATTAAAATGGCTGCCGTGTCATAACCGCTTTTCCTCTGTCTATCTTGTATTGTTTCTTATTTCTCTCTTATTGCCACTCTGTGACTTGTTCATTACATTTAACATTATTAACTGCCCTTCATTTATCCAACTGCATTCCCTGCCCACCCCCTTGTACTACCTGCCAGTCCCCTGTATTACATGCCCTCCCCACTGTACTACCTGCCCGCCACACTTTACTAACTGCCCTCCCCCGTGTATTACATGTCCCCCATACTACTTGCCTTCTCCCTGTACTGCGCCCCCCCGTCCCCTTGTTCTCCATGCCCCTATTTACTATATTCACCCCTGTACTTCCTGCCCACCCCCTTTGCTTCCTGTCGCCCCTATAGTAGTTGCCTGCTCCAGTACTACATGCCCACCCCTGTACTAGCTGCCTGCCCCCATAATACCTCCCTGCCCTGTACTACCTGCCCACCCCCCTGTACTACATGCCCGCCCCCCTTTTTTTGTTTTTATGGGTTGGTGTTTTGCTTGTCATAACGAACTCTATTTCAGCTTGTCCAAACAAGAGGAGCCTCCCTGTTTTGTGTGTGTGGTGTGACTTGAAATGCTTGATCCTAATTTGACCTAACACCCTAATCACTTTATCAACATGTTATTCTGACATGATATTTCAAGGTTTGTAACTTGACCCCTGAATCCTTTAACACTTTGAATTGTTTTAGAAAACTATTTGAGAGTTCTGCATGCAAGCTCTCTGTGTGCCTATAAAAAAATAAATGTTTTAGATTTTTCTTAATTTGAAAATCAGTCAGGACTTGATGTGCCGGGTCTCCTTTGCACTACAGAGAATAAGGTTAACTGAGTCGACTCATAAGATGGAAGGCTTTCTCCTTCCCCTTCTCCTCTGTGTGTGTGAGGAAATCTGACCATTGAGCCTAACTGCGTAGTGTGCCATGGTTGTGCAGTTTCCAAAACCAGACAAGGATCCATCTGGTTTTGTGAATCAGCTCACCGTGGTATGCTCTTTATCCCCTGATGCCAAGATACAGCCAGCAATTGATGTAGACATGTTTCTTATATAGAGCAACACAACCACTTGTAGACAAAGTGAGTCTGAAGCTTTCGTGCAAATCAGGTTCAAGCTTTTCAAGACATATGCTCTGTCTGTGGTCTGTCAGTTTTGATTGAGTAAAAATTTCAGGTATTCTGACATAGGACAAGGAAATGTCAGTGTAAGAACACAAAAGGCAGAGGAGACTCGGGTAAATTGCATCCAGCGTCGGGCGTGGGATGGATCCAAACCCTAGGGGCAGTGGTAAGACTTGACTGTATACTGGAACAGGTGAGCTATTGTGCCCCCCTAAGGCTATGCCAAATTATAAGACAATTACAAAGGAAATCGAATTGTGCTTTTTGGGTCAATAGGTACAGAACACACAAGCCAACTGATGATGGAGACCACAGTGGGTTCAGTCTCTCGTGCCACCAGAGAGATCGATGATGGACACCGTTACCAAGGGATGCTCCATCATGGATAGCTGTGATGAAGAAGGCAGTCAAGACGCACCCAACCCTGATGATGACGATGATGCTCTTTTCCACGGGGCGTCTTCAGGTATGGACTTTCAGATATATTGTCCATTTTGGTTTAATCCGAGCTTTGTTTGTTTGTTTGTTTGTTTGTATGTATGTACGTCCGATGTATGTTCACCGGATTGTTCTTTTTCAGCTGTTCAAGTGTAAAGACTCGTGACCTCAGCTGACCAAGCCTTGGACACTGCTGTGACCATCAGGCTTCACCTCCAAAAGTCTGCGTTTGCAGACCACAACACATGAACACTTTCACCACCTTGCCTTTATAGTTTTCTATGCACTGTATCTACTTAAGCCAAAGACTCTCCAACCTTGGACCACCTACCCCAACTGGAAACTACACACATCTATGGATCTTATTTACCGAATTAGTAATAGCAGTATTTGTGATTTAGCTAACTTGGGGAAACCCTCTGTACTCTGTACCACCTATGCCACCATTCCACCACCAAAGCAGCCAACTTGAAATGCATGATAGTAATTTGACCAAATGTTTCTTCATATTCATCATGTTCAAATTATATTTTCTGACATGGTGCTCTGGGAGGTCTGTAACTTGACCCTTGAGTCTGTGAACCACTTGAACTGTTTTAGAAAACCATTCTGGAGTCTCTGTGCCTTTAATGGAAGAATAACGGAAGAACAAGTTCCTTTGGATTGCTCTTATTTGTAAATCAGTCAGGACTTGATGTGCTGGGTCTCCTTTACACAACAGAGAATAAGGTTAACAGAGTCGACTCATAAGATGGAAGGCTTTCTCCTTCCCCTTCTTCTCTGTGTGTGTGAGGAAATCTGACCATTGATCCTAACTGCGTAGTGTGCCATGGTTGTGCAGTTTCCAAAACCAGACAAGGATCCATCTGGTTTTGTGAATCAGCTCACCGTGGTATGCTCTTTTCCCCCTGCCAAGATAAGGCAAGGATAAGGCAGGATAACAAGTGATAGAACAACATGACCACTTGTAGACAAAGTGAGTCTAAAGTATTTGTGTAAAATCAGGTTTATGCATTTCTAGTAGGATGCTTTGTCTGTGGTCCACATACATTGTACTCGATGTACACAGGCAACTGGACTTTTTCGAGTTGAAGTCTTTTGCATACATCAAGTCTGAGAGTGTTGCATCACTGCCGTGCATTCTCTCTTCCTCAAAATAGTAATTTTGTTGATATGTTCTGTACATACGACATCCATTGTACTTCTGTCCATCCTGGGGGAGTGATTCCTCACATGTGGCTCGCCATGAGGTTTCTGCATTTTTTTATTCCCTATGTTAAGGGGTTTTTTTTGGCAGTTTTTCCCTCATCTCTTACAATTACCATACATTACCAAGACCATTACAATACAACGCCATACGCAATGTGACTTTGTCAATCATATTATATTTCCATTAAAAACCTGTTTTAATGTCATACAAACATTTATTATTGTTGTTATTATTGTTATTGTTGTATTTTCTCTTTACAAATATCTAATTTTCATTTATTACTTAAACAATCACAAGTTCAGTTTTTGATGTTGTATTTAATTTTATTTAAAAGAACCATAAAAGTTTGAGTTTTGTTCTTGCTGAAACATTTACAGTAAACATTTCTTTTAAACACTCAGTATCTCTTATTTATTTTCATACAGAGGGTTACTGTTTTTTGTATTATCATTATCATGTACAAATGGCCTCCATATGCTGCATACACCATTTTAACAGAGAGGTCACCAGGGAGCTTTGAAAAGCATCTTATTTCCATTTCCAGTATATATTCTAGTTTTAGCTGACTCCCCGACAGAGTGACTTCTGTTCAGTGAGTAGATGAGAGTTATGCGTCCTGCCCAAGGACACTTTGACAGAACGGTTTGCTGTTAATGGACAGGATTTATTGTTGGGGTCACAATGGTGACGGGATCGTCTCTTCAAGCATCAGGCTGGAGGCAAGTCTGATAGACAAGTGGTGTTTTTAGGAAGAGGAAAGGTCAGTTGACGTCAATGCAGCATACTTCAACCAAGACCTGTCTGTGTGTGGCTGATGCCAAATGTGAATGACTCACTCCACGCTTATCATAATATTTGCCGTTTTAATGCTATCGGGAATAGTGATTGCTCAAATCAGAGTATGACCAAACCAATTAATTTGTTTCCTTTTTTTTATTTGAAGTTGAAAAATCTAATTGAATGCACTCATCAGAATGGTGGACCAAAATGACTGACAAACTATTAAAACAACCCATTGCCCTCAATATTTCTCGACATGTGATTCTTGGATTCTCGAGCGAGTCATTGAAATGCATGGCCACGGCTCTGCAGGAGGTATTTCATTTGCAGAGGTGAATCATTTCTTTCCTTCTGTGGAACAGACGGAGTGGAGCCTTTGATCATTGCCACTGTGAACATGACAAAATAGCTGCTGTAAATGAGCTGAAATGAATTTCTCAAACTTTTACCCATTAAAATACACACCACTTTACTTTGCCTTATTGACTATGGCTATCGTAATGACAGAAAAATCCTTCAGTCCATTGCGTAACCTTAAAAGACTTAACTGCCCTAAGGTAGTTTGAATATTCCATGTGATATGAATACACTTACAGATAAAAGTGGGTTATCTATACATTATCTCATGCCACCCCCCACCCCCATATCAAATAACAGTCAAATTATGAGGCAGGAATCAACCATTTGCGTCATGCAGATACAATTAGTATTGATATGATATGGGCTCTCCACCTGCAACAATGGAGCTGTCATTACATGTAATGCTGTCCGCTGTCACTGGCCTGGTAGAGAGGAAGCAGGGAGAAGAGGAACAGTAGAGGAACAATGTAATCTGGTGAATAAGAGATAGAAAGCCCACGACATTAAAACCTTTTATAGATTTCAGCGTGCAGCCATTTTTCTGATGAGAGGGACATTTTCAATGGGTTGTGATTGCTGCTGGTGGACGGAGGGTTTGAGGGCTATGGCAGATGGAGGTAAAGAAAAAAAGAACTTCGTTTTGATCAGCTCATTTCTACTTGATATTCATTGTCTCTCTCTTTCAGTCAGTGTCTACACTCCATCTGTGTATGTGTGTGTGTGTGTGTCATCCAGTCTCCATTATTTACGGACATAGGGTTAGGGTCAGGGTTAGTCGTACATACACGTTTCAGCACAGTCATCGATATTCTGACAGGCGTATTCGTTGTGTAATTTTATGAGTTTATTGGATTTGAAATGTATCCAATTATTTGCTTTAACAGGTTAAAGTCCTTTTTTCAAATAAAATGAAAAGTGCACTTCGAGAACTTTAATGGCGATGTTATAAAGAGTTGACGAGTAGTACAGGTGGAGCATACTTTGCTATACTTTTGCTTTGCATTTGCTATAAATTTTGGGTTCAAATGTAATACAGAGTATTGCAATTTCATGTAATAGACTCAAACACTCTGCTGCAGTGTTTTGTTCCGCAGTTTTTTGCTGAGTGTATCAAGATATGCTTTCGACTCTGGGATGTTATTTATCTCATCCTTAACGCAGTCGCACGTCTGTCAGTCAAATATACACTGTGAGTAATTAGTTTGTGGAGCAGTATACGGCATTCAGCATAAAAGAGAAGACTAACATTAAATCCGTCAGGTTCGCCATGTACACAACAGTGGGTCTGACATCCCCTTTAAAAAGCATGCTTTGCGAGATCAAAGGTCCTGCTCTCTGCTCCACTTGGCATTCACAGTCACACTGTGTGAGCAGCGCTGACATCTCAGACACCACACTGGCAAAATGAACCAGACTTCTATCTTTAGTCCTGTCTGCATCGATTATCCGAGAAAGAAAGGACTATCCCGCCTGAGTCCACAGAGTGTGCCTGGTATCTGCATATTACCTCTGTGCATACTTCACTGTTATTGCCGACGGGCAATGAATCTTGATTGAGTCTGATGTAGATTTTTATGATAGAGAGAGAGAAAAAAAACTGACTGTCTGCAGTCCAGAAAACAAGCAGAAGAGAAAACACAGAGCTCTGTCTTTCATTTAGTATTTCAAAAGAAGAAATTATTACAGACTTAAAATTTTCCTTACTTAAATTCACAAGGGCTCTAAATTAATGATCACTTGAAAAAAAACAAAGCTTATGATTTATTTAATTTATCTCAATTTCCACATAGATTCATTTGTGGGGAGCAAATCAACAAATGTTTCAGTGTTCTTCACAATGAATGACAATTGTGTTCCCTTTTTTTTTGTTAGTTGTCAACAAAAGAAATGTGTTTTCAAAATATGTGCTAGTCACTCAGTCAATCAGTTTCTTCGCCATTTTTGTAGAACCCTTGGGCCTTCAGGTTTCTGTTTACTGAAACTGACAACTTGAGGAATCATGAGAAAAGGGAAAAAATTAATTACTTTCCTGCTTTCTCTGGTTTGTCAGTTCTTTTTTCCCCCACTACCTTCTTTCATCTACTCAACAATCCAGCCAGCTTTGCTAAGCTTTATGCAAAACAGACTGAGAGAGAAATATCCCAAGGAAACGAGTCAAAGCAGCTTCATGAAATCCTCTGATCTGACACTTCGTGATCACAAGGGTGTTCTTGGTATCTTTGAAACAAAGTGCTACATGCGGCAGACCATTCTAAGATAACACTGCTCCCCGATGCCAATTCGCCACTTATCAGAGGCCCCCTGAAGACTGGAAAACCTGGAGGAACCCACTGCCGGAATCTTACCCACAGGAGAGGTACAGAGGTCAGGCGATTCCCCTGGTCAAGTTCCACTTATCACACACTGCCCTGGGAGAACTGAGATGAGAGGCAGTCTGGATAATTAGTCCACCACATATGACATCAAGTACATCATAGTATAATGTCAATGTAAGTTTTTATCCTGGCAATAGTAAGCCTTCTGAAATTCTATAAACAAACGCTTTAACTGCTCTTTTGTATTTATTGTATTCGGTCCATTCGTCTATTAGTTTAAAACATGAATGTGGAAAAAAACTGTAAAAATTTATTGATGTCACTTTTCAGTTGTCAGCATTTCCAGTTGGGATTTTCGTGGACAGGATTCCAAGGTGTAGCCCCAAAGTTGGGTATGCCCAGGATTAGGGGCCTCAATTCTGAGGGAGCCAGAAGGCAGAGCTTGCCAATTTACCTTTGAGTCAATGTTGCAACCCTCACCAATGGTCATGAGCTTCGGGTAGCAGAGTACCGGTGGATTGATGGATAGATTGATAGATGGAGAGAGGAATGGATGGTGGTTTATGTTTTTTTTCCTTGTTTGATTTTTTTCTGTGCTTTGCCCAAATAAAAGTGGTCATATGATGAAAACCTGGTGCAAGAGTATACACACCGGCACAGTGGGCATGAAAGACCTTTTCATAATCCTCTCTGCTCACACAGGGGAATCTATGGGCGCAGTGTCTTGCAACATCTGGCCACGGCCAATCCTTCCCCTTTAACACCCCGGAGCCCAGGAGCATGCAGCACACCATGCACATGCCTCTAGGGTATAATGCACTCTGACTACAAAGTCATTTTACACTGTGACTATGTGCGCTGCCATGTAGTGTGTGCGCCTGCACGTCTGCTGATTCCACTCGGCCTGTGTAGTGATGCCAGTAGTCGCACACGCGGCTGTCAGAGGCAGCGCTGTGCGCCGGCTGATAGTCCAGCAGCCTCACATCCCTGACGTTTCCTCCTGCTCACTTCGGTCCAAGAAGCAGAAGCGAGCCACTGCTACATCGGTGCCCACTGGCAGCTTCCCCAACGAGATCACATAGCCACCAGGTCACGGCTTACAAATCGACTAATGCTTCAGTTGCACTCCTGTGACCTCTGGTAGTTCTTTGAACAGGAGACGCCAATATTTATTTCTTTTGACTTCCTTTACAATTTTCCTAGATGGTTGTTTTTCACCTTGCTGCACAATACAGAGAGGAGAGATGGGTCTGAGTATTCCTGACTTGCTTGCTGTCTTAACAACTCCAGGCCGCGTTTGTTCATTCCATCTGTGGCGTGGCCATCAAATAGACTTTTCAGCACCTGGATGTTCTCAGTGTCAGGTGTGTGGGAGAGATCTCCTGCCCAAACAGCGAAGGCGAAGCAGCTCCCTCATGTCGAAAGGCCTCAGGAAAAGAACGAGAGAACATCTCGCATTCCTTCACTGACCAGTCTCAGAAGCAGGTTTCTTTTTAACTATATAGAACCAAACGATTTATCCAGATTCAACTCGGACTAGGTTTTTTTTCCTGTCATTTTTTATAAAACCATAATAACCATGATTTACGTCAACAGACCAAAACGGCAGACAAGGTGGAAGAATGATATAATAGGTTGTTTTATACATCTCTCTCTCTGCTTCTTCTCCCTGTCAGCACATCTATTTCATCCATATGTGTTTTGTTTTTTTTTTTACAAAATCAATACACCCCAAGGCCTGATGCATTAAATACACCTTGAAAAATAAATGACATGTGGGGTTTGTTTTGAGAATTTGGACAAATCGGGAAACGGAGAAGAGGATGTACTTGCGCACCTTTTTAAAATGGCCGTTGGGCCAGACACACAAGATTTAGAGTAAAAAGAAACTGATGGGCAAATGGGAGAAACATGTCGCTCTCAGTTTGACTGTACTGAGATCTGTGAGATTTCCATATTTATTGGGATTCAGAATGCGCATTGAAGGTATAACCAGGTGGGCCGCTGCCTAAGGCTGCTGCTTATCTATCTTGTGAAGTAATCATCAGGTCTTTGCAGGATATTTTGCTCCATTTGACCCCTCACATGTTGCACAAAAAACTGCAGCAGATTTGTGTTTGAATGCAAGCAGAATGGTGCTTGTGAAAGGAATTCCAGAGTTTTGGCAGAAAAGGCTTCAGTTAGCTTATGTATTGGGCTGGGGAATTTAAAAATGAGCAAAACCCTGTGAAAGAGAGACGACTTTATTCTTGTCACATTCAAATATTTTTGCTTTATCTGTACCAAAATATATTTACTCCTTTTGTAATTTCAGTTTGGTTTTAAATACTCCAAAATAATAAAAAAAAAACCTTGATGAAGAGCCACAATGTCTAACCTGCAAATTCCTTCAATTGATCTTGGCACGTTGTTATTAAAGAGGGTAGAAGCCTATGTGACGTTCATAACAATGCTTCATACCAACTGGTGGGAGTAGAATAAAGTGTGCTACTCTGAGTAATGTTGAAGCAAAACTACAAGCAAACAGTCTGGCACCCACTCATTTTTCATACGACGACTTAAAAAGTTTGCGCTCCTGGACAGCCGGACGCCGACTCGACTTTAATCGTCCCAAAGCGGGCACAGCAGGGCAGAACAAACGGAGACATATGTCTCAGTTTAGCATGATCACTGGCAGATCTGGAGCACTTCCTACTTGTATGAGTAGTACAGAGCCCCTTGTGCCCCCACGTTCTCTTCCCCCGATCGGCACTGCATTATTTAGAGTACCAACAGCAGATTTATAAGTAGTAAACACCGAATATTAGCCTTTGGCTTGAAAAGACCAGATGGCCGATCAATATCTCTCAGCCCACAGATGGTGATAGAAGGACGGATGTATTATTTAGAAACTGTGTAAAATATGGTACACATGTGGCGCACATTTGGACAAAACTCGTACTTTCCCTCGCGTGCACCTCTCAGTTTGACTGACGAACCCCTTGTGCCTCTTGACCACAATCTGCGAATCTACACTAGATAAACTTTGAATGCACTAAACTTATGATCTGAAAAAGAAAACCATGACAAACCAAACGGCTCCAGGAGGGTGATAAAGGTGATGTTGGAGAACAGGGTTGAATGTGGAGGGAGGGGTGGGGGGCACAGTTTGGGGATTTCTATCCCTCCGTCAGAGTGCTGCAATGCCATCCATCAAGTCTATTTTTATGGGACTGAAGAGCTAAACCACAAGCCCGAGGGGAGGACATTAAGGCCTGACAATGTGAGCCGAGGCAATTGATCTATTTAAAACAGCAGCGGCAAAGCAGTGGTGCGGTGTAAGATTTGTGGCGTTTTCATTTACTTCTGCATTTGTCACCTCCTGATTAGATCTGGATGGCCCGTGGGTAAACGTTGTCAGAAGATCCTATTTACTCCCTCTAAGGACCACACTGTGAGCCAGCACAAGGATATCAGTCTCTAATGGTGGCCCAAACTGACAGCCTTGTTTGTCTGCCTTTTGCGGTTCCTCTCCCAAAGGATGTGCGTACCACATTAATTCACCTTTTACATTTACCGTTATGCCTGTGAATGTTACCGAGTGCTTTAATTCGGACGCACTTTAAGTCTTGTGTTTTTTAAACACTGCCCTGACTTTTCTTTCTCTATCTGTTTTTTCCCCCATCCAAACGTTTATTAATGTTTATTTATGTCTCTTTGTGTTTTGCTGACCCACTTGAAAACAAGTTCTTTAACCTAGAAACTGTGCAAACAGACAAACATATGTTAATGAGATGGTTATCAATGCTCTGTAACAATCCGAGTGTGTTGCTGATGAAAGATTAAGCGCATCATTGTGGGTCCGAAGGCATAAAGATGGCCTTGGATACACACAAACCACATAATGAGCACATTGAGCCACCGCAGTGTGTAGAGGACCATGTATTATGTCTATCGTGAATTCATATTATTACTGTAGTTTAGTCACTGGAAAATAAATATTACCTACTTTGTCGCAAGCACACAGCATTTCCAAGACAGTTAAAGGTGTAGTAGCGCGTGTCAAATGCATATGTTTTTGTCGTGTGTGACAAATTATTTCAACACATACGGTCAACACAACTCCACCTAACAAAAGTCTTTAAAATTACCACAATATTGTCTTTCATGCTAATATTGATAGATATGTACATTAAATATGTAATAATACTTTATTATCATTATTATGATGATGATGATGATTACGATTGTTGTTGTTGCTGCTACTGCTGCTGTTGTTGTTGTTTAATATGTTTTTGTGTTTTTCCACCATTAATATGACATGATGTATGTATGTGAATATTGGTGTTTCTGATGGCAGTACAGATGTGAGTGTCAGCATCTTCGTGTTTACTGAAGTAAGGTCACATATTTATTTTTATGTAATGAGGAAAGAAAATATCAAAAGAACTACAATTTCGATTTTTCGCACCAATGATTTAATGGCAAGTACCTTTTAATGGCCATTCATGCTACTTAGGAACCAGTTCTGTTCTCCATCCCACAAACTTTCAATGGCGACAACAGTGAACTTGTGAGGCCAGATCCAAACACACAGTACAAGCCCGTCTTTCTTCCTGGACAAGAGAAGAGCCTGAAGAATACGCAAGTGTAACTTCAAAGATCTCTTCACCTCCTTGAGGTTTTCTGTGTTAGAGGTGTTTTTTTTTCTTTTATGTACAGATCTGAAATCATCTGTCCATCGCTTCATCTCCCCTTCCCTCCCCTGGCTCGCTCTGGTTAATGAGACATCTTTGTTTCTCATTCATTAGATGACACAAAATCAAACGATTCATGGAAGGAGTTGTTTGTTTCTTGGGTTTAACCTTTACTGACAGATTTGAATCATGCAGGTGGGAATGATAACAATTTCCAGTGGTCTGTTTCAGTTCTGTTATCGTTCAATTAAAGGTACAGTGCATAGGATTTAGGAAGATTAGGCACAAAAACCAAAATTTTACAATATTACTCATATTATTATTAGAGGATGATCGACTCTAGTTTCATTACCTTGGATTGAGCCTTTCATATCCACCCACAGCAAATTGGTCCTCCCACTACGTTTCTACAATAGATTCTAAAGAACTAGCAAAAACTGTTTTTATGTTTTTATGCCGAAGAAGGTCAAGGGAAGAAAGTCCAAAATATTAGCAGACGTTGAATTCTGCTCCATCGCATTTCATGTTCACAGAGGGGTTAAAAGACAAACATGTGGCCGTGAGCTGACGAAGTTGTGGACAGACATTGGAGGAAAAAGACTTATTGCAAAGCCAGTCTTCCCACCTCCTGGCTTTAACTTGCACTGCTTATGCATTGTTTTGTTTTTTTCCCAAGCAGTAGCTATGGTTTATCAGAAATAATGTATCAAAATAAGATACTATATAATATTTATGTTGTGTGTTTTTCTTCTTGCACTTCCTGTAATCCCCAGCAAATGGGAACACCTCGTCATGGTCCCCGCCACAGCGAGAGCAGCTGGCTTTTTTTCATCGATAACTGGTGCTGCCTCTCCGGGGAACTTTCACTTTCACTCAGTGTGATCAACTATTCAGTGAAAATCACTTCCTAAACACGTCGGTTATTCTACGCAATCTGTGTTATGGCACCGTTAAAGTCTATAAATGTACTTGTCAGACTCTGTTTACGCAAGTATCTTCTCCCACATACGCTATTTAAAGTCTCCCGAGACTGGATTAGTACCGTTGTCTATCAACATACAACAACGTATACGTAAACTGCGTGTCTCCTTTACCGCATTCCTGTGGGGTTTATGTTCCAATCCCATGAGTATAGCCTGGCCATTGGCGACTGCTGGAATAGTCAGTTGGACCACTGTTACCAAGACACGGATCCAACCTAGGTGTGACTCTCACTGTTCCCCCGACTCTCGTTGAGAAGTGTAAAATTCTCCATAATTTACATTTTAACACTTTCCGAAAGACACAGGCCCATTAAGAGCCCCTCAGGAGGAGTTGCGGTTTACACTTTTATGAATCTTCCAGAAGGGGTTTTACAGGCTCTGCCTGGCTGCGTGTGCCTGATTGCACCCAAAGCTGGAGCGAAGGATATACAGCGGGAATAGTAATTAATGGAAAAAGCACTAGTTTACTAAGAGATGTACTAATTCACTCATTCACTGGGTGCATTTTTCAGGAGATACTCAGGTCAATTAAATACTCATCTTAACGAGTTGCATATTTGGTGTTTTATTTAGCCGGTGATCATTTACTTTGCAAAATATTATTTTCAACAGTACAGCAGTCTTTCATTCCAACTTGAGATATCAAACCACAGTTCTCAATAAAGTACATTTTGTTTATACGTATACTCTGTATATAACCTTCAAAACAAAAGCATGATCAACCCAGACTAACCGAGATAATGCCAAGGCCGTAATGAATTAATTGCAGTCTTTAAAACAAATAAGCAGATAACAAGTTTAGTACTTTGTCACACACTGTCAGCTGTGTTAGTGTTGTTAGTTTAAGTTCAGTGTCACTTTCTGTTTATTTTGGTAAGGGGTTTCTTGTCTTCCTGGGTGCACCTTGTCTGTCTTTGTCAGTCGTTTAAGCACCTGATGAAAAAAAGAGATCTTGTGTGTGTGTGTTTTTGTGTTTTTGTTTTCTCAGTTTAGCTTTAACTTGACTTCATTTATTTATTTTTTTCCACTGAGCTGTGCCAAGCTCCTTTTGTTTGCTTCATTAAGAGTTAAATAAAGCTCTTAAAATCTTGTTTGTGTCTCCGGCCTCCGGCCAACAAAAATAATGATAAACATTAGGGAAATGGTATTCTTATTTATATTAGAAGCCCAAGTTTAGGGCTCAAATGGGTTTATTTCATGCTTCCATCTGTTTCAAAGGCTGAGAAATAAATGTTTAATATGTCTAAAATTCTACTAAAATTCAAATTCATATATCTTCATGTACCAACTCGAAGCCTGTGAAATGTGTAACAACAATACTGAATAATAACACACCCAGGTTTTTACTGCTCCCCAAATTATAAGTTTGAAGAAATGTTCGTTAAAAAATGGATTTGCTCCTTATCATTGTGTGAAAGCCGCAGTGGGAATTCCTCTGTGGAAATTGCACATTTTCCTCACAAAGACATTACATTCTTATTTTTCATGTTTTGGCACATGAATTCAATGCCCTGCTACACAGAGCAAGTGGTCAAATTGGCTTAATGAGCACAAAATGATGTGCGATGAACCACAAACTGTACTTCAGTTAGCAGACTCCCTCTCTGCTGAGCACTTAGAGGAGACTCTGATAGACTGCCTGAGATGGTTTGCCCCATTATTATCAAAATGCCAAATGATAATACAGTAGCTGTAAAGCAACACTCAGCTTAATGGCTCAATGCTGATGCTCTAATTGTGAAGGCAATATCTTAAAAGCCGAAGAAGTCTCTTATTAAAAGTCAATACGCATCACCTCCATCAAATCTATCATCTGGCATGATATTGTTGCAGAGCAGCTGTGGTATAGAATTACAAGATATTGTATGTATGTATGCAACAAGCTGGTGGGACTAGCTTTATTATTAATATGACCAGTGTTATTCATCATCCTCATCCTCATCATCCCCACTCTTATCCTCATCGTCCCCACCCTTATCCTCATCATCCCCACCCTTATCCTCATCATCCCCATCCTCATCCTCCTCATCCTCCTCATCCTCCTCATCCTCATCATCCCCATCCCCATCCCCATCCTCCTCATCCTCATCATCCCTACCCTTATCCTCATCATCCCCATCATCGTCCTCCTCCTCATCCTCATCCTCACGCCCATCCCCATCCCCATCCCCATCCTCATCCTCCTCATCCTCCTCCCCATTCTCCTCATCCTCATCATCCTCATCCTCATCATCCCCACCCTCATCCTCATCCATCCCCATCCCCATCCTCCTCATCCTCCTCATCCTCATCCTCCTCATCCCCATCCCCATCCTCCTCATCCTCCTCATCCTCCTCATCCTCATCTTCACCCTCATCCTCACCCTCATCATAACTAGTTTGAGGGGGACAAACGTCAAATAACGACTTTATTTTTTCAAGACACGTTAAAAGACACAGCAAACGCCTCCTGCAGAGCAGGAAAAAGGATCTGTCAATAAGACGCCTTAAAGCTTTAAAGAAATCTTCCGATTCTGAAAATGCAGAGTGCAACATGACATGAAATAAAGGTGGAAAAGGTCAAAAAAATGTCTCTCTCCAGTTGACAGAGAGTTAGCAGAGTAGTATGGATAGCCGTGTCAATACAAGTGGCTCTTTGTTTTATGGCCATAACAGCTCACCATCCATCCTCTGTTTACAGATTATTGATTACAGCAGACTCAGCATAAGTGAATTCTATTTGCGCCCTCGGCTGTGATGCAGAGTGAAAGCATAACTGGCCTTTAAATCCTTTCTCAGAGCTTTTAGCCATCCTCACATGTTCGTAGCTAGTTATTTTGATATTTCAAAAATAATGTCAAAAAATGATCTGAACCGTTGCTAACAATGTCTTACATAGTGTTTTAATACCACAGTGTCCTTTGACGAATCATTAATTAATAATTAATTAAAGACTATGAAACGTTACCAGCCCATTGTACGGTTGAAAATGGTTCTTTACTCTTTTTGTCTCCTTCTAAGAAAAACAAACAAACAAACAAAATAAATGTTTAAATTTTCATATCTTGCCATCTGTAGCTCGTGTGGATGGAAAGAGTACAGCAAAAAAAAAGGTACTTGAGGTAAAGTATTACCACATAAAAAAAAATCCTCTTTTGCCAAAGTAAAACAAGTTGCTTAAAAATGTACTCATAAACGTACAAAGTAAGTCAGATGAAATGTACTTGAAGCAAACGTTATTGCGTTTAAATTTTTAAGAGGGCAAGCGGGAGAAATATAATAAAGCTAATGAATTGAGCATCTTATATTCCAGTGAGGCAGCGGGCAGCCTGTTGCAGCCTGTTGCAAATGAGAGCAGGTAATGGATAATGGATAATGGACACCACAGTGGGTGTCCATAAACTGCATGTCCTAATATTAAGTTACATAAATCAAGCACTCCAACACTTCATATGGAATTAACAGGAGAATAGAGCAGCAGAAAACGCTGAGCTGTATAACCAACAACAGTCACTGTGCAACCTAACCTTTTTTTTCCCCCGACAGACTAACAACAGTGATTTGTTGCAGACACATGTCGAAACGTCACACTGTGAGTCCCCTCACAATTTTCTCTAAATCCAGCTTCGCTGCTGGCTCGCTGTCATTGTAAAGTCTAATCGGTCCACTCTGCCTCCCTGACTCACAGATGCGAATGAGCTCAGCAGGCACAAACTGCATTAATAACCGCAGCAGGTATAGAGTTATGCAGGTGGTGCAGGCTGCAATGATGCTAGTCATGAATGAATAAGTCACTGCTGAAGGACCCGCTATCATTATTTTAGCATTTAGCACTGAGAGAGGTAAGGACAATGTCAATGGTATATGTCTGTATCTTTCTGTATCTTTTTTTTTCCTGGTACCACTGATTGTATTGTGCATTTTTTTAACATCCATCAATCTGTCATCTATAACGCTTATCTGTAAAATAAAATTATAAAAAATGACGTTTTAAAAAAAGACATTTTATTCAACATTAAAGGGGTCAGAAGGAGCTATTATTAATTTTCATTTTTTTTGCTTTTATTAAATGAAAATATTTGAAACCATTATGAGAGAGATGAAGTCCCACTTTGACCTGCGTCAGTTTACAGAATTCAGGTAGTAGGCAAAAAGACGGGCAGAGAGGGAGGTTGCCATCTGTCAGGGTTGCAGCCCCAGCTAGGTACAGGCTGCTGTGCAACATCCTAAATGCAACAGTTAACCTGCGCTGTATGGTCATAAAATGAATAAACAGCTAGTTTTTATGGTGACAACTACAACTTTTGCTGTTTAACTGAACTTCCACCATCTCATTTAGAAAATGTACATTTAATTTCGTCACACAATTGTGTATATCCCTATTCTGAGTCTCAAGGTGTTCCAAATGTTAACTGTTAATGAAATTATATGTTTTATGAAGAAAAGGGACAAAAAGGTGGTGACTACAAACTCGAGTAGCACAGCTTCTGCTGCATTCATTTGTTTGGTCTATCATAAGCCCTGCAGCTTTGCAGAGGTGTAGTGATAAATAGCAGTAATTTAATCATAAATTATTCACACTGATAAAACACACGCCATGTGCACGTTGCATCGTGTTATAAATAAAGTTCATGAATGCCAATAACATTAATGAAAGATAAATGAACCTACAGTCCCGAGCCTCTGCACTGTTTTGGAGAGAACAGCTGTTTGCATCTGGATGTGTCTGTCAGGACAGACTGCTGTAGTGTACATCTTTAACCTTTAAAAACCACATCCAATCAAAACGAAGGTCAGGGCCGGATGCCTGTGTGCACAGGGCAAGAATAGCGCTCTCATGCACCGAGGTCCTGTCCCTCTCCCCTGTCCCTGTCCCCAACAGAGAACAACACCTTGTTACAAAAATCAGTTGCTGGCACTGTAGCACGGTTGCAGATTCAGCAACAGCAGTGCACCCAATAAATCATAACACACACATGCACAGATCACCGTGTCAGCTGATGCCTTCACCTGATGGAAGAAATACACAACTGGAGATGCTTGGCTTTTCTATATGCTGCACTATATGTGCACACATGCATACCATTGGCATCTGCGAGGCTGCCATCCTTTAAGCAAACAACCTGCATCGGAGGCGAACAGATTCCCCCTACATCTGCACGCATCATCGCAATGCCACGCAATGCCGGGCAGCCAGATGGCAGCGGGCGTCAGAAGAACAGAACACATCAGGTTTTGAACTGCACTTCCTTCCTGTGTCGCTCAGAATGGAAACAGAGAGACTCATGGGAGATTGCGCAGGCAGTAGGGCCAGGCGGGCTTTTCATGAGGTAAGGAGCGGACCACCTGTGCCAGTGGGGTGAATGAAGGCAGCAGAGGAGAGCGTATTTGTCTATTTGTGAATGTGTGTGTGTGTAGGGGCCTTTGCCTGCGTGTGTGTTCATTACGTAAGAGAAAGAATGAGGTGATGAATGAGATCGTTGCACTACGGAGGAACGCAGCCAGCAAAACAGGGAAATATATTTTTCTTCGTATTCACGCAGAGGACAGCAACAAAGTAACAGGGAATTTTAATGAATTCCTACACTTTGTATGTGCAGCATGTTTTGGAGCGTCTCAGGAGGTAAACACACAGGGGACTACTACATTACTGCTACACAACAAAGTTCCGAATAAATCCCTTCACCAGTAAACTATTTGATGTCAAGTCCAAAGGGGCCTCGTGGTTCAGGGATCACGGAGGTTTATAATGTTGTCAAGTGTGCGAGGGGAGTCGCACCTCCCCTCGTTTCTCGATTATCCGCGCCGGTAAAAAGTGATTCGGTGCCACGGACTTGCACATGCACGCACACACATGCACACTAAGAATGCTTCATTAAACTGCATCTATCCTCCCAAACGTGCATCCATAAACCCAGAAGGAAGGTAGAGATGAAGACCAGTGAGTTTTTTGTGGCAGTTGCGCTTATCGCAGATATATGGAGAGCCCCCCCCCACCCCCCCCACCCCCTCAGGGAGATAAGAACAGAGGCTTAAAGATGGAGGGAGAGAAATGGAGCGAAGCCAGCCAGTTCAATGGAAAGTGGTGTGACAGATGTTGGAGGGGAGAGAGAAAGTGTGTGTGTGTGTGTGTGTATGTGTGTGTGTGTGTGTGTGTGTGTTTGTGTGTGCGTGTGTGTGCATGTGTGTGTGTACACACCACTCAGCCACACCAAACCATAAACTGGTCTTAATGTTTGGGCAACAGGATTGGAATGAGTCTACCTGCCAATCTACCAATACATTCAAACCAGTACACCACCGTAATGTTGTGTATTACCGTAATCGATGTGTATGAAATCAAACACTTACACAGAGACCACAAGTGCTGGACCAACCAACAAACTGTCCGTCCGACTGACAGACGTGCCTAGAGGCATCGCTTACAGCCATGCCGCCTTTAGGCAACGCTGCTAGCATTGCCGAAAAACATTATCCTTCTCGTGGAGAATTTTTTATTGAGATTATTTGTTTAAAAAAATAGACTGGTGGACAAACAGAATTCATGAGATCATCATTTGATGTGTTGCAAGTAAAGCTATAAAGCATGTCAGTGTCAAGGCCAAGGTTAGTATTAGTCCATTCATGTATGTTGCAGAGCATTTTGGCTGTAGGACCAATTATATGGCAGATGTTGTCTCACATCTCATTCTCATTTTCCTGCTCTGTTGCTTTGTCAGCTGTTCATTCCAGCAGATGATATTTTGTAATACACTAAATGCTCAATGCCCCAAGTGGATACTGCAAGTGGCTGGTGATTTATTGTGCAAACAATGATTCTTTGTCTGTTTCCATGTGTCAAAACAACCCAAAGTGAAAAAGATCACTGTGGTTTATGGCCTGACAAACTACATAAAGAGGTGGTTGTGGCACAGGAGTGAGAGCAGGTCATTCACAAACGAGAGGTAGAGTGGGGTCACATGCTGAATTGTTCTTGGGCAGAACAGACAATGAGCCAGAAATTGTCCCGGATGGCTGTGCGTCAGGATTTCATACATTCACATAAATGCATATGAATGGAATGAGTGCGTAGCTTTGAGCGGTGAGGTGTTTTTAGAGGTCAACAGTGATGCACCACATAAAACACCGCCCACTTAAATTAAAGTTATGTGCGTCATTAGCTTAAAGCATCTCAGCTTGGATGTGTGAATATGTTCAGGATCATCCCACTAATATAACAACAAATAACAAAAACAGTTTTGAGTGACTTGCACTAAGACATTTGTAAAATACTGGGTGGTACTATATTTGATGACATCACTATTAAGACTTGAATGATAATGAATACTCATAGACCTTTGAGTAATACAGTATGAGTGATTTCATGTGAGTACTTGGTGATAGTTTGTTTCTAAGTCATAAACCGTTATACAACTATGCTTGATTTATTATTCATTTAATAATATTTATAGCAGTTTGGGATTTTATTTTTTTCTTATGTTTTTTTTTTTTCTTTCCTTTTCCCTGAACTATTGCAGCGCCTCATGTTTTTTTGATGTACAACTTAATACTTTAGGCCTTGGGGAAATGAGTTTTTGCAGACTCTTCAAGAAAAACATAAACATAACCGAATCAGAATAAACAAATGACAGTTATTCAACCATCCACATATACACGCACATTTCATTCAGAAAGGGACGAAGCTGAATCTATACAAGGTCATGGAGGCAGTTTATTTCATTCTTTCAGGGGAGAGGGAAACAAAGCGTCTGCCAAAAATCTCCCTTTTAAAGAGTATCGGTCTAATGGCAGACGTGTGAAATATGGATCGGGGCCTATCCAGTCTGATAGGTTGGATGTTGGATCATTATGGATGCAATACGTGTGATCCTTGTAACTTTTTGTTTTTTGGCGATGGTCCATATGGCTTATAAACAGGAGCGGTACAGAAGATTGGCTTGAACTCCGCTTTTGTAAAGTAACAACAGGAGGTTTGGGAGACGCCAGCAAATGTAGAGGGTGTGGACGGTGTGGAGATTTAGCTTGGATCACTTATGGATGTCAGAAATGTTTTGATTCAAGCTGCTATCTGCAACCAATATGCCATCACAGTATTTGTAGTCAATGACTGGTGCAGAGAGTGGTACAAAGGGCACAGCCCTCATCAGTTAAATAGCCATTTGATGGTGCTGGTGGTGTTTCATAATCATTGGCTGGGTACAATGGTGGTAGTGAATTGTGTCGAAGGCCAGATTGATACAGTGGATTTAGACGAAGTCGCCTGGTGATTTCATATGTTGGACGAGAGGGTGGAGGAGGAGCCACAGCATCCTCTGGCCCTGAATGCAAACTCACAGGGAGTCACCAGATCTGACAGCTGATGATGCAACAGGTACAGATCCATATTTCTATATTTCACCACATATGAGGTGAGACAGTCCTTTTGAGACGGCCTGTTTTTACTCTTATCGCCGGATCCCTGAAGGAGAAGGCTTCTCATTGCAGACAACAGAAGAATGCAGCTGGAGCAGAGCTTGGTAGCTGGAGGTGAATGGTTCAGATAGGTCCAAGCATCAACATGTAGAAACAATCATGTTATTGATTATTCATATGATCATGACATTAAGCCATATAAATACAGTAGACTACAATGATCAGAACTGAAAGTTCAAAAAGAAACTCACGTGGTAATGTAACAATACCAGTTTGTCTCTGGAGCAAGTGTGGCTAATCATTTGCAAGCGAAAGGAGATACATCTGCAGTCTTTTTTTCACATGCCATGTACATCCGTTATCTATTCCCAGCATAAGACAGGTGTTTTATCGGATAACATGCATCTGCTTATCTGTTTTCCATGATCTGTCTGGTGAGTCCAAAAAAGAAAAAAAAAGAAAAAGTAGGAAAACGGAGAAGAAGCAAAACATCAACCTTGACCTTTCTTGTTTTCCCACACCTTTGATGAATGTGCAACCTTTTGGAATAACTAGACTCGTTGAGAGACACACAAGACTGGTCAAAAAAAAAACAACAACAACAAACTCATTGCTTATTTATTGTATACTGTACTCTGTACATTATTCATAGCACTCTGTTATTGCAGGCGTTTCCCAGATATATGAGGTACTCTTGCATTGTGTAGGCTGTAGCTGTGATTTCACACAAGCTCGTTGATCACACGGCGGACTGTTTGTCCACAGGTGACAGTGTCTTGCTTCACTGCATGGACGATGAATGTCTACGTCCTCTGTGTTATGTTTGACTGTAGATGTGCTCTGTTTGATAAAAGAGATCAGGTGCTAAGCTCTCACACACGTTTGTGGTAAACTGGGAGGAAACAAACACAACAGCATTTGCATCAAAAGGATTATTAAATGCGGTGACTAACAGCTCACCACAGTTTAGTGTGGAGGGTCAAAAGCAAATGTCGCTTCAAGGGGTTAGGGTCGGGGTTAGGGTCGGGGTTAGGTGTCGACTCAATCTCAGTGACTGCCCCCTTAGCATCCATTCAGACCTTAGTTTGTTGGAGGTCAAAGGAATTGCACGGGCTGGTGCTTGTCGCTGTTTGGTGGATCCCAGAGGTGTATTCCCAAGCCAATTAAGGTTGGTTGGTAAGGGTTTGTTAGTGTGCGTGTGGTCATGTGTAGGTTTATTGTAAAGGATTGGGTTAGGTTTAGGGTAAAAGATAGGGTTAGGATTAGGGCAGGGTTAGGGTCAAGAAGAGGTCCAAGGCCACAGGGCAAAACAAAGGTTCACCAACAACTAAAACAAGCCAGTATGAATCCTGAGCTAAGACACATTAGGGTTAATGATGGATGTTAGTGGTTGGTTTATTGTCAGGGTTAGGGTCAATGAAGTCAGGGTTAAGGTTAGGGTTACTGTTATTCAATGAAGTCACTCCCACCATCAACCTAGTGGACAATATGCATTAACCAATGTGGTTTCAAACATCCAGTGTTTGTGTTATGGTTGGGTTGTCAGGGTTAGGGGGTTTTAACCGTTAATGTCACACCTGGTTAAGTTTTGTTTTTGTCCATCATGTGTCTCGTGACTTCCTGTTTTATTTTGATAGTTAAAACTCCTCTTGTTTCAGGTCACTTGCTCTTCCCTTGTGTGCTCATCAGTCTAATTGTCTGCCCTGCTCCTGATTGTCTGCACCTGTTTCCCATTACCTCTGTATAAATAGTCTGCGTTTTCCTTTCTCCTGTGCCAGAGTGCTTTGTCCCTGTGTTGAGCAGTCCAGCCCATCTGAGCCATAGTCACAGCCAGACGCTTTGAAAGTTTTTGCACATTTATGTTGATACTTTGTTTTGTCTGTTTTTGCCTCCTCATTTTGCGAGAGGTTTTGATTCTGAACTTTTTTTTCCTCTATGGAGTGATTTTGATTTTAGCACATTTTTCATAGACTGTTTTTTTCCTCAATGGAGTGATTTTGATTTTTGGAGTGTTTTGTTATTACTGTGTAAAAATAAATCTTGCCATTTCTGTCATTACTGTGTAAAAATAAATCTTGCCATTTCTGTCATCTCTGCATCTGAGTCCTGTTTTGAGTCCTGGTCTGACAGAATATTTTAAAATTAAAATGGCTTTTAATATGTGTGCACATTTGACCTATGTACATTTTTTTCAGTAAAAAAACATATATTTTGCTGTGGATTCACTGCTTCCAGAAAAGAAAAAAAAATATCTCATGAGCAGCTCCACCTCACCCCAACCCTTTGAAACATTTAAATAATAAATTATCCCTCTCTGCAATTCTCCCATTGAAAAGGGGCTGATGTATGGGAGCCCAGAGGGGACACGTAGGATGTATTAGCTTTGCTTATGTCTCCACAAATGGAAAGTGAGTGATGGAGGAGGATGTTGATACATGAATCTTTTAATGTTTCAGATTCAGGGACAAAAAAAAGGCATCGCGACCCATGTTAACTGCAGACAGGGTCATTTTAGAATAAAACTATATATATATAAAAAAGTAGATTGTCTGCAGGAAAGGAACGCAAAGTGGAAATCTAACATGGGATAATTTCTCGCCAAACTTTGAGCAGGAAGTAAAGTGTTTTTGTAATCACTCATTAGCCCTTCTTAGTATTGAATTCCTGTTACACTGTGCCTGCTTTGCATAGTGCAGGACAATTAATCCAACTTGGCTGCTTCCCCACTGAGAGCTAATGCGATTAATGGGATTCTGGCTAAAGCCAGTTGAATGCGGGTGACCAGAGTCTTGCCAGGGGATAAACACAGTGACAGAAAGGCATGTTTACTTTCAAAGAATTAAAGTGATCTTCGTATGTACTTTGAACACTATCCCTTTCCACTTTTTAGGCATTTAGTTTCAGAAATCTGCATCTTTTGTACAGTTTAATGTTACAGCATAAAGTATGCTTTTTATTCAGCTTGGAAGATAAAACAGAATGAGTTCATTTAAGTTTTAAATAATATGTTGAGTAGTTTTTACATGATTCAAACCTCTTTTTTGTGTCAAAGTCACATTTGGTGAGCAGACATTTGACAAGCTGTGTGTAATTGAGATGCAAGCTATTACCAATTTTAAAGTACATAACACAGCTAAACCATAAAAGTAATTAATCGTTTGCAACAAACGAGTGGAGCTGGGCCATGCCCTGATTCTGTGTGGTCAGAACACAGCCCTCAGTAAACTCCATTCCACTGAGGCTGCTGCCCTCACAACTGCAAAGCAGCTCTAAGTGTTCCACAAATCCACAGACAAAAGGCAAAGCAAGAGCGGGCAATTTATTCCTGACCGCTTTGTGAAGGGCCTTGCTGCCCACACGCCACCATTCAGGGGACTGGAACACAGGCAAGGATTACGCTTATCAAGCTGTTTGGTCACAGAGACAAAGGCTTATTGCTGTGGGACAACTTTAATGGCCAGCGGCTAAGTGCAAAAAGCGCCACTTAGAATAGAGAAAGAGAGCGAGTCAAGGGCATAAGGAAGGGAGAGGTCCATGGAGGCACCACCACCACTTTAAATTATGTTGAGACCAAATGAAGTGATGTGCAGTTAAAGTTTGAGTGGTGGTGTTTTTCTGTTTTTTTTTAACATTATGAAAGGGGGGCAATACACGAACCACGGTGTGAGTGGCCAAACAATGGCAGTCTCTCATTGTCCGGAGGTCCACATGATTCACTGAAGCTATATATATATATACAGGGGGTCCTCGAGTTGCGACGGAGATCCGTTCCTGAGAATGTGTCGTAACCGAATTTCGACGTAAGTCGGAACATACATTCATATGTAAGGTAGATAGTAAGTTGTGCCACTAGATGTCGCTATAACGCAACGCTAAAATAAGAGTTTACTGTGGTGAATTGCCTTTTGTCCCTCTTGACACACTGTAGGGGTTGATATCGCGAGTGTAATGAGAATTTCCTTTAGATTTCTGATATCAACCGTGTAGACCCTGTGTTGTGAATAAACCTACGGTATTGCCACGATCCCGAACGCATCTGTGTCCGTGTGCATCTCCTTACCGGCTGCCGCTGTACCCCCCGCCAGCCGTCCATTTCACAAAAGTAAACACAAGGCACAGTAGCCTAGCTGTGCTGTGGAGGTGTTGGATAGCCGGCACCAACTATTTCCCGTGCGTACGTATCTCGAGACCGTCGTAACTCGAGGACCCCCTGTATATATGTGTATATATATATATATATATACACACACACACACACACACACACACACACACACACACATATATTAGCAGATGTTTCATCTGTGCAGCTACTATTAGCTTCAGTGAATCATGTGGACCTCCGGACAATGTGAGACTGCCATTGTTTGGCCACTCACACCGTGGTTCGTGTGTTGCCCCCCTTTCATAATTTATATATATATATATATATATATATATATATATATATAAAGCATCAAAACAACATATGAGCCAGTAGTCAATGAGTTGCCTGTTGGGCAAATACGTTTAAAAGAGCAGAAAAGGTTGAATAGTAAATTTGTCGCCCACATTGTTCTTGGTGTTTTCTTGGTGTGTAAGAATGTAACACGCTGGTCGTGTCATAAGCTGCCCTTAAGCATGAGTGAGCCCACTTGAGGATACAGCAGGAAGATCTCTGGCAAGTGCAGAGCGAGTGAGTGGGTGTTGCAGACGCGACAGTGGAGAATTATATGTTCTGCCTCCTTGACCCCAGGTGCCACCACTCACCCAGACGTTCTGGAGATCATCATGCCATTGTGAACACGTCTCAACCAGGCAATCCCCCACTCCACTCTCCCTATTTCCGAAGGCGGCATGTCTTGGGAAAATATCCCATTACCGCATAGATCCCTTTCACCTATCATGTTTCCACCAAGGCACAGGAGCCTAGCTGTGCTGCGGAGGTGTTGGATAGCCGGCACCAACTAGTTCCCGTGCGTACGTATCTCAAGACCGTCGTAACTCAAGGACCCCCTGTATATATATATATATATATATATATATATATATATATATATATATATATATATATATATCACACACACACACACATATATTAGCAGATGTTTCATCTGTGCAGCTACTATTAGCTTCAGTGAATCATGTGGACCTCCGGACAATGTGAGACTGACATTGTTTGGCCACTCACACCGTGGTTCGTGTGTTGCCCCCCTTTCATATTATATATATATATATATATATATATATATGTGTATATATATATATATATATATATATAAATTATGAAAGGGGGGCAACACACGAACCACGGCGTGTGTGTGTGTGTGTGTGTGTGTGTGTATAAAGCATCAAAACAAGATATGAGCCAGTAGTCAATGAGCCTGTTGGGCAAATACGTTTAAAAGAGCAGAAAAGGTTGAATAGTAAATTTGTCGCCCACATTGTTCTTGGTGTTTTCTTGGTGTGTAAGAATGTAACACGCTGGTCGTGTCATAAGCTGCTCGGAGACGTGCCCTTAAGCATGAGTGAGCCCACTTGAGGATACAGCAGGAAGATCTCTGGCAAGTGCAGAGCGAGTGAGTGGGTGTTGCAGACGCGACAGTGGAGAATTATATGTTCTGCCTCCTTGACCCCAGGTGCCACCACTCACCCAGACGTTCTGGAGATCATCATGCCATTGTGAACACGTCTCAACCAGGCAATCCTCCACTCCACTCTCCCTATTTCCGAAGGCGGCATGTCTTGGGAAAATATCCCATTACCGCATAGATCCCTTTCACCTATCATGTTTCCACCACCTCTTTTAGGGTCTTACTTCTGAATTTGGAAAGTAGGCTACTGCTTACAGTTGCTTATTTCGTGTAGTACCTTTATCCTGAGCTCACCTACATATTCACAGAGCCTCTATAACACTCCCGCAAAACTATCAGATATCCTCTCTTTAAAGTCTATTGTAAAAAAAAAACTACACCCCATGTAAATCCTGTTCTTCATTTTCTTCCTCTCTCACCTCCTCATCAGGTCCTCCTCTTCCTATAACACCTGCCCTCAGACCTACCGCGACTCGGATACAACATGTAAACAGAAATAAACAATATGGCATTTTAATATGCAATATCCCACTTCCACCTCTCCCTTTAATGCATCTTATCTAATAAATAAGGCTTGCGAGACATTGCGACATGGCTGTGGGATCTGAAGCTTTTCTCCTTGCAGATCTACAGTGAAAGGGTCAATAATATGATGCAGCAAAATCAAACCCGCCATTAGCTGTTTCGCACCATCGGCGTTATTGCAGAGAGCGCACGCAGAGTGATGTCGTAAATCTCAGCCTGGTTTTTCCTGGGTGAGCATGCACTGCTGAGTTTGCTCCTGTCATAGTAAAGCATAATTATTGTCAAGGAGGTGTGTCGCAGTTAATCTAATTGACTGACGAGACGACAGAGTAACCCACAACTTGCGGATGTTCTATAATCATATGATCGCTGTTGCTACAATGTGTGTTTGTGTTTATACTCGAAGGACCCAGATTCGAAATAGCATGCAATGGACCAAAACCTTGTCTGCCAACCCATTACTCATCCTATTGATATTCCATAAGAGTTCCCAATCGGAGACCTGGCCCCTCTCGAATCTCAGTTCTTTACGCTGGCGTGACACTCTTAACTTGTACAGAAAAAAAAGAGACAAAAAACAGCACAATACAGCAGAATATATACCAAATATGCAGAAGTCAACGGGAAGGAGGTCGATCAGCTATTCGTCCTTTGTGTTTGTTCTCACTCTTTCAGACGTTCCTGTGCAGTGTGTGGCTGCTGAATTCTAAAGAGAGAGCAAGGCTGTGATGTGCAATAGGCGCACAAGTCTCAATCGCCTCCCCAGAGACACCTCCGCGAACAAGGGAAGAAAAGGAGACTTGGACTTTATTCATTGATACCGCCCACCAAGGTAAAGAGTTTCAAATGGGTGGAATTACGGGATCAATAGTGTGATTAGCAGAAGCCTTGTAGCTGTAGTTTGCTGGTGGCAATCCATCGCATCAAGCTAAACCCAAGGGGATGGTGGGTGTGAGCTCCCTGCTAGCATGAAGAAGAATGAGTGAGAGCTAACCATATGTAGAAAGACGGGTTAGAGCTATTTTCTGCCAAAAATACATTTTACGCTTTAACCATGTAACCTCCTCTTCCTGCAATGAGTATTTTAGGTTTTGTGCAACAATGTATTTTAAAAAAATCAGTATAAGAAGAAATCAGTTCAAGTTCAAAAAGGAGAAAAAAGGCAAAAAATTAAAAAGGGAAGGCACGAATCAATAAAAAGTAGACAGATGGTTCTCTGTGCACAGCAGTTGTTTAACGTCGCTTCTGATCTTGCATCGCCCCTAATGGAGAACTGTCTAAATGGAGCCAGCACCATGGAGGCAACGCATACAAAGTAATGAGGAATCCAAACATGGCTGACCGTTCAATTCAATAAAAGCTACCCACACTCACCAGTGCATACGCTGTGAAATCTACTCTTGCGTTGTACTTGTGTGCCAATAGTGCGCCATCATTAGTGACTCTCTGTTTCCGAAGCCTGTGTGCACACGCCACTAAAATCATTAACTTAATAAGCCCAACTGAAATTAACCTATGTTCATAACAATAATAATCATAAGTAATGAGTCATACTAAGCATAATAATAAGTAATAACATGTAACATAGCTACCAACAAGTTTGTTTGATTCAAACTGGTATGTATGCTATGTATAGAATTTCTCTGCTTTTAGTCGTTAATTAAATGGGCTCCTTAATTATACTGTTTTGTCTTTTTCCACATTAATTACACTCAGAATACGACAAAATATTGAAACTGTTTTTACATACAGCAAAATGTCACTGTCACTATTGAAGCCAGGTAGTCCCACTAACAAATACCAGTCACCAACCAAGAACTGTTGTCTTTCAATAACAACAACGACGCTCTAACTTAACAACACATCTTTTAGGTTTCTTTGGCAAACTGAACAATCAACCAGAGAAGCATCAAAAAAAAAATCGATATGCTGATACTATCAATTTTTCAAACCCATATCCACAAAATTGGTGTCCTTCAATTGCACATCAATTTTTGTCATTTTCACCCGACAGCGCCAAAGTACTTGAATGAACATAAGTGCTTTAATTCACTCCCTGTGCTTAGCTCCTGCAATTTGTCCACCATATTTAATTAAAGCTGTTATGTGCATTAACTGAGCTCTCGTCCGCATAGCCGCTGCAGAGGTACAGTACAGTACATACGCCCATAAGTTCCCAACACAAGTAATGTCTGTCATTACCAGCAGTTTGCACATTAAACTTACCTAAGGTTGTTTTTCCAGATTCATGTTTTCTACTTTTCCATTCTAACAACATGCTCGATTAGAAATCTGCACTCTCTTCAAATGAAATGTGTTGTCTTGAAATGAATTAATCACTTTCATCAGCATTTCATACTGATCTTAATTTTAACGCGCCAACCTAACTGGGTTACAACATTTATCAAAAGAAAAAGAAAAAGAAAACATTGGCACACATCTCTCTTTTAACAAAGCAATGAATTCATTTGCCTTGTGTCCTCTGGTATTAGACTGCAAAGGTGCTCCTTTTGTTTTTTTGGCTCTCGGTGTCGGTTTGTGACTGCCAAAGAAAAATCCCTCACTAAAACAAGAGTTCGTGACATTACATTTATAAAGAAAATCACCCCTGGGTATAAACACAAAGCGATTTTCCCTTTCAGCAAATTTAAGCCACTGGGCGCCCGGCACATATTCAGGGAGGTGATGCAGGGACCTGTATCACCTCCACTTAAAGTGGTACACCAGAGGCACTCAGTCTCCTGCCCTCGGTGCACACTCCAAGCCACTCCTGGCTTGGACATACTCAGACTTTCATTACAACATGCTATTACACGAGCTAGCTGACGGGCTGGCCTCAGGATAAGAAGACAATCAATCAATACAGCCAGTGCTCCCTCTAATCTGTGTCGCCTGTGTCATCCCTGTTATCTGTAATAGATCTTAGGGATTAGGAGGGCGCTCCTTAAGACACTTCACTTTGCGGAGAACCGGCCCCCCATCGGGACCCCGCGGGGCCAGGCCCGGTCATGCTGATAAAGCGTGGGGCCACATGGGGAGCGCCAGTGGGTTGATGATGGGAGCCACGTGCTCACAGAAATGGCGGAGAAGCAGCAGCGCGGCTAAACACAAAAATGTTGGGTGAAATAGAAGTAGGGGTGTGTCACATGGGAGCAAGGTGAAGACGGAGACAGAGCAGCTGTGAGACTGAGAGACTGATAGAGACAGGTTAAGAGAGGGAGGGTCAGTGCGGCAGGGAAAACGGGGAGAGCGAGGAAGGTGAGGGAGTAACGGATGAAAACAGACGGCGAGCTCACGCGCGAGAGAGGGAGAGGGAGAGAGAGCGAGAGATAAGCAGAGAGGAGGATAAGCACTGAGCCAGGGAAGTCGAGAGCCCATGTAATTTCTCTAATCCTCCTGGCATTTATACTTTCACCAGACAGATAATGAAAATGAAAAATAAAATGGAAAAACTTCCCTTCTCCGACTGGGCGCAGGATTTTTTTTTTTTAATCTGTTGCTCTGCTCAACTTTTTTTTTCTCTGTCTCAATGCCTCAGTGGGTGTGTGCTGAGTCAACAGAATTGCCTGTGTGTTATTACTTAATGTCGTGGTGGATCTGAGTCACTAAGGCTTTGTTCTTCCCCTACCAAAGATGCAGTCTGATAGTATGATCGTATGATGGATGGATGGATGGATGGATGGATGGATGGATGGATGGATGGATGGATGGATGGATGGATGGATGGATGGATGGATGGATGGATGCAGGGCGAGCCATGTACAATTGTTTATGATGTGCACCGCATGAGAAAGCAGCTTCAGTACACTTCCTCATCAGGGCAGACAGCAGTGAGCCAATTAGGGGGACATCACTGTTCATTGTCTACAACACTTGTTAGTGTTTCTGATGCTTGTCAGGATGACAGCGCGGCACGACACAAGCCACGGGCCCAGTCACGCCAAGTCATTCACTGAACATCGTTTTCCACCAGGGGCCGTGCCATGTTTCACATTTTGCAGACAACCTTAGTGTTTAAAAATGCGTCGACGCTTTAATATCTAATATATTCCAGGTTGATTCTGTAAGTAGTCAACAGGAAACAGAGAGCAGTTTTGTAGTTAAATATTCTTGTGAGGGTTTAAAAGCACTTGTGTTCTGCACCGTGAATTTATTTGCTTGCCCCTAAGTGGCGCGCATTGGGGCTCCGCTCTAATCTACTGCTCCTTCTAGACTCCAAATAAAAAAAAAGTCCCCGTTTTTTTTTTTTTCTCCAGCACATCACAATTAACCTGAGCACAACTGGGTCAGAACAAAGTCATTTCAGTCATTTTCATTCATTTCCACAACTCTGATGATGCCACTGCCCCTATTTCTTCCTGGAAACTCACTGTGTGATTGGTTAAACCCAAGAGCCAGATTAATATTTTCATTCAGCCTACGGCAAAGCGTGTGTAATTGCAAAAAGGAAATGCACAAAAGCAAGCGGTTCTAATCGCCACCGCATTCTAGTAATATCTTCCCTCCAAGCCTGCACATGATCACGAAGACATGGTGGGATAAAAAAGTACATTCCGTTTGATGGCTGAAGCTTTGGATTGTGGTTTCTTCAGCAAACATCAGCCGCCGCAGCCCTCGGTTCGTTTTATTTCCCATTCAGCGCCATCCAAATTAATGATATGTAAGACAGCGACTACGTGACCGAGGTGAAAAACACAGCTCAAAATATTCTCTCGCATCCACTTTTCCACTGTCTGTGTCCCAGTGATTTCTTTGAATTTCAATCGGTCCCATGCAGGCCACTGTTCACATGCATGAAACAACCCTCCAAGCACCCGTCAACACAAACATCACTGCCTGAATCCTCATACAAGCACATTATAGTTCCACCGTGTCTATATTTTTAATCACAATAAAATCGGACCCGGCTGCGTTTAACTGACTGCATTCCTGTTGCTATGAATTTTGGGCACTGGGAAATGTGTTGACCTCACAACTGGATCCACGGGAGTGACAAAGCTAATGTTACTTAGACCCCTGACCCATGTTTTTTGTACATGCATAATGTGGCACAAACAACACTGTTGTGTAGAGGAGCTGCCAATGACAGAACAGGCGTTGAAATAACATGAACAGCTGGACACCAGGGAACCTTTCATCACGTTAAGTGTCAGCCGCACAATAAACCTGAAACTGGGTTATTGTGGCGTTTCACCGCAACATGTCAATTTAGCCTTTTAAACACGGCGGCTTTCTACAGAAAGTGACAACAATGCCATTTTCATTCGTGCCACCGGTTAAGAATTGAACAGCTGTCAAAATATCAAATATGATCAAATTAGACCGCACAATTAAAAGTCTTTACCTGGTTTCTCAAGGCTGTTGGGTTAAAAATGGGTTTCAGGTGAGGTTTTGCAGGTGTTCAAAGTGGTCCTGATGTGAAGGGACACGGTGATCTCCCCACACACACACACACACACACACACACACGTCACATTATCATTGTTTAAAATCCTGACCTCAGGAAATATCTGTTCAACAGGCCTCACTGATCTTGTAAATGTGTGTGATGCTAAAAGATCTGAGGAGGCACTAAACCAGCCTGTGCATTAAAAACAAAAATTACTTTTTTGTAAAAAAAAAAAAATTACAATTTAAAAATCAGTCATAAAATCACCTGGTATGTGCCACAAAGTGCATAATTAAGTTTGTGTCGTTCACGCCTAATCTCTGTCTTTCCGTGTAATGGCCAATGAATGGCACCTCAGTATGCTGGGATGGCTTTGCCGTGGTGATCAGGTGAGTCTGGTCTTTGTCAGCAAGGGTGCAGTTCTGTCACTAAAAGGACTGACGGAGGGCTTTTTCAAAGCCTTTCCTCCTGGATCCCGTTTTGCTGTCTTGGCACATTGTAACTATGTGTGCCTTCACAGCTGTCCAAATTCATTTTCCCTGCTCACACAGTGCTCAAAGTGCAGAACATTTACGCTCAGTTAAGAAAATGATCATGGCAAGATGTTCAAATATAGGTCTGTGGATGAAGACCCACAGCCAATGACTTCAAAAGTAATTGACTACCTCTTTAGGGTAAATAGGTGCAAGTTGAAAGAGACTTAGCTTGTGGAACAAATATGAATAATTCCTATAACTCTTTCACTCCTCCGTTTACAGTCTGTTCTATGATAAGCCTGCAGAATTAATTTAGTTTCATCTTGCATCCCCTCCAACTTGTGAAGCTGATCCGAGGCGCTGACATTTCCATATTTTGACAAAATAATGTATCAAATATCCTCGGCTGCATCCTCTTATAAAAAATAGTTGACAATGTGCGCCTTGCAAATGAAATAAAGAGTAAAGAACGAGTTTTTTAAAAAGACAGGAGACAATATGTAATAATAATAATAATAATAATAATAATAGTAGTAATAATAATAATAATAATAATAATAATAATAATAATAATAATAATAATAACTTGACAAGGACAGATTTTGAGTGCAACGCCACCATCAAACGAACAAACTTCGTTTGATGGCAGCTTTGAAAAATGTACACTGACGTGCTTCTCTTCGCCTTTGCAGAAAGGAGTTCCAAACCTCAAAAGCTACATCTGCTAACAGCTAGAGAAATTCACTTTTCTCATGGGGAAGTTGAGTATGTTTTCCCAAATCCCGGCGTCTGGCACGATGCCTAATGAACATGCTTTCCCAAGCTGTCAACAGAAAAAGAGAAAAAAATACAGCTTTTTACAAGATTGCAACACCTCGCTAACATTATTTGGTTTAAACTATACGCATGAATGTTTCTGGTGCTCAGGAGCAGCTGAAGAGACATCTAACGTCAGGCATTTTTCGAGTGCTTGAATGCACAGACATTGGGAAGGAATATTAACAAATGCAGAATGAACTTTTGTGCGACAACTATCTCATTTAATGTGGCGAATGAAACTTGTTGTGTGGGGCTATGTAAAGCTTGGCATTCGTTGTGAGCTCAGTGGATGATGGTGGCACAACAGTACAAACACTTCAGAGACAATCGTGAAGTACTCCATGTTACCTCGATGTGATAAGCACAGACTGAAGTAAACGCTTGCAAATGAGTGCGAAAAACGCTGAGTGTCCTCCATGTGTGTACTTAAGGACAAATCTGAAGTACTTCCTATTCCATTTAATGTTTTAGTTTATTTATGTGACAGCTTCCGTTACCAGTCACTGGAAACACATATCGTTTGTGATCTTACGCCTGAGATTAAACTGCAGTGCCTGACAACATTATGCACACGTACAGCCGAAACGATCAGTTGATTCATTGATCTACTTTAATTGACTGTCAAAATGAACGCGCAATCATACTGCTTAAGGTCTCTTTTCCCAGCAAAAATACCAAACGTGTAATGGTGCCACCTTCTGAAATGTACGGATTTGCTGACAGCACAATATTATTTCTACTTCTGAGAAATTATTTTGTGTTACACTCATTAAAGATTTTGCTACAACGGAAAGCCACATGTTCCAGATTAAATTGCTGATTGCGAATCTGAATAGTTCTAAGGACTGACGCCATCAATCCCGTCATGTTAAATATCAAACATGTATCAAAGCATAGCAACATAAAATATGCGGTCTCTATTATTCCACCTCTGACTCACTCCTCCATTCATTCAGAAGTCTTGTCAAACCATCAGCTGTGTGTTTGGTTCGTTCTGGCGTGAATACATGTACGAACAACAACTCTTTTATGACAGTAAAAGCAGTGCGTCCAGCAACAGCAGCTGTGCGGTTCTGAATGGCAATGTTTGGAAGTGTCAGGAGAAACAAAGCCTAAATCAAGCGATGGCAGTCGGGACTGAGTGTGTGCTGGTCTATGCTAACACAAATACACATCCAGCATCTAAGGGCAGACTTTGCTGCCGCTGTGTTGTGTCTCTTCCTAATGTTTTCAGTCGATGGAGCAGAAACATAGTTTGTTTTGGGCCTGTCACGGTCTGTTGGGGCTTTACGTCATGGTGAGATGCCCTAATACATATTGATAATCATGCACTGATGGTAATGGTAATAAACCACCTTTGTCACAGTACTCAGGCACAGGAGAGTAGAATGGATTAGTCCAGGTATTATATTTCCTTGCTTGGCCATATTTCACTGCGGCTCGGTGAAACACCAAGCCAAGCTCATTGCATATTCTGCAAAGCACACAACATATGGTGTTGTATTAAAATTTGGAGGTAAATCCAGAATTATGAAGCAGTAGGAGCAGCACTTGGAGGCCCAGCGCAGCAAAATAACTTAATGTCAGTCACCAATCTAGTTGCAGGTGTTCAGATGAGCAGAGCTCAATTAAACCAAATTGGCTTTCACACAGTTATTCAAATTAGTTTAGAATCAAACACTCACAAAGTAAATATGCTTACCTGGGCAGAATTACCCTCACCCCTTCAATTCCCACGCTGCTCTCATACCAAGACACTGTCGAGATGGGAGGAACTGAAATAAAAATGAATTTACATTTAAATCAGCCTGCGAGCCGAACCAAAATGTGATCAGCGTTTGTGCTTTCCCCGCTGCCTTAATCAGAGTTTCGACGTGATGACACGCGTCCCACGAGAAGTTGCCCGGCTAGTTCCTCAAGAGATGTTATTAATGTACTGTCCACACTGCAATTAAGAACCAATTAAACTCACAGGACATGTGCCTGACATATAAGTGGACTGAAATCCTTTAAAACCTAACCTTGGCTCTGAGTCTCATGAAGTGCATCAGATTAAAGGGGGGCTGTGTTATGGTGACACGGGCGAAACGTGCAAACGTCACACAGAAAGACAAGTCAAAGGATTCAAACCGGGTAATGACATTATATAACGACAGGTACACGGATAAATAAAGTTGAATTAGATGACCTGATTTGCTGTAGCTGATGTGGTGTTGTTGTCGACCAATCTTTTGAAAATACCAGCGACATTGCAGAATTTGCAGAATCAGCATAAAAATATAATTACCGGCCAATACAGGGGGTCCTCGTGTTACGACGGTCGCGAGATACGTTGTTTTCGTGGTTACGACACATCTCCCGTGAACTTCCTTGTTTCGGCTTAAGCGGTTTGCCCCGTAAATACGTACAGACTTCGCACGGGAACTAGTTGGTGAGCGCTCTCATTGTCTGTCAGCGCGCCTGCCGGCTCTCCAGCACCTCCAGAGCACAGCTAGGCTACTCTGCCTTGTGTTTACTTATGTGAAATGGACGGCTGGCGGGGGGTGCAGTGGCAGCCGGTAAGGAGATGCACACGGACACAGATGGGTTCCGGATCGTGGCGATACCGTGGGTTTATTCACAACACAGGGTCTACACGGTCGATATCAGAAATCTAAAGAAAATGCTCATTTCACTCGTGATATCAACCCCTACGGTGACAAAAGGGAATTCACCATAGTAAACTCTTATTGTAGGGTGGTGTTATAGCGACATCTAGTGGCACAATGTATGCACAATGGCACAATGAATGTATGTTCCGACTAACGTCGAAATTCGGTTACGACACATTCTCAGGAACGGATCTCCGTCGTAACACGAGGACCCCCTGTATTGAGTTAACATAAAGTAATGGAGTACTGAATCCCTGTGAGAATGTTTTAGCCATAGCGTCACCTCGTTAAATTACAGATGAGGCTGACAACATATGAAGTGTTCCAACTGAGTCTGACAACCTGGACCTGATACATAAGACTTTTTTTCTTGATTGATGATTTTTAGCTCCTCCATACATTTAAACCTCTACTTGCATTTTGCTTCTCCCTCTTTCCAAAGCTATATGCCATGTCGAGCTATTTAAATTGAAATGTCTCTTCCTGTATGTCTGTCAAACTGCATACCTCTCTCTCTATCGCCTTCACTGGTCCAGTGGAGAGGAGGATCAAACTATAACATTCACTTTATATCAAACCAGGCCTATTTTTTCCTCTTTGTCTTCCTCACCATACCCTATGTAGTGTCTCTGGTGTATGGAAAGCAGATTGTGAATCACTAGATTACCGCTTCAGATCTCATCTGACTCGTTCTCTCTTGATGTTATCTTTGTCTCACTCTTTCAGTGTTTGTGAATTTGAATGTAGTTGAGTTTCAACCCTCTGTGTGTGGCTTCCTCCTGTCGAGCAGATAGGATCAGTAAAATCCATTAGGATATGAACAGCATGTTAATAGAGCTGAAAAAAAAACTGATGGAATTGTGGCCAAGGATGTTAAAAACAGTCCGGGCTAAGTGACTGCCAATGTCGACAGGAAAAAGTAGGGGCCTGGTGAAAAAATGTTTATGATGTATGTAATGTTTATCCAAAGAAAATGTTTAGTCTGGATAATTGCACCCCAGCATTTGTAAGTTGTGTGCAATAGCTAACAAATGCACAAATATGTTGCAATATTGCTGTGCAACAAGAAAAAAGTTCAAAGGCAACACAACCACGTAAACAATTTGTGAACAGTCTTTATTATTGAACTCAAATACATGACGGTACTTAAAGATAACATGATTCTCAATTAGTTGTTTTAAAGAGCAGGGTTTGTTATTATGTCTGTAACACAGCATCACCGTTCATGATCTCAGTATATCCTGTTTAACCAGCTGTACTTAAAATAAAAATAAAATGCAAGCCGAGAGAAAATTAATGCGTAATTTTAGGATGATGATGAAGTCCATTATCCTAAAATACCATCAGGAGACAAAAATTAGAGAACTCTTTAAGACACTAACTTTATGGCCTAAATTGCCTATAACATTTTGTGTATTCAACTGCAATTACAAATGGGTGGTTCAAATTGTACCTAGGCAAATGCTTCTCATTATGTTTACATTCTTACATTTAAAGAGGCATTACAAGGATTGCAGATCCCCATGACTCATGTCCATGCCTTTATGTCTACCAGCTTTTGCATACAACAGTTGGAGTTAAAAAGCCAGTGTTCTCCCATGATGGCTTGGGACTAAGCAGGCTGCTGTGCCCCATCTATCGCAAAGGCACCTAGGGGGGCACTTTCTAGCATGTGATTGCTCCCAGTGGCATCACAATCAGGGCACCTTCGACGCGTCATAGCCCCCCTGAACTGTGTTACAGGATAGACGTGGCCATTGGGACATTTGAACCAGTGTCCAGAAGACATTTCCATGGCTGGGAGGATAGTCTTTCTCTCCTCTTCAGTGATCCCCAGGCCTGTGTTTGGAAGCTTCTGGTCCAGCGTCTTCATGGTTTCCTTCACTTTTTGTTCATCTAGTTCGGTGAACTGGCCAGGCATTACCAAAATCTGTCTGATTGTTTGTATCTCAGACTGAATGTCATCACTTTGTCCTGTTTTGTCTGCCTCATGACAACGGACATTGAGTTCGGCAATGAAGGTGAGTCTCCATAACTGTCTCTGCAAATCAAAGACCTGCTGGTCCGTGAAAGTTTGGTTGCGGTTGTTCAACCAGACCACAAACTCTGCAACATCCGCTGCAAACTTAGTGCCCTGCTTGACTGACATGTTGTTGTTTTTTAACTTGAGCAGCTTTGCAACTCTTGTCAAGAAATCCATCTTGTTCTCTAGGACCCAAAGATCATTTGCTGTGACTTTGCCCTTGCTCAGTCCATCCGTAATATGCTCACATTCATATTCCTGAGGTATTTTGTAGAGGTCAACTTTTTCCCTCCACTGATTTAGGAGAGCCCTCCTGTGCTTCTCAATTTCTCTCGGATTTCCATTCATCTTCACCTTCACCATCTCAATCTCAGTCAGAATGCGGTTGATGCAAGATCCATAGCGAAGGTTTTTGCGGATTGGAGTCCGACACTTGGGACACTGCTTAAGCTTTATGGCCCCTTCTTCTTTGTTGTTTTTATCTATCCCCATGTACTTGTCCATGACTGTGCATTCAAAGATGTGTCCACAGTCCTCCAACTGAATAAAGCGAGCTTCAGGATCATGTTCATTTCCAAATGTGACATCAATGTGATCACAGATGCGACATTTTCTTGGACATTTTTCTCCACATAGACCTATGCACGGGTGGCCGCAATCCAGGGTATTGGCACATGGTTGGTTGCACGGTGGGCGATCACATGGCTCATGGCAAAGCTTACCACATCTGTGGTGAGGGCACTGCCAGACACAGGGCTCGGTGCATGGAGTACAGGGCAGCCCACATAGCTTCATACATTTACTGTGGACGCAGTAATTCTCACATTGTCTCTGACAGGGTAAAGAATCACAAAAGCAAGGCGACTTGGATGTGTGAGAGCAAATCAGAGGATGCCGACGTTTACCAAAACATGGTAAATGGAATCGTCCCTGATAACACTTTGTACAGCTACCGCTACATCTATGACCACAATTTAGTTGATGGTCACATGGGGTCCGACATTCAGGCTCCATTGAAAGTGTTGTGTAATAGCAAGCATCTTGCTGGTTATGGCCACACTTCAGCACAAGGGTCACCGTTGCCTTGCACATAGTAGTGCAAAGTTCCCCACAGGCTGCCTGACATGGATGTCCACACTTGAGCATTTTCTGGCAAGGCTCCTGGCATTCAAATGTTTCTGGGTCCTGGTGGCAGGGAACCATCTGCGTGTGTTGACACTGAGGTATGATCTTCTCAACCTTCACTGGACAATCCTCTGGGCACTTCTTGTAACATACAAGTGGGCAAATGTGTCCCTGATCGCATAAAATGCTCTGACACTTCTTGACACACTTGTATTTCTTGTGCTCTGGGTCGTAGGGGTGACAGACACGTGTGCACACGTGGCCACAGTCCAAACGGAACTGGCAAGGCTCAGTGCATCCACCTTCAGGGGCTTGTTTGAAGTCCTCAGCACAAGCAGCTTTTACCAGTCGATCTGGATGATTCTGACAGCACAGGGTCAGAGCTTTATCAATCTGGTTGTTCTCAGACAAAGTCTGGAAGATGTTGCTCCACAGTTTGACATTGTGAAGTGTTGCACTGCTACCAATACAATACAGACATTTCTTGGCACGGGACAAGGCTACACAGACGCGGTTGGGAATGCTCAAAAACCCAACTTTACCTTGAGTGTTGCTGCGGACCAGAGACAATAAGATAATGTCATTCTCCTCTCCCTGGTACTTGTCTACCACATGAACTCTGACCCCTGCGAACATGCTCGCAGGCATAAGTTTGCGTAAACAGTGGAGCTGGCTAGTATAGGTTGTAAGGATGGTAATTTGCTGTGGCGTGTATTCTTGAAGGAGAAGATAGCGGCAAAGAGCCACAACAAACTTGGCCTCATGTTGGTTGTGGCGGCTTTTCCCTTCATTGATTTCTTCTGGATGGTTGTGCTCCACAAAGAATAAATTGGTATTTAGGCCCTGGAACACAACATAAAATTAATCATATGTGTTATTCTTTGATATTTATCATATTCACCTTTCTTTAACTTGCCCAACGCTGTATCTTGAGATGCTCACCTTTATGTTCTCATAATCCAACACTGATGGATGGTTTTCCAGCTCTGGGTAGATGTGTGGAGTCAGAAGACGGGCAATTTCTGGCCTCATACGATGCTGAAGAACAAATAGAAACACAAAGATAAAACACAATCACATTCCGATACAGAGGCATATATATTCCATGCATTCACATAAAAAAGTCAAGTGTAAAGAATTCAGCTTGTCTTGTATACATTTTTTTGTATACATTTTTATTGCAATGGGGTGAACCAATTTAAAACGTGATACTAACCTGGTAGTTGAGCCTGACATAAGGAATTCCCATCTTCACAAGTCTTTCAAACATGGAGACCTCCAGGTTGAAGTTCTTAGCAAGATCGTAGACTGTTGCACTGGGGTGCAGCTATCGGAAAAATCACATTGAAGATCATGAATTATTATTCCGGGACAATAGAGGTTCTCAGGCTACAAATATGTTTTTATAATTGACGTCAACGTTTAGAGAACTCATTTGTTTTTTTTCCTTTTTCTAACCACTTAAATAAACACTGAAGGTTTAAGGAACTTAACCAGCTAAGTGAAGAACAGAGTGATGACTTTCATAGTCCTATTTCACATGTGATCATATTATCATGTCATTACAATCCTACTGAACTCCTTTAAGAAACTATCTATGAGAGCCTATACAGTACAGGCGTGGATGAGATAACATACAGTATTTGACAATGGGTTTACGTGTTAGGGTGACTGGGTGGGAATGTAGAATATATGCAAATGCACTGTAACTTTATTATGCAGCCCTGTTAAATTTTTCGCTCTTGTGCCTATATGTGTGTGTGTGTGTGTGTGTGAAACCTAATTTAGCTACAGGACAGAGTGTGACTGTGCATGTACGTGGGAGGGGTGTGGAGGAGGCAAGGAGAATTATAATACAAATGCGATGCATTGTGTTCTACTCAATTCAACACCAAACCTTGGATTCATGAACAGCACAAAAATGCCAAAGCTTATTTTACTCGGAAGGTGTTATCCATCCACCTCTATTACATGCACATAATCAAGTTCGGGTTCCACACAAACAGAGCTCTGAATACTGGTTCACAGTGTCTATGTAAATACTATTAAATGTCTTTAAACCTGTGAAAAAAACAGACTAATCCACATTTATGCTGATATATATCGCATATAAATGTATATGTGTGTGTGTGTGTGTGTGTGTGTGTGTGTGTGTGTGTGTCTACAGTACAGTGACAGTTAAAGTCTAGGATTTGTGTGTTTAGTCAAACACATGCGTAAATTAATGCAAAAACACAGTGTAAAGAGCAAATGGGGGATAACCAGACATAAGTTACACAACAAATAGAGACCAGGACAAAATATTGAGATGCAACTTAGAACTGTTTTTTGTTGTGATTGCATACTGCAGATTGCTAGACAGGCTGCCTAGCCATATGTCATTGGCAGGCCCTGACAACTTGTTGTAAGTCTACTGATTTCCATCATAAAACTACTCAGTGTTCTCCTGTAATACCTGACATGGGTGTTTTCTTTTTTCTTCTTTTTCTCCAACATCCATTTCCCTCAAGGCAACAAAAATAACAAAACTGACTGACAACCAGACAAATATACAAATCCCTCAGGACAGGTTATCCTTGGAAGTCTTACCCATTTGATTAAACAGGACGATTCTGTCACAGGATGACGGGCTACTTGGATGCACTGGCACACAAATAATTGCACCTGGTTTCCTGACATCTGCGGAGAATTGGACCGTCCGACGTGTGAGCTCTTACCTGCTGGTGATCTCCGATGAGGATGAGATGTTGACACGCTTGGCTCAGAGTGGTGATGGTGTGGGCCTCCAGAACCTGTGCAGCCTCTTCCACAATCACCAGACGGGGACGCACTTCCTGCAGAACTGCGCGGTATTTGGCCGCCCCTGTTGTCGTCATGCCGATAACCTGACGGGCAGTATAACGTTTATCTACACTGTTCCTGTTAGAATACCGTGGTGGCGACACGGACATGTGTGGACAATCAAAGGTCATTTGGCTGTGCAAAACACAATGAGCGTAGCATGAGCCTGTGCTTTATTGGGTTTATCAGTCCTTTTTGATCATTCATGTATACTATACCGTGGCTTTTCCGAGGAGACAGATGCTCTCATGTTGTTTCACCTCAGCCAGTCTTCTCACTGTATTCTGATAGGCCTGCTCAAACTCCTGAGCTGCAGAGGAAAGCTCTAACCTGTAGCGCGCAATCCACGACCTGCAGACAAAACGTATGTGAAAATAATTAGACACTGTGGCAACCGTCTCAATTATATATAACTATATGTCTTGCTATGACATATCACTGTAAGTGTAATTCAACTCAGACAAATGGTATACGGTGAACTCTCACTATAACGCGGTTCACCTTTTGCGGTTTCACAGATTTTTTTAGTGCAGTTTGTTATGCTTTTTTTTTTTTTACAGTGTATGCACGTGCATTGTGCTCTGTGTCCTGATTGGCTAAGGGACTGTAGGCCGCGTAGGTTGATTATTAAAATTATTATTTTACAGTATTTCTAAAAACTATCACAGTTATTTGTTAGAAAACGCTTCTATTTTTATTTCTTCAACAAATGCTTGGGCCTAAAAACAGGTCTTGATCTTTGGTTTCGTTCTATAGTACTGTATAATAATTGTAAAAAATAAAGCTGACTACTTCGCGGATTTCGCCTATCACGGGCTCTTTTTGGAACGTAACCCCCGTGATAAACTAGGGTTCACTGTAGTTCTGTAATGGCCTGGGTTGTTAGTTTAGGTGATAACTGTAACACTGTACACACATGTCCTTACAATGATTAAGTTATGTCTCGGCTATGTCTAGGTGAGAAGATCCTGTGGGATACATTTTCCTGGTGATTAGTCGACTTAATTATACACACTGGGAATAGACTACTTCTAACAGACTGAGGTTGATTGGGTGGTGAGAAGAACGGGGGGTGAGGGTGGGGGGGGGCGATAGACATGGCAGAGAGGTAATCAGAGACGCGATGCATAGGCAGAGTTGGAAAAAAAATTCATGCTGAATGAGGAAAAGCCAAACGGCACGCAGAAACACAGGTACAGACGCACCGATAGAGTCTCCATCTGTCTGGCAGACTGAGGCTCCAAACATCAAAGACCCTTTCTTCCTCCTCCTCGGTCATGAATGAACTCTTCTGCAGCTCCGCTTGGATTTTCTTCTTCAGCTTTTTCTTCTGCTCGTGTTGCATCTGCATGGGGATGCAACACGTACATTGCTCTTCAATTGAAAATTGAATTCAGATGGAAATTCAGTTTTAATCTGTTCAGCACCAGGAGTTGCGGGACACATAAACCGGAAAGGTGTTTACAACTCGCAAATGCTCAATGTACTGGCATACTTGTCATATGCATCTGTTCTACGGAATACATCTGTGGCAATAAAGTAATTTATTATATTATCATCATTCATAGTAGTGGTATGATTGTTTATAAAAAGTTGCTCTATTCTTTACATTTTTTGTATGAACAAGTTTTATTTTACCTCCCATTCTTCCTCATTCTGCTCAGTCCGTATTTCGGCTTCATCCAGGTTCATAGCCAGCATCTGTTCCTCCACTTCTCGGACAGCAGTCGTCCAGTTTCTCTTCTTCTTGCGATCTCTACCACGTATGGGAGCGATGATGTCTTCAATGATGCGCTCAGCCTGGATCAGATCAGCCTCCTCTGCGATTTCAATGAGGTCCTCTCCCTCCATCTGTAATGCTTCCGCATCTGCTACATCTAACACTTTATAGGAAGATTTGGGAAAACAATGAGTTTGTTCACTCAATACAAAAAGTGCAGATTACACTTACAGTGATATGCTTTTATAAACAACACTATACAGTATGTGTGTTCTGTTATAACCGCTGTAGTTTGAACATGTGGACATTTAAGTATTGTCCAAAATAATTTTTTTTCCTGCTTAGACCATTTAAAGCAGGGAATTCTGCATCGTTAAATTGAACCATTCTGAATTATACAGCTCAGTTTTGTAAATACTGTTACAGTGACACTCTGCTCACTGGCTTACCTTCATTTCTTTTTTCATTCTCTGTCTCCCTCTGCAGGATGTCCATGGAACCCAAACACAACCACTCCGTAATATAACTGAACTTCTTATGCAGGGGCCCCAAAACAATATCCATCTACAAATCATTTCATAAATACACAGAGAAATATTTTTGCACCATTTACTGTCCCATCTGTTTCAGTTTACACATTTTCTATTTCATTCAATATGACTCACCAGGGGTTGGTGCAGACTGTTCCAGTGTCTGCTTTTTATGAACTTCTGTAAGATGTTTTCATGGAGGATACCTTTCAGACAACACTTCAGCTTTGATCTCTGATCCTGAATATTCCCCTCTTCCACTTCTAGCTCCTTCAAAATCTGTAGAACAGGTCATACATACATGTATTAAGTGGAGGGATTATGTGTAATATATATAGTGACTTCTCATGTGAAATAATTTTATAAAATGACTTCATTAAATTTATTCTAAAGACTTGGATAAGCATTGACATCTGACACATAGCACGAGTTAGACTGTTGGTAAAGCAGCATGAGCTCACGTCAGGAAACGCAAAACGCAGGTGGCGCGGCAGGGATCGTCGGAATTGGGCCGAGTTGATGAGCTCCCTCAGATTGAAAGACTTCAGGATCTCACTGTTGCTGCGGCCTCCGACTCTCACGATGCCCTTTTTCAGAAATTTATGAATACCTAACATAGGGAGACAAAAAATGTGCATTGAACAGAAAGCTTGGTCTTACATCATCCAGGTAACCCATTTGTATATAGAATAGATCTGCTCCTTCTTTGGGTGCTGTCTTTTTAATTCTTTGCCAAACCTCTCAAATGACATAAACATTATAGATGATGTGAAGTGGAATCCCTGCTTACCCTCCAGGAACTGATCCAGGGCATGGTTAGTGTAACACACAACAAGTATTACACCATTGCCAGATTCATCGACCCAAAGATTCCGATTGGTCAACAGTGCCTGAGCTATCTTAAGACCAACATGAGTTTTTCCTGAGAAGATGGAGAAAGTAAAATGGCTTCAGTTTTAAGTACGTTAGAAACTCATTTTAACCTTGCAATTCTTTGGATCTTGTCATTTCACAAATATGATAAAAGACAATTTACACATTAGTAAAGAGATTAAGATGTCCTTCAAAAATGTCTTTTCCCATATTTTACCAGTGCCAGGAGGTCCCTGGATAATGGCCAGCTCCTTTGTGAGGGCAAGCTGGAGGGCTCTCATCTGAGACTCATCCAGCCCCAGCTTCTCCATATCCGGCCACGCTTCTGCCTTCAGGCTGTGAAAGGGCCGCACGCTGTCCTTGTATATAGGTTTAACAATCGATGACAGATCATATGTATCTTGTTTTTGCAGATAAGCTGGGGGTTGAACATCCTTGTTGCATTCCACAATGTACCTAAGATTATTATGAATGAAAAAAGTTTTCTCAGCTGATATGAATTACATCCAAGTGGCATTTCCAGAAGGACAGTGACAACATTGCATGCCTTAATAGAGAAAGTAGAGGAAAGTTATTGAATAATTGGGTCATTTACACGGCAATATCTACCAAAATATATTGGCTCACATCACAAGCTTACAATTTTACCAGACCTTTGATAGTTTAAGTAGGAAATCTCCAGTGTCCTGAGAAAGATGTATTTTTTTTAAAAAAAGAAGAAGAACCAGGTGAAGGTGAAGGTGTTGAACCTAACATCAGCTGGTAAAACTGATAGATGGGTGAGTAATGACAGCCATGCTGCAGCTCTAAAGGGAAGCACTGCCACTTGCTGATTCAGTTTGTAAAGGCACAAGATAAACAGCTGAGCGACAGATGGCGACAAAGAGCCTCATATACAGTACTACATTACCCTGTGGGTACTGTGGAGTGTCGACAATCACAGAACCATGGAACTCACGCAAATTCATGCATGATAGATTTTAGGGATTCCCTGCAGCGCTACACTAGCACACTCAGCTACACTGTTTGTTTATTTATTTTTCATTTATTGCCCTCGAAGCATATTTTTACAGTATCTGTATCTGTCCTTTATTGATACACATCTTATTTCATTGGTATCGATCTTATTCCAGTTAAGAATGTGATCAGTGTGTCAAAAATCCATGTGGCCATTCGATATGAACACACACATACACCATAATATGTAGCCTGTCTCAATGCCATATGTCTTAGAATGTCTTAAATGTAACATGATCCATTCGTCTCACTATATACAGTGTATATGGTTAAAATTGACATGACTTGACTTGAATTGACACACACACCTCTGGAATGGTAGGTCATCCTCCTTCTGCTCCAGAAGGCCCTCTAGAACGTAGCGATAGGCCTCAAAGTAGGCTGTACTCTCCACCATAAGGAACTCTTGATCCATCTGTGGGATAGAGTCAGTATACTTTAAGTCTCCATTTCCGGTTTGTTTACTGGTTTTCTGTCACTGTGGTCATGTGATTGCAACATTTGTTAAAAGTTATGAATAATGTTCCGCATGGTCCCTTCAGTTGTATTTTTCATATAAATCATGTTGTATCCTGCATTATAGAGACGACTGCACAGCAGCTGTGTAAAAACAACATGTCTGAGACATCTATTGTACATACAGGCCTTTAACATTTTACCAACAGGTTTGGAATAATTCCTTCTCTGATGCACTGAAGAGAGAGATTACACGCTAACGATTGCGGCCCACAATGCACTGCCCACCTGCATCCCGGCCAACTTGAGTCTGCTTTCCTCATTAAACATAATCTGGATCCGTCCTTTCTGCAACTCCTTGGGCTCGCGCTCAGTCACTGTGGCAAACAGTAAGCTCTCAAAGTTATCGCAGGATAGGCAGACCAGGGATCCATAGAGCAACCGCTTGGAATTCTCCCAGCGGACAAACTGTGGGAAGGATGGAAAAAATATAAATGATGAATTAAAGCTGTTTAGATAGATCATGTTGCATAGTGTACAGCACTGAATTCCATTCAGAGGCTAACCTTAAGTGGTTGAATGTCAAACTGGACTGTGTACGCAAGACCGGTTCGTATGCACTGGAGTCTTAGCAGTTTTGTGTCAAAATATACTAGGATGTCATCAAAGCGCTTCGCCTTCAGCGTGTTATCACACATTCCTTTGTCCAATTTGTGCCAGAGTAACTGCTGGATCCCGTCACGCAGTGGCCGTACAAAGTCCTCTCGCAGGAGTCGGAAGTGCGTGTCAAGGTAGACGTGGGTGTTGAAGTAACGCTGAGAGGTGAGGTTGGGTCTGAGAAACGGCCTTTGGTCCTGATGAAACTCCACAGGTGTTGGGTAGATTGGTATGGTCCGGAAATCTTCCTGCCCCTCTTCCCCTTGGTTAAAAAAGAAAGGAGGGAAGTTCAAGTCACTTGCATATCTACAAAATCATTTTCTAGGAGCATGTCCCACTCTGATGTGTAAAAACAAATATGTGTCAGATACATTACCTGGGTTATCATCGCCATTGGTTAGGAGGGAATATTTGTCCCTGCGTGGTTTCAATGTTCCCTCCCTGGATCTCATCTGAAGGTGACTGACCAGGCCCTGAAGATTCCCCACAGCTTCCTCCATTTGAGGCTGAATGTTGACCTCTGATGCACTCAGGCTGTTCATGGCCACTTGGAGCTGCGTCAGTAGCAAACTCACTGTCTGAACTGAGCTTGCCGGGAAGCTGCCGAACACCTAATAAACATACGTTAAGTGTACTTAGTTAATGTATGTTTACTTTTAATGTTCCTGAGTTCGTAACAGAAATATGTTCAGAAGGCTAAATTCATTTTCTATTTGTTGATAAAAATTTGTTTTTATCCGTTTACACCTGTTTTTCATGTGTTCCTTTAATAGCCTTCAGCTGAATGAATATCATAGGAGATTGGGTATTATTATTATTATTATTATTATTATTATTATTATTATTATTATTATTATTATTATTTTACCTCAGAAAGAATTGCTAGGATGTTCTCCAAATGCTGAGGGTACTTTGCCCTACGGAGCGGGTTGAACTCCGACATCATGCCGGCCAGATAGTGGGGCAGGACGGTGCGGAAAAACCCAGAGTCCATTAAGATGCTAGCTAGGTGCTGCACAGATGCTCTGTCGTTCTGTGATTGGAAGGCTTTGCTGAGTACCAGGCAGAGGAGTTCGATCAGGTCCTGCCTCATTACTGTCTCACACAGGACATCTTTTAGGGCAGGGTGAGAGGAGAGGGTGATGGCCACCACAGATGGGTCTTCCCCGGAGAGTTCTTCCAGCGTTTTATAGCCCAGGCGAGGGCCCGGTGCTGCCCGACCTCTGCCTGCAGAATCTGATCTCCCTCCATGCCTCTCTTGTCTGTCTCTCGAACCCTCTCCTCTCTGACCTCCTCTACCGCCTCTTCCAACCACACTGCTTCCCATTCTCCTTGCTCCCACCTCTGGTGTAAAACCGTTTCTTCCATACGAATGAGACTTTTCATTTCTTTCTGCCCCGCTCCTGTGCCTCTCCTCACTTCCCACTTTACTTCTCCCTCCACCACCACCACCACCACCCCCACCATCTTTCTGTTTGCCACCTCTCCCTGCATCTCTTCCGCCCCCTCTCTTGTTGCCTGCTCCTCCTCCTCTCACAGGGCCCCCTTCACCTCCTCCTCCTCCATTTGCTCCCCCCATGCCTCCTCCTCTCCCTAACCTTGATCTTCCTCCTCTTCCTCCCCCATGTTTTTCTTCAGTTCCATCTGTCTCGTCCCTTACTGGTCCTCTTCTGCCCGGTCTGGTCGCTTTCTCTGCCCTTGCCCCGCTTTGCTTTCTGCCTCTACCAGTTTCATTACCTGCAAAAAAATAAAATAAAAAAGCATTTAGTGAAACATGTCTTTGTGTTCATGTGTGTGTGTGTTTTTACTTGCCCATCCATACTGTATAATTACCATTGTTAGGTCCTCTATACTTCTTTGCTGAAGTTGCTTTTTCCATAGTCTGGCATGTGGTAGCTGTTGAAGTGCAGATTGTTTGATTAGTTAGTCTGGCTAGTTTCCTTTCTTCTCAGTATTAGTATGATTTACAAGGTCATAGGTGTGTGACAGTCGGATAAACAGCATCTGACAAAGTCAGAGATTGCCCTGCTTGACTGCCTCATCATCAGGAATGGAAAATGTTATTCCTGGGTGATGCACTCGAATGCGCATAGTGGCTACACTCTGCATTTCAACGGAGACTTTAATAGTAGTGTTTTAACTCTGATGCATCTTTAACTTAAGTGCTTGCTGAGTTTGAATGCAATGGACCATTTTTTCATCTAGCCATTAGTTATACCGCCGGAGCCAATCCCAGCCTGTGTAGATTTAGAGTCTCCAATTAACCAAACGCCAATATGCAGACGTCAAGTCGAACCGAATCTCGAACCCAGAACCGTCTTGCTGCAAATCACGAGTGTTGCCCAGTGTATCACAGTGCCATCCCAAACTGTGTTAGTTCATATTAAAGGGGATGCTGTGAAAAAAAAACGAACCACTGCAAATAAATATAGCGACTAGATATTTAAATAAATTAATATACAACTGAAAGCGCAATCAGTGCACATCACGGAACTAAGGTGGCACTCTCATTTCCGGATTGGCAAGTTCATTATATAAAGGCGTCTTCCCTCATTTACATCCTGTTAATCTGTGAACATGAAGAATGTCACAGACGCTTTTTGTCACGTGTTTACCCGAGAAGGCGTCTAAGTATCTGTGTAGATGAAGTCAAAAAAAAAAAGTTACTGTACCTTTAAAAAAAAAAAGATTTATTGTTATTGATTTCTTGATATGTTAACGTGTAGTTAAACACGTATGTGTGACTATTGCAGCGTCAGCTGTGCCCATTATGTACCCTCTGTCGGAAACACGGTGTACCTACATGGCAGCTTAGGTTTCCATTCTCTCGAAATCCGGTTAGACCTTTGAAACACAGGATGTCTTCAGTCCTGAATGTGAGTGAAAATAGTCGGTCGACCTTAAGATAAAAGGGGAAAAAAAGGCAGCATACTCCCTTACAAGTCATTAAGTGCGAGTATTGTTTATTTACTAATGTATTCATTTAAAAAAAAAAAAACGCACGTATTGTTCTATTAGCCTGTGTAATTCTTACTGTACACTGACTATTGATGTCTGTCCTATTTTTTCTCTTACTCCTATTTTTTATACTTCCTTAATAAACGTATACTCTTTACGAGAGTTCACAGATTGAATGAATGAATGAATGAATGAATGAATGAATGAATGAATGAATGAACTTACCCAGACTGAATTGCACTTGTCTTTAGTATTTCCGAGTGTAGGCTTTCGGATGAGTAAAGGCAGATGGATGTTCACCGCCCTCAGCTGATGTTGTCTGTGGCTGCTCAGCTCAGTAAGCTGCAGTTATAGCGCTCTGTCAGTTTCGTTTTCCTTTCGTCAGAAAAAAAACACTCTGCATCATCTCTCTATCCACCCATCCTCGGTTGGATCACTATTCGTGTGTTCTTTTTTACCCTTTTTCATCTTTAGCAATGTAATTTATGAATTAATAATTGTAATACTTCCTAAATCTCTCTTGTGGATCAATAAAGTATCATATTTCTATTCCATTCGGTTCTATTCTTTTTTAATTTCCTCGTATCATTGTTCTTCTTCTTCTTCTGTTGTTGTTATATTTGTTTGTTGTAGTGTGACGCATCCTCCCTGTGACCTGCCGTCATCTCGACTCTACGTGATGAGTCAGCCACGGGTAGTAAACTCAGTTCATTTTATGTACTCGGGTTACGCTGAGTCACTCACTAATGATCCGGTTCACTTGAGTCTGTGTTGTTGGCCACTCCTCCAACAACAACACTAATAAAAGAAAATCTCTCTTTTTTTCTCGAGAGAAACATTATTATCTATGTGTGTAACTATGTGACATCAAGCAGGGGGTGATGTCATCACGCAGGGTGATATCATCTGATCGATGTGCTCTGATGTGCTTTGTTTACGGTGAGTCCTCAGTGTTTCCAGTGAGTCCACTAACTCGGGTCAGTGAACGATTCAAACGAATGAGTCCGCGGTGTTTCCGGAGAGTCCGCTAACTCGCGTTGTGTATTTACCAGGAGCCAGGCAGAGGACTCATGGGATCCGGGTTAACGGAGACCTCGGGCTCGCGATTCCTGATTCAGTAGAAATATTCGAATCATTAACCAGAGTGAATCAGGAAGCTACCAGGAAGCTACCAGTCAGGGGCAGGGAAGATCATGAATGCTAACGTATCTCATTGGTCGCCTCCGTCAGTGTAAACATGTAGCCGCTCCGTCGGATGGACGAGCTGCCACGAAACACTGCCTCTTTTTTGTTTACCCGTTTGTCAAGTGTCCACACAATGACGGCGGAACTGCTTAAAACAGTTTCCGAACCAGGTAGCAGAGTGGCGTTAGCTTTGTGACCGGCTAACACGGAATAGCAAACTAACGTGTGTTGTTAGCCTCGCTAATTAGGCGGCTAGCTTCCAGTTGGCAGCCACGAAGGGATATATCGAGGTTCGCAGATGGCAAGGATGGCTGTTAATTAAGGGAACACTGGCAGAACTGAAGGACGAAATGAAGACATCCCTTAATGTTGGTGCCCCGTCACCAATGAGTGAAAAAGGTAACCGTGTCATGTCGCTAAATTGAGTCCAATTAGGGCCACCGTGCCGTAAGCCGGTGCCGTCGAAGCAGCAAAGCTAGTCTCCAGGTTGCCGTTAATGTAAAAACAACACACGTTTGTGCACGTGCCATATTGGAGTTAGCCAGGCTAACAGTGTGCACAAAGTAGTGTGCACAGTAGTGTCAACACATGCTGGCCAGTCCACCGTTGTGTTTTGTGTGTGTCAGACTGTAACAGCAGGAGGGAGAGGAAAACCGCGGACATCACACAGGCCCTGAGCATGAGCCCGGTGGACGTAGCAGCTCTGAGGAGGATGGCTATTAGTGAAGGAGGACTTCTGACCGATGAACTACGCTGTCAAGTGTGGCCTCGCCTCCTCAACGTCCCTCCTCAGGTCCTGGAGCAGGAGCCAGGTATCATGTTAGCTGCACATGCACACACAGGGGGGTGTAGGGTACACATGTATAAGATTTTGCACAAGCATGTCCTTTCCGTCAGTGCATGACAGGTGCACATTCTCCCACATGATCTCCTCGAGTCCTTGAATGTTTGACTCTCATAGCAGTGCTAATGGTCAAATATCTTGTCCAGAGACGGTGGAGCGGGAGAATAACAAGGACTACAACCAGGTCCTGCTGGATGTCCAGCGCTCACTGCGGAGGTTCCCACCTGGTAAGTGCTGACAATTGCGTTGATTCAGATGCAGGTGATGACTTCAAAAATAATGTGTTAAATTAACTGCAATTCCACGTCACCATTGCACCATTGTCAAATTAATAAATTGAACCTGTAAAAAGATTCTGTTGCCACGGAGGCCCAGCGAGCTCTAATCACAATAAACTTTTTTAACTTGTCTGATTTGTACAGGAATGCCTGATGAGCAGAGGGAGGGGCTCCAGGAAGAACTCATTGACATCATCCTCAAAGTTCTCAAACGTAATCCGCAGCTGCACTATTACCAGGGTTACCACGACATTGTTGTCACCTTCCTATTGGTCCTGGGAGAGCGCCTTGCTACTGGCCTTGTGGAAAAGCTCTCCACACATCATCTCAGGTACTTGCTGTATATACATATGTATAAATACAAATGACTCTAACACTTGTATGCTCAAAATATTTAGTGTCAAAAAAATTGTATCCTCTTTCTCAGGGACTTCATGGATCCCACCATGGACAACACAAAACATATTCTTAATTATCTGATGCCCATAATTGACAGGGTCAACCCTGAGCTCCATGACTTCATGCAACAGTAAGCCTCTGCTTTTTTTCTTTTGTTTAGCAACAACAAGCTTAACCAAATTGTCTTCTCAGAGCACAGGTGTGAGATGTGAAGCTTTGCAAACTGAAAAGTGCACTGAAGTGTTACTGTGGCTATACAGCGATTTACCAAGCAGCTATTATCAAAATGTGGTATGGAGTGTATTGAAAGGCTACATACATAGAAGAGCTAGCCCTGTGTTCATGAAAAATTTCACGTTTTGATCCGTAGGGCAGAAGTGGGCACAGTCTTTGCTCTTAGTTGGCTGATAACCTGGTTTGGCCACGTCCTGTCGGACTTCCGCCATGTGGTCCGGTTGTATGACTTCTTCTTGGCCTGCCATCCACTGATGCCCATCTACTTTGCTGCTGTGGTGAGTTTCCTGAAATCAGCACGTCGTATAAGTATATGAATTTGCTTAATCCATTAAACATTTCCAAAGGAAATTATATTTCGATTAGATTATATTAGCAGATTATAACAGCCCATGGTTTCAGGAATGTTATTCTTATTTTCAGTTTTATCATTGTTGCCATTTGAAAGACCAGTGTGCCTGTGTGTGTGTTGTATGTGCTTGTGTTGTAGATTGTACTGTACAGAGAGGAGGAGGTGTTGGATTGTGAATGTGACATGGCCATGGTTCATCACCTGCTGTCGCAGATTCCTCAGGATCTGCCGTATGAGACGCTTATTAGCCGAGCAGGAGACCTCTTTGTCCAATTTCCTCCCTCTGAACTGGCTAAAGAAGCCGCCTCACATGAAAGGTGCTTATCTTTGTAGGTTTACTACTTTACCTTTACAGAACAGTACCTGTGTCGTTTTTGCAGTGATTTTATTTCTCACCTTTTACATTCACACACGTTTCATACACAGTAATATTCATATTTAATTTGTCCTCTGCTTCTTAGCAACTTCTTAACTTCTTATTTCTCACAATTCTTTCGTTAACTATTGTGTTTTCTGTCTCTCTTGGTTCTCGCCCTCTCTTTCATTTACCTGCAAAGCATGGCAACCTCTACCTTTAAGGACTTTGATCTTGCATCAACTCAACAGCGACCAGACTCTGTTCTCCGTCGTCGACGCAAACAAAAGCAGGCGGCATTGGAGAACTTAACAGCCGGTTCAGTAGTAGCAGTGTCTCGGCCGTCAGTAGCTCGCCGGTTTGTTCGGCTGGCTGTCATGACAGTGGCCTTAGGGGCAGCGGCTCTCGCTGTATTCAACACTGCCCTTGATTGGGCCCCCAAACTGGACCTGTTTCCCTGAACTGCTCCTCTTTCATCCCTGTCCTTGAGTGAATCTAGTTGGTGGGTGTTTCCAAGAGCCCTTTATTGAATTAAACCGCAAACCTTGCAGTTGATAACACTGTCTGAAGAGCACTCTCCAAATTGTACCAGTTAATGGTCTCCTGTCATCTCTGAGGATATTACTAACCATCCTCCACTTTCGAGGGGGCTTTTTTATGACTCCTGAAGACCGTGCAGCTGAAGACCGTGCAGTGACACAAGCTGCAGCTGCAAGTCTTCTGAAGTGAAGAATCCCTCCTGTCATATTGAAGAGACTCTATTTCTAATAACTTTATTAATGGTGTCACAAATGTATTTATATTTTGTTGTAGGATACTCTGATATTGAGTCATGCTCACAGACATTTATGCTGAAAGCACGTTGGACTCACTACATGTGAAACTGCTGCCAATTCAGAGAGCTGAAGTGCGCGTCTGTGTCTGAGTGTGTGCGTGTGTGTGTGTGTGTGGGGGGAGTATAATTGCAACTGCTTTGATACATAGACTACGACCAAGTAGAGGATTGGTAGAATCCTTTCTTTGTATAATTTACAGCTAGTTAATTTTTAGGTTTGTCAATATCTGTATGAACTTTTTAAGGTCACTATTTTAATTTTTGTCTAAGATTCTTTGTCACCTTTGATTGCACATTTTTGGTTTTGAGTCATTGGAGGGGTCAAAATGTTTGTAGTTATATCAAAGTAAATGTACTGTAGCCTGTCTGAGACTTATCTGTCTCCAATCTTAAATTTAAAGATAAGTCGAATAAGTATACAGAATGACAATAGCTTTCCTGCTGTACTTTGTACAGCAGGACCACTAATTAGGTCCCAGATTACAGCTTTTATAGTCCGGAAAGTGAAAAGAAAATGGGTTAGTCAAGTTTTCCAGTCACTGTACCCAGTAAGAAAGCCTCTGTGTTTCACCTACCCCAAAGGAGTAGGGTTTGTTTGCTATTTTGTAGATGTGATTAGTCTGTTCTCCTAGATCTGCAACAAACTAATTCACTCATTCAATGCCTGGTTAGATGCCATCTAGTAAACTTGTTTGTTTGTACAGTGTATCGTGATAAGCGCTTGCATTTCAGAGGCAGCCCAACTCATTCCAATGTTCCCATTGTTTTCATTTAATGACAATTTAAATAGAAGACTGGATATGTGAGTAGCATGAATCTCACCTGAATACCCAAGTCAGAAATTATTATCTTGTCGGAACACTTAGTTCTAAGATCATTATTTTGGTCTGAAATTTTTCTTTTGACGTTTCATAAATGTCTAGAAATAACTTAATTTCACGGCACAAAAAACTGTCAAATGAAAACATACATCAGTTTAAATGACAAGTTGGGAAAATTAGTTTTTGCCACTGTAATTCAGAAAATGAACCCTGGAGCATCTCATTTCCATCCCATCTCATATTATGGTTTATCAATCCATTACCTTAGTAGTGAAACACTGATTAGGCTGGAAAGAGAGATACAGACTGACTGAAATGAAGATGACCCAGAACAAGACCATGGATGCTCAGGTGTGCCTGAGGAAATACCTGTTCAGCATTATTGTAACACAACATGTATCTGCACTCTGTGGTTTTCATCTTTTTATTGCACTAAATAATTTAACTGCCTTTTGTTTATTTTGTGATAAAGAAACACTCATTAATGTAAAATTGTTCAAGACTGCTAATAAACTATAGTGAAAATGAAGTTATAAATCTATGTGTAGATGGAATCATTTGTACCTATAACATGTTTATTCGTACTATAGCCATCAGATATTTCTTAAGACAAAGATACTACTCTGAATAATATTTTTGCTGAATACGTTTTATTTCCCCCTCAAGTATACAAATGATAATTGCTTCCTCTAAATAAAATGTATAATCCCTGAAAACAAATGTTTTTTTTTTCTTAAAATAGTTCAGTTACTAAACTCAGAATGTCACCAACGTTGCTGAAGAGTCTTCTAAAGTGCAATGGAGGCCTTAGGTTTTTAAATGACACTGTCCAAGATGTATACTGAATGACAATAAACCTCTAAATTAGATAGAGAACTAAGTGATGAAGGTGAAATGGGCCCTCTAGTGTCAAACTGACAGACGTGCTTCTATACAGCTGAGGCTGAACGTTCAAGTTAAGTAACAAAAAAACAAAACTAAAGAGATTCTTAACAGGCACAGTACAAAATATAGTCATTTTGAGATCACAAAAAGTAAAGCGTCAAAGAATTTCAATATATATTCTTAGTTTGTTCACATATGATTAACCTTATAAAGTAAAGAACAAGAACCGCTGAGCCTGAACAAATGAACACAATGTATCTGTGTTTTGAACACTTAAGAACTACATGTAAAGAACTGAAAACCTGACAATAAATACAGCATCATTTGTCCACTTTGCTGCTTTTAACATAATACTTCAAAGTCATTGATTGCACTTGGATTAGTTCCTTTTTGCATTCTGAACATATTCATTTAGTGTAAACACAAAAACGTATCCTTCACCGCAGCCCGATTAATCATCTGAAACAAAAAATGCTGTTGCGTACAATTATAAGTTGTAGAAAAACAAATCATTAATGAATAAAAACTGTTGTTTATGTTGTCATGAATTAGTTATAACTGTAAGAGAACGCTGGCATGTGTTGCATTATGGACTATTTATATGCTTTGTGTGAAGAAAACATACTGTAAAGAAAAGTTGTGTTAAAGCCTTGTCGTTAAAACCATCAAACTGAGGTCAAAATGTATATTGAGCATTGATTCATCACGTACAGTAAAAGATATTATGGCAAAGGGTACTGCTAAAGCTTATTATCTGACATTATATCTATAGCTGCAGAGATGTAGAAAACAAAGATGACAATTTGCATATGGCAATTTTATGTGTAGTGACCAGATCCATTAAGAAGTATATGTCTTAGCAGCAGGACAGCTACTGTACAGTGTCCCCTCGATATGTCATGCATGCATTCATTAGGTTGAGGTCAGTATTTTTTGAGACAGTGTGTGTGCTTGCACCTGCTTGCACACATATAGTATCTAGTTCATTGGCGTGTTTGGCTCAGTGGCAATTCCTGCAGTTGGGATGGCACGGCCGACTATTCACCCGACACCTGCAACCACCTGAAATGTCGCCGCTGCCCTTTAAAAACACCAAACAAAGAAAAAAAAACAAAAGTCAGGCGCCATTTTTACCGTCATCACCAACACCTGAGCTTCGCACACTTCACCACACACTTATGTTACGTATGTGATGAAACTTTTCTATGCATTGTGTGTATGTATTCACATTCGGTCCCCAGCGAGCCTGTTTGGTGACCCAGCAGATTTCTGTCTTGCACATCAAACAGCAGATCCAATCGCAGCCATCCTTTTTCTGGACGATGACGTCGCACCGTGGACATTTCATGGCCTCGCCGTTCTGCAGCAGGCTCTGCGGTGAAATAACAATCACGAGCTCAAAGACCATAGCGCCTGGGGTATGGAGTTATATGTCTGCCTTATTCAAAATCAAACTATGAAACTGTATCAAAAGTAATTTACAGATAAATATAAGAGATGGAAGAATATTTATATTATATGTTAAAAAAAATGGGTTTGTGGGATGAAGGTTTAACTTGGAAATCAAGCTTCAACACATTTACAAGTCATTCGATAAAATTAACCAAAGCTCTATGTGATAAGTAAAATATGAACTTTGAGTTTGAGTTAAAAATCATCGAGCAGCACAAGAATTGATTTCCATTACAGGGGGTCCTCGAGTTACGACGGAGATCCGTTCCTGAGAATGTGTCGAAACCGAATTTCGACGTTAGTCGGAACATACATTCATATGTATGTATTCGTATGAGAAAGAGAGAGCGCTCACCAACTAGTTCCCGTGCGAAGTCTGTACGTATTTACGGGGCAAACCGCTTAAGCCGAAACAATGAAGTTCACGGGAGATGTGTCGTAACCACGAAAACGTCGTATCTCGCGACCGTCGTAACACGAGGACCCCCTGTATTTCTTTTAAGTGTAATAGACCAGAGAGCGCTTGAACGTCCCTTTTCTAATGTTATCAGTTGCGTAAACACGGAGACCTTGAAGACTGACGCACCTCGAGCATCAGCTTAGTTTGCTGGGCAGCCTGGTCGTTCTGTGCTCGGATGCGCAGGTCATCCTGGTAGGCCTTACAATTCATGCCTTGATGGATGGCCTTGAAAACAAAACACAAAATCGCTCATGTCTGCAGCTCCTGCCAACAGTGGCACACAAAATATATAGCCCTGTTCTGTTGTGTAATAAAGGGACGGCAGCTACCCTGCAGAGGATGCAGTTAGTTTTGTTGCACAGTTCACAGTGGAACAAGTTGACTTCGTCGTCATACACACACCATCCTCGACAGTTGGGGGTCTGACAGTGGAAGCTGTTAGCCGCGCGGCTTTCTGCTATGGTCAGACGCAACTCCAGAAACTGCTGGTGCTCGGCGTCCGTGAGCAGCTGCATCCAGGGTCATAAAGGTCACAGGAAAGAGGGAGAGGGAACGTGTGAGATCGGACACTTCTGACAGTGAAGGTATGAAAGAAAGAGCAAAGAAAAATATGTATTTTTTACAATTTTTAAAATTATTATTATTATTCATTCATGATCGCTTTTATATGTTGGTGCGATTACTCCACATCCACCACTAGGTTTTAAAGGCTTCCCGTTCTCTCGCCTCACCGCTTTGATTTCTCGGTCCAGCAGCTTGCTGTCACACCTGTCAGGACACGGCACCTCAGCGTCCTGGCTGTTCAGTATTGTCCCTCGCAGGCACTCCCTGAACAACAACACCACATCCGCCCGCACGCAAGAAAAGCAAAAATGTGAAAAATGTATAACAGATGAAATGATTAAAAAAAAACATTTGTGTCGCATGAAATGCGACAAAGCGTGTTCCTGTCCGACCTGCAGAATGTGTGCAGGCACTCCCGGAGCACAACGCCGTCTCCTGGCCCCAGAGAGGAGATGCAGATGGGACAGTCTGCCTCTGCGGTGTTGGGGATAAGGTTCTGTTCTTCCATTGCCAACAAGCACAGATAGTTTCTCTCCCTTTCTTCCTGCTGGGCCTTCATCACAGAGCGAGCGAGAAGTGTATGCACGAAAAAGACATTCACTACAAATCTCCTTATTGTCTTATTGTTAACGTCGTACTCTTATTTTTCTACAAGGCAAAAAGTAAATTAGCTATTTTGTTGTCATCAGTACACACAAATTTGGACAACAGGACTAATAGGAAGTTACCTGTTCATATTGTAAAATGGCCAGCTGTTCCTGTTGGATGCGTAGAGCCTCCTGCGGGTCCGGCTCGTAGATCTCAGGCACCGTGTAATCTTCCGGCTGTTCCCCCCCACATATCTCACAGCCTGGACGTGTTGGTTTGTTCATATATGTACACCTCGTGCAGGCCCAGCCCAACTACACACAAACAGAGGTATACATTATCCTTGTTCAGCCCCCGGATACACACCGAGTTAGAGGATGAGACAGAGTTTGGTTTTGGACCTGAGGTTTAGGAGGCACTTTGGGTTTAGCAGCAGTCTGGGACTTCATGGGAGGAGGAGGAGGAGGAGGAGGAGTCTGTTGAGACATTGGAGCAGCGGCATTGTTTGCACCATCGCCTCCGTCCAGCCCTCTGGATAACAGTTGCATCGTCTCCATCGACTCCACAATGCCTACAAATAAATGACAATCATACCAAATCCTCAACCGTGTTAAAATGGCACAGTTCGAGCAGAGTTTTGTCGATATGTATATGTTTATGTGTTTGTGTGTGTGTGTGTGTTACTGACCCTCCAAGCGTTGCTGCTCCTGGTCCAGTTTGTGTTGATGCCGTGTAAGATGAGCAGCCTGGGCGGACAGGATGTAAAGGAACGCCTGGTCCCCGTCCCGCCGGATACCGTGGCTGTACAGCGTCTCCCTGTCCTGAGCCAGCCGCTTGCCGATCACCCAGCGCTGCAGCAAAGGGGAGAAGCCAAAGTTGTGGCTGATCTGCGGAGACGAAGTCAGCAACAGATTGTTCAACTATTTGTTTGCTCAGAGGAGGAAAATAAATTGAAGCGTAATCATGACTGATTACGTGACATGACTACCTTGTCTTTGAGTTGTGCAATTGTCATATCAGCAGAAACCATGACAGTCACTGGGATGTTGTTGTCTGACAGAGCATCCTCTACTCCCACCCTCAACCTGCGGCAAGAAAACAATACAACCATGGTCACTTTACTTTACTTTACTTTACTTTACTTTACTTCGAAAAAATGTGTCTGACATAAATAGAATAAATTCATATACATAAGATAAACAAAAATAATGTATAGTAAAATCACATCATAATATATCCATGTTTGAAAAAGGAAAGAGAAGAAGTACACACTTCTTTTAAAAATTCCCACCCCTTTCTACTCATTATGCTTTATATATTTATCTACTATATTTCAATATCCATATCAATATACATATACTACATTTTTATCCATGTCAGTGTACATATAACCCAAAGTTTTCCATTACACACACATACATACATACATACATATATATTGTAGCGGCAATGTTTGCCCTCAGTATATACGTACAAAAGTAGTGGTAATACATACATCATGTATCCATGTGGCTGTGTAGGTCGTCACGAACCCAAAGAAAAGTATCACACATTAAAGCATTGTGGCCACATTTGTCATCTTCAAAGGAAACCCTATCTGCTTCGCCATTAAGGCTATATACTACTACATAAATCCATATCACTTATAATATCCCATATGTTTAGCAATTTATTTTTGTCCTTCATCTTCCTTACACCCGTTTAGAATTTTTTCTAAATCTACATTTTTCTTAAATATATTTATGTTTGTACTTAGCTTTGTCTCTTGCTCCAGACTGTTCCACAAAGCCACCCCACGGCTTGATATGCACATGCTTTCCATTGTTGTTCTTACTTTATGTTGTCAATTGCTATTCATTCATACTTGGCCCTCATTCCCTAAAATATCACACCGATTCAAACAAAGAAGGTAAACGAACGCCACATGCAGCCAGGTTTCTGGTTATCTGTGTAGGAAATATCTGGTCAGAGTTAGGATGGACGCGGACACACGGCTGATTCCCACCTGATGGAGTCCTGGGAGTAGGCCTGACTGCTGATAGTGACAGACACAGGAACAGAGAGCTGCGACAGCCTCTGGCACAGCTGGACGGCCTCCTCACTGTTTCCACTGCTGAGGGCTCCACTCAGCGACAGGGCCAGTTCCTCAGCTGCAAAGGGCAAACAAGGGGCGGGGTCGCATCCTCAAATGACAAAGGGTCAACACACTCACAGGACCAGACATTATTAGTAATGTCATATTCTATTTCAGCCAATTCTTCCCTCGATTGTAAACACTACACATCAGAGGGCAAAGGTTATTTATGAGCGATCAAAACATTGGACACAGCCACGTTGATGACAGTGACCAAAAACATATTTTTACTTATATCAGGTGTATGTTTGTTAAATATCAAAACCAAAAAAAAAAAACATTAAAAAAAACAGAAACTAAGTCGAGCTGCTCACCCTCTTTCAGATTGACTTTCGGTGCCACTTCAGAGGCCATGTTTACGTCTGAGGGGACAGGTAACACAGAGTGAGCCAAACATCGCACAGCACAGCTGTTTCATTTTTAAAAAAGCCCACTTTTCCTCCGACCTCAGCTCGCCGTGTTGCTGTTGTTGTCGTCGTGTCCTCATCCAGCTGCCGCAGTTTTATTTCCCCCCCGGTAAGAAAGTTTGTTTTTCACCGCAAATCAAAACTCAGCTGACTCAGGTAGAAATGAAAGCGAAACTGACTCAACTTCAGGAAGTGCCGATTGAAAAGAGTCGCTCTGCTCCGCCCCCTGTCGTTTTCTGGGAAATCTATTTTCAGACAAAACACAGCTGAAATATAGCATTCGACTGCCTTGTATATATATGTGTGTGTGTGTGTGTGTGTGTGTGTGTGTGTGTGTGTGTGTGTGTGTGTGTGTGTGTGCCTAGATAGATAGATAGATAGATAGATAGATAGATAGATAGATAGATAGATAGATAGATAGATAGATAGATAGAAATCCTTGCTGTATTATTATTATTATTATTATTATTATTATTATTATTATTATTATTATTGTCGGTGCTGATGTTGTTATTGACTATGTTTTACAAGTCCAAACAGTGACTTCCAACATCCAGCAGGTGTCAGTGTTTGTCTAAATTCCACAGCGTGATGTCCACATGAGACAATCAGACTTCACATTAAACCCAATACGAAAAAATAGCAAATAGACTTTAGCCTATTTTTGTTTGTTTGTTTGTTTGTTTGTTTCCTTTTTACCTCAACTGAGAGTCGGTAGCTCACTGTAAGTTTACATCGCATAGGATTGGAGTTGGATTCGTGTATAAAGGAAGGTAATTGGGGGAAAGAAGGAGGCGCGAGAGCCTGGTGAGAGTTTGATCCAGATGCGCAGGTAAGCGAGCCAATCACAGCGGCTCCTGCTGGAGGGGCGTGGAAACTCTGCCCGGCAGCGCACCACAAAGTTGCGGCTCATCTCTGTCCCCGTCCTCCTGTCGTCTTCACTGGACGTCTCTCTCTCACTCTCTCTCTCTCTCTCTCTCTCTCTCTCTCTCTCTCTCTCACACACACACACTCACACACACACAGACCTACACCTTCAGTGCGCCTTCACAGCAGTTGTCAGAGCGACCGAGGCGCGTCCGAGATGCTGGCGTGTACGGAGCTGATCACCATGTGCCTGCAGTCGACCAAACAGAAGCACCTGCGGGCTCAGCAGCGACAGCAGCCGCCGCTGCCGCCGCACGGCGCTGCTGAGCAGGGGCTGAACATCTTCCACGATGTGAGTGGGTCTCTCTCTTTCTGGGTGTGTGTGTGTGTGTGTGTGTCTCACACGTCACGATGATGTGTTCTGAGATCAGATGCAGTGCAACTCCAAATATGTGCAAACTTCAGGAAATTATAGTATAGTGTATTGTGTGTGTGTGTGTGTGTGTGTGTGTGTGTGTGCGTGTGTGTGTGTGTGTGTGTGTGTGTGTGAGAGAGAGAGAGAGAGAGAGAGTTATCTGGGTGTTCATAATGACGGTATTCAATGAAAGTCAATGTAATGTGTTCTGAAGACATGGAGACACAACCTTGTGTGTGTGTGTGTGTGTGTGTGTGTGTGTGTGTGTTGTGTAAAGGTGTTCAAATCTCAGTTCAGGTGAGGGTTTTTGTGTGTGGAGTTTGCATGTTCTCCTTGTGTTCGATAAAGTAATTATCCAGCCGTCACATTGTGTCTTGTCCCGGGTTAATGGGCCAGTGACGTGTCTCTCCCTAACTGACAGCTCCCTGTCCACTCTGCCACTGACGCAGCACACAGAGGGCCTCGTCCAAACAAGGACACATTACTCACATTTTGCTGAACAGTCACTGGATTGGCGCACACGCTGTCCCTGAACTGAGCCCCAGCACCAGATCGCCTCCACATTTTGGTGTGTTCTGTTGTTAGGGCTGAAGCAGACTTAAGCGGCACACCCTGCTTGATGTTCCTCCACACACGCTCACGAGGCTCTTTGCTCGGAGAAACACAATTATGCAGTAAATGTCCAAAACAGACCTGCGTAGGAGACATGAATAGCTCGGCAAGGCGAGACGAGGATGAGCTGTCTTTTGATGAACATGGTTATGTGCACATCACGTTCACCGCGTGCACTGGTTCTGTCTTTCCGCTCTGATTTGGTGAAGGAGACACCAGTGTGCAGGGACTGGAAATCTTATTCCTGTCTGCGGGCTTCCCAATTATGTTACTGGGACAGCTGACAGACTGTGACTCAGGATCTCTAGAACTTTATATTTAAAGCAGGGACGGATGTGTCTCATATGCCACTGTAGGATATCAGGCATTTTGACTCTGCGAAAACAAGTCATGGTGCCCACTTTGTCATGCGATCCACAGATGTTCCTGTGTGACAGGAACATCACATCTCAAGCACCACGTCTGACAACAGTGTGTCAGCCAAAGCCTGAGAGAACCCACTGTCTTTACACCTGCCACCGTGACAGCAGAGGAGCAGCACTCTGGGAAGCAGCTCTGACCTTTCCCGGGCCTCCAGTAAATGATGCGTGATCGTCTGTTGACACCAACAAGTTTTAACACAACTGCACCCTTTCCACCACCGAGTTCGAGCAGGAGGGACGAATTGCTGCTTGTGTTGGCTTTCAGCCGCCACAGGGGGAACAGGAACAGCTGCTGACGGAAGGGGAAGATGAGATTGACCGTAACTTAGACGGAATATCAATTTTAGATTCCGGTATCAAAGCATGAGGGCTCGGGATGGCCTTCCGTCACGTTGGATACATTCGTCTTCGCCCAAAACACACACAATAACAACAATTTACATTCCGGTCTCCGTAGCTGAAACGCAAACAGAGCGGGGAGAACGTTAACTGTGTTTCGAAATGTCCTCAGTCAAGTGATGTTTGCTATTCGGTCGGTGGGAGATTTGTTTACTGCCAGGATCATGAATACAAATTGAAAACAAATACCCAACAGGCGACGGGGTTGAAAAAACTCGCTGCGTTGCATATCGAGACAGAGATGAGTCCACTGAGCATGAAAAAAGTGTGCTAGTGGTATTGTTATGCAAATGCAGCATTTTAATTTGCAGTGCAGGTGAAGATGAATGTGTCTTTTTGAACTCGCTATCATCCCATTACAGTGATGGTTGGTTCACTCCAATATGGCCCGTACCTTCCTTAAGACACTTGATTGACCCTGATAACTGGAGAAGACCCGGCTGTCTATATCAGGATTGACGCTGTAGAGAGACGGACAAAGGGCAGATGTGTGGACTCGGCGCTTGTTAACCTACAAAGAATGAAAGTGAGGGTCAGGTTCTGCTGTATAAACCCTGTAGGTCAAAAACGATGAGCTTGTCAGTCCTGACCTATGGAAACAATCGTGAAGGATGTGTGTGTCAAAGGAAATCAATAGTCAGATCAACTCAAGTCAGCAACTTGTGTTGTTGTTGTCAGCTATCTGACGATGTTAGATTTATTATTGTAGTTTATTATGAGTTATGCAACTGTTGCACCGTGCAACCGAGCATCGTCTTTTTTCCGTCATCTCATGACGACTTGGATTTATACTGAAGCAGCTTTTCTCCTGCCTGGTCCAATTATCTTAACCCTCACATGAAAAACAAAGAGGCTTGTTAAAGTCATCACAGCCTCTGTTCTCAGGGCTGCCGGCAGCTGAATAACACCCTTAACACAGTCTGCCATGAGCCACGTACCGGCTGAGTTCACACCAGGTGAAGGTTCGATGTCCGTCTTGTTCGCGTAGGTCCGAAAATAATAGTAAAATAGAAAAAGATATTTTCCCTGTCATTGTGTTTGCTGGCTTTTTGACTGGTCCGATTGTCCATCTGGGTTCTGTCCATCTTGAATGCATTAATATGCACAGTGTACTTTACCATGTGTAATATACCATTATAAAGAATGCAGCTGGCTTTGGTGACACATCCTCTCCTGCTTCTGTCATAAATGAAGTGATGGTTCATCAGTGATTCCAGTGAGAACTATGGTACGGCACATCAGCGTTGCCTGTATCTGTGCTGTGTATCAACAAATAAGACCAAATAAAATCAACAGTTTCTCCTTCATCTTAAATCAAATCAAAATTTGGTTATTTGCTTGCAGAAACGTAGCAGTGGCCATTGGCCAGTCAATAGCAGTTAGCAGAGAAAACAGCTTACATCATGTTTTTCCCTGGCCTCTAATTAAAAGGATAATTTACGGCACCACTTTGATAGAAGCTGAAATAATGAAACCAATAAATTAGCGAGTATGCATAAGAGCATGGCATTATAATCCTGTAATTCAGACCCAGTCATTCATGTTGTCAATCTGGCCTGAGCTTTGATCCAACCGTACTTTGAAACAGGTCACCGTCTAGTTGGATAAAATAATGTTTAAGTTAATATCTGAGGAGTCAGAGGTCAGCATCCATATGATGTCATTATGTTCTGCAAGAACTCTCTGAAGTCATCACCATTAAACCGGTTTTGGATTCGACACGTAACATTTATTACGTAACATTCTGCGTAATAAAATGACTCACACCTTTGTCAGTGTTGTTATGTTGTCATTGTTCATGTGATGGTAAAAAAAAGCATGTTTTGAATGAACTGCAATAATACTTTATAAACTGCACCTGCTTATTGCAACAAGTGCTGCACGACTAGATATTAATGATCATGTTTTCCCTTCTTTCTTTCTTTTTTTTTCAGATTTTCCGCCGAGCAGACAAAAACGGTGAGTAAACAGGACACAACATGTTCGGCGATGATTAATGTGTCACTACGCGTATTTGTCATTTCCCCACATTCTTCCAGCAAAAGTGAAATTAGCTGCTGACCAATTTAATGGGTTTGGGAGAAACCGTGCTCCTAATTTAGACAAATAAGATTTGGTCTGGTTCTTCGGTTTGGTATTATGAAGTCATACCAGAACAGCTCATTTAAAAAGCAAACTACACACTGGACCATCACTCATGAGTCCTCGTACTGATTTAAACAAGCAAGTTAAACATGAGGAAAAACAGACCCCTTCCATTTCCCCGTCATAACTTTGCACCTGTAGGAACACAAAGCCCTACACGCTTGATTGATGAAAGCAATATCTCTTTACCACGTCGCATGAGATTTGAAATACACCATAACCCCCACGGTTCTGCGGTGCAAAAATTCTTTCCATCAAAGATGAAATTAAGTGCCAGATCAAATCAGGGAAGTGCACAACACTGCTGCGTGTCTGCATTCACAGCAGCTGTAATCAACAGCAGCTCCTCCTCCTCCGAACCTCTTCACGTCCTTCTGATGAATTATTCTTTGGTTTCCAGCCAAAATATATTCACTGGTATATTTTATATGATAATGAGGGGAGCTGACATGTATGTCATCACTGCACCAGCAGGGGCAAGTGCAGGAGTGTTAATATAAAAGGAAAAAGCGCAAAGAAAACACACTGTGCTACATCTACTGCACTTAATGTTCCTGTATGAAAGGACCACAGGGATTTAGCCTGAAATCCAGACCAATCAGTGAGCTCATGCTTATTCGCTCTCTCCGACGACTCTGGCCCATCCCGTTAAGATTGATTACAGATCATACATACAGATCAATACATCTGTCCCCAAACAAAACAAAGTAGCTGGTGAACATGGAAGATATAGTTTTTCAGGCATCCACCCATATTTGTTGGAAATGATTGACTCCAGATGTTATGCCTATGTTGCTACATGAAGTGATAATATGAATGTAAGTACAAAAAATGTGATAAGTAAACTAAACACCATGCATTAACCTATTTTCAGAGGGTTTTTTTTAAACTGTATTACAGTGTCTTTGCTGAGTGTGCAAATCAACAAATCCGTCCCAATTAAAACTGAGCAAACTTAAATTAAATCAATTAAAGTATATCAGTTTATATTGTGAAAAACTCTGGAGAAAGTAGAGCAAAAAAGAAATAACCTGGAATTAAGGTGAGAAGTAAGAACTGCAATTATATTCTGCATTTCTCTGGTTTAGGAGTCGCAATTACCAGTGGGCATGAAATTCTGAGAATAATTAGTGACCCTGCGTGACCACAACTGTACCTTCATTAGCAGAATGGTCACTCTCTGTCCATGCTGCAGCTTTAATTGTAGGAATAAAATCGTTGTCTAGATGAATGACAAAACACCACATTTTGCCGGAAAACATTGGTGTTCCTTATGCAGATTTCCCATCTGTGAGAACACTTTGATGTACAAAGACATATCATTCCCCCTTTTCTTCTCCTGGGCTTTTAATGAACCGTCTTCTTGCCTGACATCTTAAACCAACATGGGGGGAAACGAGTCAGCTTCAGACCATTAGTGAGCGAGCGGGAGAAAGGAGAAGCAGTCGGGCGTATGTGGTCTAAAAGCAGCATCCGGGCTTAAATTAGGATGTGGAAGCTCAAGGCACAGTTTATATCACAGACGTCCTCGCAGATGGCCTGGTGGAACTCAGCAGATCATTGCTACTAAGAATACCAGCGTTGCAGGGGGAAAAAAAGAGATTGGCGTAGACAATACCACGTAGGAGCTTTGTTATCGTTGCGTTTGAAGCTGTGATGCATTTTGTGGGAATTTATAAACCACTTTGGAGCGACTGCGATGGGACTAACCTTTTGAGGGATGAGTGCGGCCTACTTTGTGCCCCACTTTACCTCCCTCGCTCATTTGGTTCTTGTTTACTCTGACTCTCTGAGTACTTTGTTGTGACAAGCCTCACTTTTTTTCTTTCTTTTTTTTTTTTTTTTTGCTGTAAATTCCAGATACCGGCCCTTTTACCTGGTACTGGGAAGAAACGGCGCGGCTCACCAGCCTCACACGTTCTTCAGAAAACTCTTTTTCTCACTTTGAAATTCATCTGGCTCTGTGTTTAAAGAGCAATTCAAGCAAACTGCTTTTAAGTCGACCCACAATGTGATTTATTTCCACTTTCTATTGCTAATTTAATTGAATTTCCCAGTGCGGCAATCCGCCGTATAAAGGGTTTCCATTTGCCTCAGGTGCGTTGTGAATATTATTACCCTTGAATTATTGTGTTCAAGTGAAACGGCTGCACAAATTGTCGTAATCGTTACTGGCTACAGTTGGTGTCGAACTTTTTTTTTTTTTTTTACATTTCTTGAAGTAAATCACATGCAAAACAAGGGGAAAATGTGTTTTTGCGACAGATGAAACACCATTATATAATCTGTAAAAAATATCATTGAAAAGTAATGGGAAGAAAATAGCGTGAATGTTTGTTTCAAGCGAGCTCCTGTTTTCCTTCAAAACCAGGTCAGCGGCATTTGTTTGTACAGAGTGCGATTCAGTCACTGACTGTGATTAAGTCACTCACCGGGAAGCTCATTGTCGTGTTCTGAAAAAGTCCCGGTTAAATCACATCATCACTTTCACAATATCTAAAATAACATAAGAAGAGGAGTGGCTCGTAAGTCATGGGCATGATATAGGGCTGAATGTGTGCGTTATTAATGCTTTTGGAGAGTGTGATTTGCTTAGAGAACTGATTGTTCCCCATGTGTCACCGGGCCATGCATGAATGATTTATTAATTTAAAGGCACCAGATGCTGTTTGTGTTGGGAATCTGACGGCAGCCCCTCCATTAGGACTGCAACAGGGTGAGCGCCAATAACATTTTAATGCAACAAATTCCTCATAAAAGGGACTTTTAGGAAATAAATGTCCTATTTGGCAAATGGGTGTTTGCATCAGTTTCTAATCCGCACGCCCTCCACCTCATCACGATGGCGCCTGAAGTGGAAATGAGAGGACACTGAAAGGCATGAGTGTTATGATGACAAACACATAATCCTCACCACCTTACTGTGCATCTCAATTTCCCTGACGCTTCTGACGCCATCTGTCTGCATCATCCCTTAAGGATGGTGTGAGCTTAGAGGCATGATTGCTGTTTGACACGTAAATGTGCGCACAATGAATATCTATACAAAATTGTGCTATTTTATCTGATATATTCTAAGAATTATTATTATTATTATATTTGACTGTTAGTCTCGATGATGGTTATTTTCAGTGGTATTATTGGATACATTCTTGTGGGCTCAGAAATCAGTGGCTCATATTGAAAATGTAATATTCAAAGGTAACAAGTTACCCTTACTTCCTCAAAGGTTATAAACGACTTATTAGCCATCTAACAACCAACTCAATAACATCGGCTAACACTGGACCGTGCTAATACTGTGGACTTGTCGCGGCCATCCTCTTTCCTTAAGAAGACAGTTAACCCAGATGTGTCAGAGTGATAACTGCCAGTAGTCATCATCCGTCCATGAGCCAGACAGACAGCACCCAAAATATATGAAGCTGTCCAAACACATCCACTCAACACAGCAGCGTGAAAAGAGACAAAGACGTGTGGAGGGTTGGGGGGGGTGGAGGGGGGCGGTGGCGGTCTCAGCATCTCAGCTCAAGTCAAACTTCATTTCCTGAGCATAAAAGCTTCGAGATTTATTGTTTACGTCTGACAACAATGCATGAATGTAGCTTTCTGAAACTTTCCCCATAAACCTGTTCTGTATTCAAAACCACTGAGGACAGTAATGTCTTCTATGTTTTTGTTGTTTTTCCTGGGACACTTCGGTCCCCGCTCAAACGTGCACATTTATTCTAAAACTAGAAAACAAACCAGCACGAGGCTGTGAATAGTAAATGACTGTGTACCTCCAAAGGAGTTTATATACAACTCTGCATACCAATCGGACACATTTTTCCTGACGCAAATATTGATCAACCGCTCTGCGGAAAACTGAATTATTTAAACTCGTTCCTTTGAGGTGATTTAAGCTGATTTGTTTGGTTGTGCGGTGCTGCTGGGTCTTTGCTGTTGGAGCCAACAGAAAAGAGGCAAACGCAAGAATATTTCTCTTTTCATCACAAAGGATGTTTAAGGTCGTAGAGCAGAGGAGGGAAAAGCAGGTAGAGAATGAATAAAAGTGGTGACGGCCAGGCATCGTCTCTTAGCAGCATATTACCGATTCCGGTCAGAGGTAACGACAAGAGGTGTCAAAGGTGCGCCGGTGAAACAGATGGTCTTCACGTTTGCCCTTGAATTCTCAGCCATGCTGCGTGGGCCAGCTGGAACTGTACGGCATATGAAAGTGCTCTCAGTTTACCTTGTCATGTTGCAGGAAGGGTCATTCGCTGGGTCGATTGCTCAGTGGACACATGACGCCAAAACTCATCCGGCAATCTAAAGATTGGATGCCAGAGCCTAATTTCAAAATGTGTGGTGATAGTTCCAATATGGCTGCAGTAATGACATGGTTGGACCACTTTTGTTTGTGTTGGGAGCTGTCGGACGCTCTGTGACAAAACCTGTTTGCCGAATCCAGCAAATCCTCAGTAGGGATACTCATTCGTCATTGCATCTGTTTTGGCTCCATTTCTAATTTGTTTGAATCCATTTGAATCCGTTCGAAAAGGTACTCGCCACATACCAACATATCTGACGATCAGGACTCTCGAATGGATTAAAGCGTCTAGAGGTTTCTCTCTGGAAGTCTCTGGAACTGCACTCCGATTTATCTGTGCCATCAGGGGACAGATTGATAGTGAGATCACAACGGACAGGGCTCTTCTTCACAGAGCTGAACAACCAAGCTGTTTATCTTCTCTTATTGATTTCCCCCGACCACTGGCTGTCACGCCAAGCTCTGCTCGCACTTAACCAGTCAGAACAGGTGTAGAAAACTCCAGTCTGATGACATTATAATGTGGTTTCATCCATTTTGCTGTTCTGTTTTGTCAACTATCCATCATGGCTGTGGAGCGTATTTATTGATGGGCCCATTTTTTATGTGTTTCATTGGGTCACACAGGACGTACAATGGGCTAAAAATGAATATTGTGGTGCTGTGATAGTATGGCCCAACATCGCCTCTGTGTTTCAGATGACGGCAAGCTGTCATTCGATGAGTTCAACACCTACTTTGCTGATGGAATCCTGACAACCGAGGAGCTACAGGAGCTTTTCTACTCCATCGATGGCCAACAAAATAAGTGGGTCTTTTTATAAATTTTGCGCTCTTGAATTTATTATAGTGTAAAATGGCAAATGTTTTGGCAAACTGCGTTTTTTACACTGATGACCATCCTGCATAAATACGGAACGGCGTTGAGTTAATGTGTTCATTCCAAATCATCGGCCACAGGCTAATAACAGCGTGAATGAACGTTAACACCCCTGCCTTTGGACATAAAGCGGCGGACCACACCAACCACTTCAAAACCCACTGCTCAGGGTGACTGCTCTGCAGCGAATGCTAAACCTGCTTTATAAGATCGACATAAGAGTCATCATTCGCTGGTGCACCTTTATCATTTCATCCTCACAAAATATGAGCCATAAGCATAAAGAATCCCATAGATTCATATATACACATACGCACTGAGATGCGTAGTTTTTTTTTTTAACATTTTATAACTCATTACAGTGAGTGTAGTGTTTTGGTAGTTATGCGAGTTCTCCCATCACAGTGTGATAAATTGACACACACACAACAAAGTGCTGAACAATAACTTTTTGACCAAACATTTCTAGAATGACGTTCGGGTGTTTCTATGGCAACAAACGCAACATTACACTTTTTAAAATTGTCATTAAGACTTTGCCCATTTATGTTTTCTTGTTTTCTCTCCTGCAGTAACCTGGACACTGACAAGCTGTCAGGTTGGTGGGAGGCTGCTCTGTCTAATTTACTCATTTCTGCATATTTTGTGTCTTTAAAAAATGTTGTTTTCTGAAACCATATGTTTTAGGTGACACTTAGCGTTGACACAAGTATACAATATAATGTTGCAGGAGATGGCTCGTTTAGGTTTAGACTAATGACAGCAAACATCACTGGGGTGTTACTACTCATTCAACTCTCCAGATGACCCAGCTGTTCTGTTCTCTCATAATCCTTTTTAAAAGTGCAATGGTTTATTTACTACAGTCCACACCATTACCTTCTGCAACCTGGAACACTGATTTTAATCTTGCATTTGTTTGTTGACCTATTTTTTTATCGTCTTAAAAATGCATGTGATGACCTCAATAAAGTAAAGTGAAATAGGGCATGGACCTGTAAATACTTGCAGTACCCAGAATAAAACTTGTACATAATTTATTGAAAGGGAACGGCATCTTTTCCATTTGACATCAAGACAAGTTGACTATTTTCCACATCCGACAGAATGTTCCTCATGGTTCCGATTTAGGTCCCTGAACATACTGCCTCTGCCACCCTGTCATTCCACTTTGTGAAATTCAGTTTGGCAGCTTATTTGAATTGGTCAAACAAGTATAAAAGTCCTGTGTCAAATCAAATGTAATTTGTTTGTAGTAAAATTGGGATATTATTTAAGAACCATTTGTAACCAAATCCAGATTGAAATCTTTCTGTTTCTCAAATGTAGAATAACAATTATTTTCCAGATCATCAGTGTGTTTTTGTTAAGTTTTTTATTTTCCCAGTTGTGTGATGCCATCTGTTGCAACAGAAATATGAATGTGTCTATGAGTTTCTTATTTGTCTGTATCTGGTATCAAATTAATCTTTATGACCTGTCATAAACATCAACATGCATTATTGAGCTAATAGGCAATCATTAAAACTAACATGATTTAAACAGTGTAATTTAAATGACACAACCATTAAATGTTATGGATGAACATGCATGAGGAAACGCATTATTAATATATTCTCATTTTCTTTGCCATTGTCTTAATTGGAAACGGTCACATTCTAAAACTTCTTGTTTGCAACTTTTAATTGATTGAGTTTCAATTGCTATGACACTGTCGTGACACTGACAGCTTATTTCCTGTTTATTATTAGATTATTTTTCCCAGCACCTGGGGGAATATCTCAATGTCCTTTCCGCCCTGGAGAGTCTGAATGTTGCCATTTTAAAGGCAATGGATAAAACTAAAGAGGTAGGAGAATCTTATAAAAACTTCTAGTGTTGCTTCTTTGAGTTTTCCCATGAATTATTTAAGGTTATGGAAATTTTCCACAATTCAATCCTTTATATTACAAAGGCTCTGAATGAACACACACATAATATGTATATGTGTGTGTGTGTGTGTAGTATATATAGAGAGAAAGAGAAAAAACATTGGTAAGCAGAGATAGTGCCAATGCTGCACCAAAACACAAACGTAAACATAAAAAAAGTCACAGGCTTTTGCACTATCATCTTATTCCACTTGGATATAAAGTATCATTCTAATATTATTGAATAACCAAGACGGTTTAGTTTAACACTCTCGAACACAAAGACACAGAAACCCTTAAAGCACATTGTCAGATCTCCCCTCTGTGCTCAATACCCTCGTATTGACCAAAGAGTGGTATCGATCACCCAGATCTCTAAAGTCCTTCACCGTGTGAGATGTTCATTGAATGTTTTTTCTCTTTCATTAACATCATCCTCAGAGATGCACACGTTTTTGCGCAGCTGTACTTATGTGCTACCCCCCCCATCACTACTCCATTGAACAGGCAGTCCTCTCTCTGAAACATATTTGAAAGAAGCAAACAGTTATTTGAATTTCCGACAAGAGGCAAATGAGAGAAGAGACGTGTCATCGATAATTAAGCATCCGGTCTTAATTAGATCACTCGCTGTAGCAGCTGTAGTCTGTCACAGAGTGGTCTGGACTGCTATTCCCATGATGCATTGCCAGCCGTGGCAACTCATTATTATACATTTTGAGCCACTGCACTGTTACTTAATTAGCACATTGTAGGAACCGAACTCCTCTCAGAACACATTCTCGTTTGTGTCTCCCATTAAAGAGTATGGATAATGGGTGATTAAGTAATGTCCATGCATGTGCTCAGAGTATTCACTAATGCTGCTGTTGGAGAAGTTATGAAGTTTTTCATCTCTGGGGTTGTTCTCGTCATCGCTTCTATTATTCTCTCTCTCTCTCTCAGGATTACCAGGGTTCCAGTGTGTTGGGTCAGTTTGTCACCAGATTCATTTTGCGGGAGACATCCAGTCAACTGCTGTCTCTCCAGAGGTCACTGCAGTGTGCTATGGAGGCCGTGGAGGAGCAGAGCAGCCCTGCACCGTCAGTACTGCAGTATAACACTGTAACACTGTAACACTTTGTTGTCCAGTCATGATGCTGGTTGGGTTTAAGTAATTTTACTAATTGTACTCTTGATGGTGCTGTTTATTTAATGATCAAAGGAAGACTCAAGGTCGGATCAGGAAATAAAGACCGTATAACTCCTAATTAATGTTGAGGCTTCTTGAGCAGTGGAGCACGGCCTTTGGTTGTAAACCCTGCACGTTTATAACCAACTGAACAGGGCTTCCTGTTGTCTTGTTTGGGTATGTAGACTTGTTGCACTCCAATTTTATATCCATAATTTCGCTTGGCTTCAGTCAGCAAAGCTACAAAAATATGGTATTTACAAATTTCCGCTGGAAAGCAACGCACCAGTAACAACTACGTCTTAACAATCCATCAGCAGATTTCTAACGAGGCTTCCGGTCCCCGCTGTTCATTGCTCGTCGGGTTTGTTAGCCTGGCTGGCAGCTGGTTTGTCTGGTGCACTGCACGCGCCAGGATTCAGCAGTGCTCTCATCGCTCCCCTGTGGGTGCCCCTCTGGCATTATTGAAAATAATGGAGCGATTATAGCCAAGGTGAATTATTGAAAGGGGACTTTGTGCTGGTGGTGATGGTGGGGGTTGAGGGGGGGCAGGACGGGGAAGGATGATAAGGGTGTCATTGAAACACAGAGTAAGTGAGTCATGGAGGCAGAGGAAGCAGGAAAGAGATGATGGTGCAGAAACTGTGGGACGGGGGAAAAAAAGGAGAGAGCTGTTTTTCACTGTCTGTTTGAGGAGCTTTTTGGCCACAGATTTCGGAAAGAGGAAGTGTGTGAGAGTCGGGAAGGGGCGGAATTAGATCCATATTGAGTTGGCGACTGCTATTTCTCTCTGCTTCACTTCCCCTGCAGTGGATTTATGGCTGTTGCAGTGGCCTTTGGGTTCCAGGCTGTTCCCAGCATGAGAACCATCTAGCAATGTGCTCCCTCTGCGCTGTCAGCACGATGCCACGTGCACATGGACACACACGCACACATTAGAGAGTGCACACACAAAGATATTCCTTTATTCGTTCCACAGTGGGGAAATTTCAACGTTACAGCAGCCACAGGGATAGCAATGTGCATTAAACAGCAATGTGCATTAAACAGAAAAAGAGTAGTAAAAAATAAAAAAATAAAGAAATTGCAACAAAACACTAGACATCTCAGAAAAAAACGAAATATATCAATATGTAGATAAAGTTAGGAAAATTTACACATTGCACATGTACTACATGTAGTAGTATACACTATATACACATACATATATATACATATATATCTCCTATATACATATACATCAATGTGCAACAATACAGTAATGTACACAATACAGTAATGTACACAATACAAAAAATACAGTAGTGCAATCATGTAGCAGCATTGGGTTTGTGTGTTGTATGTTGTGGTCACACAAAGACACACAATGAAGCAGAGGAAAGTGCACACAAACTAGAACATGGCAGGGTTGTGTGTGTCTGTGCATGTGCGAGTGTGTAAGCATATTCAGCCTTGTGTATCTGTGACTTCCTTAGTTCACTCCACATGCATCTTTATCATTCCCTGTATGACTGACCCCCCCATTGCCATATCTTCCATTTCTGTTTTTTTTCCCGTTCCCTTCACGTCCCTGACAGTTGCTGTCTTTCTCTCTAATGTTTGCCTCCCTCGGTGTTCACCGCTGTCATGGCAGGAGAGAGGTGATGGCGCCCGAGCTGACAGCGGCACAGAGGAATGGCAGGCGATGTGGTCGGAGGATCCATAATAATCTTTGCATGTCCCCCTCAGATCCCTGCTCTGGCATCTTGACCACGGGTAAGACGAATATCAATTAATATCACATTTACTGTGAATATTCTGTAAAAAAAAAAAAAAAAAAGAATGGACGCAAATGATCAATAATGGTGATTAGAAATTGTTGGGTTTCCTGTTTATTTGGAGGGAGTCGTTAAACGTTCCGTTTTTGTGCAGACACAGATCTCAGCTTTGATCCTTTGTGTACTTGCTCTTAAATCCAGCAGGACACACATTTGTATTTGTTCCCTTTGTTCATGTCAGGTGTGAGTCTGCAGGATGGAGAGAACTGGTGCTCCCAGATCAACAGGCTGCAACAACTTCTGGATAAACTGGAGTGTCAGGTACAGGACAGTTTCTTTATGGTTAAATAAGGAAAAGCAACTAGTGTCCATTAACCCATCCTAAGCCATCTTCTTTCAAAGATCATCTGACCTCAGTCTGTCTGTCAGGGTTTTTTTTGTTTTTTTTGTTTTGGTTTGTGGATGAATTTGTTTTCCTGTTCGAACTAAATGAACTTTTGCACCCTGTCTTTTTGCCCACTTCCTGTTTATTTTGAAGTTCATTTCCTTGTTGTGTCTCGTGTCAGTTTTGCTTCCTGTTTTGGTTTGGATTACCTCATGGTTGATTACACTCACCTGCCCTCATTAGTGTCTGATTGGTCTCACCGGTCTCTAATTTCCTCTCAGTGTATATAGTCTCGGCGCTCGCCAGTGTCTTTTTGTCAGTTTGATTGTGTCCTGCAGTGTGTGTGTTTTTAAAGTTTCACTTTTTCTTTGTTTAACTGAAACATCGCTTTGTGTAGTTCCTGCTCTCCAAATCTAACACTGTGTCCATGTGTGTAGCAACAGACTTTCACTAAAGGTCGAAGTCAGGAGTTGGTTGGAAACTGCTCACAGCAAAAATGAATTCAGAATGATTACAAACAAGAAAAGAATGAGTGGTTATGAAATCTGGTGATTCATATACGCAGTCATAACAGTATCCAGGTTTCAGGTCATATGTGTGCAGCTGTGCTGTGTTTTTCACTCTCATAGAATAAATATGTAGAGGATGCTTTGAAAACGTGGATCAGATGTTCACGTGTCAGTGTCCCAGTTTATAATGGATGAAACCAGGAAGCATTTCCAGAAAAAAGTGGTATTGTGATGCTATATATAAACACACTCATTAACTTAGGAGTGTAACAGAGAAGAGCTTGTCAAAAGGGGAAAACCAAGAATCAATAGAAAAATATCATTACATTCACAGTAAGTGGAACGCAGTGAAATCACAAGGCTAAATGTTGCTTAGCAACACATTGGCAGACAACTGGGATCGTGGTTAGGTTGGTTGACTGATCACAGAAAAAAAAAACGTCTACTAAAATAATATATTTTAAAAAATTACAAACATGTTAATATTTGCCCAATCACGGATGAGTGGGTGATTGGTGGAAGTACAATGTCACTTTGAGTCATCTTTATTTTGTCAGACATATTTTGTCTTTCTTACTGACCTTGTTTACATTTAATTTATGCTACATAAATAATGTCATTCTTTCAAAGATTGATGAAAAATAATTCAAGTCTCCAAATGTGTTCAGCAGAATGGCGATTGCCCGTAGATGAGAATAAAATACTCTGTGAATACAAATAGGTATCATCAACTCTGAATGTATTAACTTTGTCGAAAAGGTTGAGTGACTAATGACAAATTATGCAAAAGGGAGAAATAAAATGCCCAATGCATTAATTTTACAAATGATATTTTGTTTTGGGAACGGTAGGTAAAGGAATTAGGAATAACAAGAGGTGCATAAGTGGGTTACACAAACGGCATTGCAGACTGTGCATACCACTGGCGAACTGTGAGCACTACAGCTGGGCCTTCACCGCAGCCATCACTGCCGAGAAAAGACATCATGATGGAAAAAATCATCAGTATGATGAACTGAAAGGGTTTAACAACTGCAATCCTTTAATTAACGATGACAAAAGATGTAAACAATAGGCTGTAACATCAGTAACATCTTCCGCAACAAGAAACATTCTCAGCTTCAGAAAACTCGAGACCATTTAGGCCACATAGTTGAAATTAAATAAACATAAAATGAGAATGTCACCCCGTGATGCTGCTTACATGGACACTGAGGCTCTTGTCCTCTGCCATTCAACTCTGTCTCTCAACAGCTCTCACCACTCACGAGATCACAATGTTCGGACTTCACGAAGTCCTACGACCTTTTGTTTTTGTCCCGCCCACATAATATCAAACCGTGATTGGTCAATTTACACCCTCACTCTCCCAATCAAGACACATAGGTTGGCCTTCCAAGGATTCATGAAGCCCTATCCAATGAATGAGCCAGCTAACCGGGCCTTGATGGAGAGGGACAATTCTGATTGGATAACATGTTTCCAGGACAGTAACCCTTCCCATTGCTGATGTGAACTTGACAGTAAACTTTAGAACATAGATGAGAGAAAATTTATTGTATAAAATTAAATGAGATAGAAATTAAAAATATATATATTATTAATTTATTTTTTTGTATTTTTAAGGCCTTCTGAAGGCATAGATTCATTCTCTCTCTCTCCGTTCGTTTCTTTATTAACGCCAGTTATTCTCATCTATTGATGTTATCTCAAAACAAGTTCCTTTGTCCAGTCGTTGGTTTTGGCAAGCGGGAGGGACTCAGAACCGAATATCAAAGCAATTCATAACACACACACACACACACACACACACACACACACACACAAACCCCCTCCCTCTAACTATTCTCTCTGCTCTCTCAAAAGCAACAAAATGAGCTGCCACAAAGGTTACATTTGCTTTGAATACTCACTCTCGCATGCACACACACACACACACACACACACACACACACACGCACGCACAAGCTGTATCTCATTCTGTGTTACTACATTTGCTGCATTTCACTATCCATAACGTCATATCTGTATAGGTTATTCACATCCTCGGGATACGGTTGCAAAAACACATTATTTGCTTATACATGTTTTTCACTTGTCATTCTTTAAACGTACAGATTGATTTGCTCTGACTCCATCTCATCATGACGTTGCTCTGCTATCAATTCATTTTTTGCTACAGGAAACGCAAACCGCTTTTGAATGAAAAAGATGTAACCTTCATTATTATTATTATTATTATTATTGTTGTTGTTGTTGTTGTTATTATAGGCTGACACATAAACACAGGTAAAAATAGCATTTTAGATACATGAATGTGGATATGTTGGAGCCTTAAGTAAATCAGTTCATGTTATGTGATATATGATATAACAGAGTCGCCACTCGTGTTTATTGGCTTCTGATTTCAGAGTCCTAAGCTGGAGCCACAGAAAGAGGACACACTGGCCAGTTCATACAAGTCTGTAAGTCTCCAGTGATAGCAGGATTCCACCTGGAATACTGGACTGGTTAGAAATCTCAGTCTCAGTCCAACTCACACAGCCACTTCTTTTTTTCCTCTGATCCCTTTTCAAACTAAAGCCCCGGCCTGCTCAGACAGATACGTTTTACGGCTTAATTTACGGAAGGTCTTTGAGTTATAATTATTATTATTATTGTTATTATTATTATTATTATCGTTATTATAACATGATTATAACATGTAAGCATTCTCAGACTTTTTGCGATTTTGTTTGCTCCTCAAAACATAAAAAAAAAGTTTTATAACTTATTCTTTGGGTAGGAAGTTGATAACACTAACTTCTCACAAGCTTCATGGTGACCTCTGGATTTCTTTTAAATGTCAATTTGAAATGCCACCTGCGTTGTTCATTTATTTTCCATCCCCTAAATATCGAACCCTGGGTGTTTTAAATCCAATCGCAGAGCGCACACATTAAAATATGCTTCTGTAACGTGAGTGACCTGAAAAGCGAGTTTGGCTTTCTTCAAGTAGCAGTAATCTGGACTGTTGATGTCGATGTTGGCGGATTGCATGCTGGGAAAGGATCTCGAAATTAAACCAGTTTCCCTGAGGAGCTTACTTTGAAACGCAGAGTTTCTGAAAGTGTTGGAGAAGTAGAAATAAAGAACACAAAAACCTCTTAATTACACCAGTGGGGTATCACGGCCACGCTTTAGTGGTTCTATTATGTTATGTAATTGTTTTGCTTTTGGGGGGGATTAATTAGAATTAAAGGTCCTGGATTTCAAAAAATATATCCCGCGTTGAGAAAGTCTGCGTTTTCTCATTTCTCATGTGGTTGCCAACAGAACATCCTGCTGGTTCAGAGGCAGGTGTCCGTGAACGATGAAGACCTGGACAACTTCCGCAAAGTTCTGAGCAGCTACATCGATGCCACCGCAGCCCACTCCGACAACCTGCAGTGAGTTCCCTTCTCCGCTTTCATGCAGAGCCATCACATCAACACTGTGCCAGGCAACCTCCTGAGTACTGAGTCGCATCTGAACGTGGGGTCTGAGTCTATTTGCCGAATGGAGAGAATTGTGTTTACTGAGAAAGATCCAGTCAACCCCCCCTGTGATATCGCATCAGTTTTAATGTGACTGGTAGCAGCTGGACGACAAATGACATTTCAGTTCCAACGTATATCAACTCACAGTGTCTGTAACTTTGTCTCTGAACAAAATCTCCTTCTCTTTGACTCCTCTTCTTGTCCCACATTACTTTTCTTCTCCACCCTGCTGTCAGCGTGTCCGTTCAGAAGCTCCCGGGAAAGTCGTGTTACATAATGTATGAGTTCTGGCAAGACCGCATCTCCTGGATGAGGTCAGTATGGTTGTGTGTGTGGGTGTGTGTGTGTGTCTGTGTGTGTGTGTGTGTGTGTGAGAGAGAGAGAGAGAGAGAGAGAGAGAGCTGGGCCATCTGCTCGTTTTTGCTGTTGGGGAACATTTCAGTGCCAAACAGTAAATGCCAATATATGACACACACACACACACACATAAACACACACACAATTTGGCTCCTTTGCACAAATCTCTTTTTTACAACCTCCGATGAAAATAAAACAAAATTCATTTTAAAATAGAGAATATCTTCAGTTGTGGCAATATACTAAATGTACTGGCTCATGTTTTGTTTTTGTTTTTTTGTTTTTTTTTAATTTAATTTATTTATTTCTCTTATCTGCCCTGACAGCTATCTGCAGTCCAACAGCAGCAAAGATTTCCAGCGCTGCACCATTGACATGCTGGAGGATGCAGAAGTCGTTTCGACCATGTTGCTCCCAGGTTTGTGTGTCGATGTCTGAATTCATTTGTCCATTAAATATTTACACTTCATACAACATACACCCATACAAAAGTCCTGTGTGTTTAAGCATGTTGTACAGAGCCTTGCTCTTATGTTGACAGCCATTTGTTTCTTCTGAGCAGTATCTTTGGAATGAAACAATAAGAATGGTACACAATGAAAGTGAAAAATGTTTGACTTAAGGATCCATATCAGGGATCCACACACTGATCCACATCTGCTGACTATTAATATCTATTATTGTAATCCAGCCTTCATTTGTCATATATACAGTTATCTACTATCTATCAAGTATCCAGTCTAATCCAGTCACATACATACATACAGTGCATCTCAGTCTCAGTACTTACAGTATAGATATGTCACTTTATCAGTGTGTGACAGGGAGTTTTTTATTCATCTGTTTAGTTTCTATTTCCTGGTGTTTGGTTCACATTGTCCAGATCAGACGGAGCAACATGGCATCTGACGCACATAACTTAGTTTGTTATTCTCCGGGTCATTGACTCCTCAGCAGGAAGTGTGGCATGAACCAGTGTCTCTCAAGCTGAGGGAACATCAGTCTCTCCTCTTAAACGTTTCATACATTTACTGTGAGCTTCTAAAGTATTAGTATTAGTATTAGTATTAGTATTAGTATTAGTATTATTGCTGCCTCATTGTGTCCATTGCAGATGGAGATTCAGCTGTGTGGGCTGCAAGCGTTGTGGTCGTTGCTAGGTTACCGTACACGGTTGTTTACTTCCGCATCTGTGACTCACATGTACAGTATGCACAGTGACGGAGACAGACGTCAGCTGAAGAGATCTGGTGCAAACATTGTAAACAAGTATAAAAAGGCAGGACAGAAAAATCAGTGGGGAACTTAAAGAGTTGTTTTTAATTTTAGAATCAGGTTTAGGTTTTGTTGTGATGGTTGACGTTGATATATGAGGGTAGGAAGTACATTGTGAGTGTGTCCTAATGGAGATGGCTTGAAAAATCACAAAGGCTAAATAAAACAGACGAAATGTAAAACAGATGAAAATGAGGAACAGAAAATGAACTTGTTTTCTAAAACGTGCCCAGTAAAATAAGCCTTTTCACTGGTTTTCTCTGGTTGGATTTTTGTTTTTCATGGAGGAAATGTCATTATTCCTCATCGTCATCTCCATGCAGTGTTTTCATGAGATCCGAGTATTTCCTGTTAAAGGAAGAAGAAGGGTTGTTCCTGAGGTGCATGGAAGAAGCACGGGAAGGTGTCGACTCTGGAATCAATAATAGAAAAATAGAACAACGTTTTATTCCACCTATGGCTATTTTTGTCTGAGCCACTGACTGTCACCAAACACTGCTGTCATAGCTCTGCACCAACAGGCTCCTTCATTTCAACATGGTTCTCCTGTCCAACTGCATTTCACAACCACCAGTGGTGTCTGGTTAAAAAAAATAATAATAATAAAATAAAAAAATATTTATATATTTGTAATGTGATTTATCTGCCTTAACAAAAGGTAAATAATGATTTTGAGATGTCCCCAGAGGAATGAATTGTTCTGGGTTCCACAGCAGATTGGTGTGAAGTGTCCTAACCTGTTCCTCTCTGCGTTTGTGTTTCCTCAGCTTCCTGGTGGATCATGACTAACAACTAATGACTGAATCCACAATGTCAGACCTACTGCCTACACCGTCACGCGGACAAAGACGCACTGGTGCCGCAGCCCACCCACCCGCATGCACACACAGACACACACACACACACAAACACACACACACACACACACACACACAGTATCATTCAAAAGACATCCATGTGTTTGAAAGCAACAGGGACAATGCCCCCCAACCCCCCCGCTTTCTCCCGCACCATCTATAATTGTTCCTATATCTTCGACTCCTCATTATACTGCTGCTTATTTCAGAAGGGATGCACCCTGTAGGCACTCTGAAGAAAAAGTGAGTGATGCTCTGCAACGCAAAAAAGCGAGTTTTTCTTTAAATTTTTACTCATCGCCCTCATTTCCGCTACGTCCACTTTTCCCATAAACCCCAGATGTATATGTTGTGTGGTATTGTAGGACTGTTTTTCCCTCACGTCGCTACCTTACTGTGCACAGAATGCCACAAAAACTGTTGTTATCGAAGCTACTCTTGCCTTCGCACCTAATTACTGTATTGATAGATATAGTGGTCATTTCTTTTATTAACTCCTTTTCCTCATTTTTCAGCTGGAGGCAAAGTCTATGTCTCAAAGTATCTCTGAAAAAATGTGTGTGTGTTTGTGTGTGTGCGCGACATTCTGTGAGGAGATTTTCAATGTAACACCAAGAAAATATATTTAATGTGTCATGCATTTCTTTGAATTATGCTAAATCCCATTCCGTCTGTACATATGGAGCTCGGATATATTTATATTTCTGTTGTGCTTTGGTTCGGTAACGATCAATAATAATTGTAAACAGATGTAAAAGCAAGTTTAATGAATAATTAAAGCTACTGTTGTTGGTATGGACAAGTGAAAAAAGTCTCCATTTCTTCTGTTAAGTCAAACAGTTTTATTCTTCAGTGTTCACATGGGTGTTTAAGTAAACAGTCTACAGAGGTGGGAAATAATGGGAGGGGGGGGGGGCAATGGCCAACAGCAGTGCAGTGATATCAAGGCGTCATCAGGGAGCGATATCATTTTCCTTTTAGCACCTAGCAATTCATTTTGAATCTTCATTTTTTTTTCCATTCGCATTAGTTTCAGCTAATGTTTGCTTGTATTCCCTGGCTACAAGCAAACAAGCCTGTTACTCTGCCACTGACTGAGCCGCAACAGTTTATTTCTCTAATCAAAGCTGCACATGAATAAAAAAACAAACTTATTGCAACTTATCTAAATAAAATTTTAAAAAATGGTGAAACCTTCGACCCTTTGTCATATCATCACAAGCAACAGCCTTCCCATTGCACATGGTTGTTTGACTTAATGAAAAAATATTGACTCATACAGCTTTAACAGATTTTATCTATGAGTGTTTATGTGTACTGTATATCGGCTTGTATACTAATGGAGAATACAGGCGCACTGAGAGACAGAGAGAGCACTCACCAACTAGTTCCCGTGTGAAGTCTGTATGTATTAACGGGGCAAACCGCTTAAGCCGAAACAAGGAAGTTCACGGGAGATGTGTTGTAACCACGAAAACAACGTAATTCGCAACCGATGTAACTCGAGGACCCCCTGTATATAGAGAATCATAGACTGGAGTCTAACGTCTGACACACAAATAAGGAGCACACAATTTTTTCCCACTGTTTCTGTTGTCTGATTTTTTTTCCCCCAGAATTGTGTCTCGTTAGAGCAGAAACACACCATTGCTGGACTAAATTATGAAGGGACACACAACATCGCGCTGATTGCCGGGGCTGTAATATTTGATTGTATGATTGCAAATTGAAGCCGTCTCATCTTTATCCTCCTGCCTATCTGTCTGTCTGTCTGTCTGTCTGTCTGTCTGTCTGTCTGCAACGGAGAGTGAATAGGTAGTGGCCATTAGATGAGGTTGTGAGGACGTGCAGGCACACCTCCTGTTCATCATCTGAGGCACATGTGTCATCACCACATCTGTTACACACACACCAGCAGCGTCTCTAAGCTACGGGAAATTATAGGCAGCAAAAAATAAAGCCTGTTGCTGTTTGAGGCAGAAATTTTTCCAGCTTCTCCGACGTCACACGCACAGGAACATTATTAAAGCGTCATTTCTAAACATAGACAAATTGAACATTTAGCCTTTATGTGAAATAGTCATTTAGCCTTGTGTCGACTGATGATGCGAAAACAAATCGCAGCAAACACTTAATAATAAACATTAGTAAACATTTACTGGCTGGCTGTGTCTGATGTGAGCTGTTGTCCAACACATAGGTTTGAATGCGTTAAAAAAAAGGGTTGACAGCACACAGCACGTTTCAATACATGGTTAATCTGAACTGCGTAATGTTTTGAAACAGGCTTTAGTGTTGAAAAGTGCATGTGGGACGACTGAATAGCCAAAGTCAAGGTTCAGACCTGGCGCGGTGTACAGTGGCTCTTTGTGCTCGGTCGACCAGAGGCAGGGGAAAAAGAAGAGTCCTTGTTTTTCTCCTGCAGGCAGGTGCCCTTGGCTCTGATCTGTGCAAACGCACCTCATCACTTCAGAGAAGCAAAGACCAGGGCTAAGGTGACCAAACAGCATCTGTTGGCCCTTTTCATTCCTCCCCAGTGGCATCGCCTATATAGCATCTTTATATAACGCAACACAAGAGATGACGTCTAAAGCCAAAGCTTGTCTTGTCTAAATTACTATTTGTCTCTTATTGTTGTTGTTGTTGTTGTTTTCAGCCGAGAGACTTCACTATGTGGGTGGTAACGTGTTCAGAAGGTCTCACACTCACTCTTGTTGATTTATGCCGCTAAACAGGACAATTAGTCCAATTAACACAAGCTAATTGGTGTTTACAAAATCCAACAGTTATCACGCAAATAGAAGCACACGAGCAGGCTCTTGTTGTTTTCGTTTTTTGTAATGCAAATCGCCGTGTATGGCAGAGTCTTTGGCACAGCAGTGGTGGTGTGCAAGAACAAAAACGGACCTCTGTAAAATCAACCCTGACCTTGGAGAACGGTTAGTCTTCACAACAACATGCTGTGCAAAACTTTCTGCGGACAGGGTCAGAGAGAGGGGTGGGGGTGGGGTGGGGTGGGGGGGAGCGGCGGGCGTGTCTGTGAGGAGGGATGTGAAAAGACAGATCCGGGGCTCAAGCATTATATTATCATTGATGGGATTTTGGTGGCACATGTCGTCCACCATGGGACCTGAGTCCCTCTCCCCTTTGTGCGATCATAAACTGTGAACGTATATATTAAGCTTTGTGTTGAGCAGAAGTGAGAGACCGCGTTTATTGTGCGACAGTCCTTATATCTTCCACAATGATGTTGTGAACTTGTTCTCGTTTTACCTTGGGTCTCGTTGTGCCATTGTGCATCCCCAGAGCCACTGAGCTGCTCTTGATGCTGCTGTGTATAGTCGTCATCTTATCCCTCCTCATGATACTTCAGGTTTTCCTTGGATTTATGCTTTAATGTCACACCCTCTGAAAACCCAGCTATAGTACGACTGCCTCAAAGTACAGGATGATGTATTATTAATAAGTACTACTGCATAGCCTGACAATGATTCTACTTTACGATGATGGACTCCAACCTGTTTATTTTTGTCTTATTGATTAATTGGTCTCAGGATTACATAAGAAAATGCATGGGAATTTAATAGTACTGCTTTTAAAGGAATAATGCAACATTTGAATCGAGAGAGAGAGAGAGAGAGAGAGAGAGAGAGAGAGAGAGAGAGAGAGAGAGAGAGAGAGAGAGCAAACGGGTGGTGACGAGAGGGGGAAATAATGATTTGTTCTGTTTTTCTTCTGTCTCTGCTGCTTGTTCTTCAGGCTGTGAAAACACGGCCTGAAGATGTAAAGGGGCATCCCACAGTTTCAATCACATACCGAATCTATCACAAAAGATTTAGGTATAAAACAAGTCCATACCTGAAGAAAGAAAGTGCACAGGACGCTTTACATTGCATATGCACTGCATATAATCTTCAGCATGAAGGCAATATCACGATCCCCTTACCAGTCACAGGAATAAACAGAAATAGTGTGTCACAAGCTGACACACTATGAAACATCTCGACAACGAATGAGTCATATTGAATGAACCTCTAAGTTATGTCTGAGAACTAGAACTAAAAATAAACTTTATTATTAAGTCACATCATATTCTCAGGAGCGACTTGATGTTTTGTTATTTGTTTGCTGTTTACCGTCTTATGCTGTACATACTACATAGCTTTTCACCCCTTGCACATCATCGACATATATTTACAAAAAAAGAAAAATATAAAGAAACATACATATGATAACTTAATTAAATAATTAAGTTATGTTTAATAAACGTAATTAAATAGTACTCTAAATAATACTTTAATGGCTTTCAGGTTAATATCCTTCATTGCTTGGTCTAACTTGTCACACATTGTTATTGTTGTTGTTCTTGTTGTTGTAATAGCAGTTCAGAAGCAGACACCACTTCTCACAACCTAGCATATACTGCCACCTTGTGTTCGCTTATTATATTGCACGTCTCTGTCGATTCAATCTACATTTGGTGTCCTTTGATGTGAAACGCTCTGATGAATAAAATAACCGTTCAACTCAATTACCCTCTATTATCTATTTCCCCATTTATCAAAGACCTTCAGCATAAACTGACCTGAGTGTTACTTTACGTCAGAGACGGAAAACATTTTCTATTATACATGACAGAATTTCAACCCACTGCAGAATAATTTAATCTTGCCAAGAGCCTCCTCATTATTTCATACCTGAATCTTGCATATTTTAGCACGAGTCTCTGAATGATTCATTGCGGCAAGGAGACAAAAAAGGATGCAAAATAAGCCACGTTTAACTCCAACACAAGCTTGTTTAATATATTTAACGTCAACAAATAATTTTATATGAAACTGTTATTTTACTATATTATAATACTTTCATTTATGCCATTCTATTATTAATGAACAGGTTTATTTATTATTATTCAAATAACACCATGATCGGACGATTGGAGTGAAATCACCCTCAATTCATCACGTGTTGTGTAATCAGTCGCAGAACAGAAGAAAAACATCCTGAAGTCATTCTATTTCTTTATTTTATACTTCATGTCATATCGTTTTTTTAATATGAAGTTGTTATGCCTCATAACAAAAGAAAGTGTTTGAAGGACGGGGGGGGGGGGTGTGGCTCACAAAATAAAGGCATTCTCTCATATTATTTTACAAAGTCATCTTACAGCGGACGAAAACAAAATTGGAGAAGGTCTCAGTTGTAACAGCAGAATACGATACATCAAAGTTCTGCACTAAACGTTTGACTTTAATCTAAATGTGACGAAAGGGGGGAGAAAAAATAAAGAGCGGAACCATCTGTACATACAGAGTTTAGATCCTGAGATTCTCTGCGGGACCGAGTCGCTGCCCTGAAGCTAACACCAACACAATATCCATCAGCATCACCAACATCCATCGTCTCTTTCATACCTAACTGGTCTTTATGTGATGGAACAGTGTCTTGGTGGGAGATTAAGAGCAGCTTCCCTGTTATACACAACTGCTGATGTCAACAAATGCCAAAAGCCGTAAACCGTACACTGAATCTTCCTGCACTTACTCATTCCAACCACCGTTATTACATTATGTGTGTGTGTGTGTGAGGATGTCTCATGATCAGAAATGAAAAATGCAGATGAGGATGTGTATAATTATCTCTTGTTCAAAAGGCATTTACAGGCAATGACAATGACTCTCTCTCTCTCTCTTGTTGGCGACCAGAAGCTTTGGTGATGCAGAAACAGCTTGTGAAACCTGAACGCTTTGCTTTAATATTGCTTTGACGGAAACTAATTGTATGCTTTACAATAATCACAGACCATGTGACACGCGATTTCACACACAAGGGAACCTGTCGAGGCGTTGGCGAGCGGATAGTAACGCGTACGGGAGAGCTGCGGAGAGGATGCTGCAGAGACTTTCCTCCAGGACAAAGACAGATGCTTTATGGCTGGTACTATTACACTGTTTACATGAAACATCACCACCTCCCACATATAAATTTATACATAACAAAGTGAGAACATCAGCTGAGTGGAGGCATCTTTAACACCTCACGCTTTTCTCATCTCCTCCATCATTCCTTCTTTCGAAACTTCTTCCCCGCAGTCAAGAGATAAAGTGAGATCTATCAACGTAGCCCCCCCCCCCCCCCCCCCCCCCCCCATCCAACATTTACATTTGCGGTTTGGGACACAGACAAACGCGTTTCCATCTGTTGGGGAGATCAGTTGTCCAATGAATGCATCTGAGACAAGTCCTTTTGCTTCCTCTGCCAAAGCCAACGTCCCAGTTGACATATCACTCAAAACAGTCATCCATAATCTGTCCCTTTTTTTATCTGCCAAAAGCGGTGGTGAGAAATCTGGTATCCTAACTCAACCCACATATAGCCTCCCTCATTGTGCTGATTCATTCCTTCCCCATTAAGGGAGCGGATTAGTTAACCACTGACGCCCTTCACATGCTAGTGTCCGTTGGCCTCTGGGGCCGAGGCGGGGGTGGAGGGGGTGGAGGAGCGAGAAGCAACCGACGCCTTCTCTCCGCCAGGACTGGATTTTGAGGTGATGCTGTCGGGGGCCTTAACCCCGGCCAGACTGACGGGGGACAACCCGGCTGCTGCTGAGGCTGTTGCCACGGCGGCTGCCCTGCCTGCAGTGATGGTGGAAACCGGTTTGGGCTGGGCCTGGAGTCCCGGGCTGCAGATAAGGTGATGCCTCTCCCAGTCCTTGTGCTGGCAGAAGGAGCCGCAGTAGCGAGCGGCGTTGCAGCCGCTGCATGTCTCGCTCGCTTTGCGGCCGCAGTTCCAGCAACACTGTGGAGGAGAGCAGGGACACGTGTAAGTTATCACAATAAAGTAAAAACAAAGAAAGTACATTTCTATTTTGGCCACTTGGGGGCAGTAAACATATAAACAAAACACTAACAGACTATAGCCTTATAGGTTCATGTACGATGTTATCATTATCTCCACTTACTCCTGAGTCTAATGTCTGACACATATTTGCTCAATGCACACTGATGTTCACGAGCTATTTGCTAACGAGTCTTTTTTGGTCTGTTGCTCAGTGCTGGACAATTAGCGCACAACGGACACAGGGTTTAAGAGGTATTTCTCCCACGTGTGGAAACAATGCTGATGAAAGTAGAAGTGTTGCAGGCCAGGAAACCAGAGGAAGGAGCTGGGAGACAGAAGCCCTTTGTAGACCTAGGAGGCTGGGTGATAATTATCTGTGGCACCAGCAACCCTCCTCACATAAACGTGGTCATTTGATCTATCGTTAATGCCAAACCATTAAATAATGTCTATGATAGCAACAATGAGCAAACATGTGACCATCTGATTCTAATACAACTGCAAAAAAAACAAAAGAAAAAAAGCTTTTTTTTATGCTGCCTCCATATTTCATGAAGCTCCATGACCTACTTCTCTGCTCACCTCGCTGGAATCCTCCTGTTCATTGATGACCATGATCGCATCCTCTTGAGCCTTCCTCTTTGCCTCAGCCAGCGTCTTCTCCATCTTTGCCCTTTCGGCAGCGATCATCTCGAAAGCCTTCTGCTCGGCCTCGGCTACTGCTTTCTGAACCTCGTCCATGGCCTGACGCTTCACCTCGTTCACCGCCTCTTCTGTACAACAACAAAAAAAAGACATCACATTTATTGCAATTATAATTGTGTTTGTCAAACCCAGCAGCATTTATTATTATTATTATTTTTTATTTTTTTTTGTAATGTGGTATCCTTACCAGCTTTCCTCCAGATTTCATCTGTAACGTATGCTGAGCCTGGCCGCGGAGCAAAGTCACGCTGGGAGTCTGCGGGAGAGCAGAGACAGAAGGGATTAGCACCTGCCAGGCCTTATAGAGATATTAAGATGATTAATTGGTGAAATAATGGTTCAGGTTGTGACTGACAACTTGACCAAGGTAAAAGGTGCCTGCGAATGAAGGTCAAACATGCAGGCAGTGATTGTACCTCTGTAATTTTAATTTTAATAGAGGTTTAACTGGCACGGCACTCACGCGTGTTGCCATAGCTGCACACCAAAGATGACCAGGGAATCAAGAACAGCAATACACCCAAGAAGATAAACGAGGGGTAAATGAGATAGTCTGGTCCGTCTCCATATCAACCACAGAGCCAGTGAGATGTTCCATTATCAGAGTCTTGGATTGAGCTGAGATCAACTTCAGAAATGACGGACTAACAGGCTGTGTCAACATTCTGTCTCCAATCTATAGCTCTCCGCGTTTTCAGTTCATTTCAGTGCCGCTGGCTCACTTCCTCATTCGCTGTTTCTTATATCCTCCATCTCACCACTGATTTCTGCATACTCCCTTCCCATCATCATTTCCACCCCCACTGCAATCTTGCTCCGCTCGAGCCCAGGCAGGCAGGCAGGCAGGCAGGCTTCCCGGCTGGGGGCCCAGATGGTGCTCAGGCGAGTCAGCCAGTTCTGGGTCTCTGAGCCTGCAGGACGGCAGGACGGCCCTTCTGTGGCCGATATGGCTGGGGCCAGTCCTGGCACTTGCCTGTGACTATGGACCAGCAGGGGGGAGGCAAGGCTGGCAATCAGAGAGAACACTGCCAGTACCCAGCAGACTGGGGGGGACAAACTGTGGAAGAGCTCACCAACACGCAGACGTGTGACTTGGGTGCAGTTCTCTTAATGGCCACTAGATGGCGTATAGAGTACCATATCGATTTGAGATTGTCCTGGTTTGTTCTTATTTGTCACTTCTAGTGTCGTACTCGTACATATAGTGGAGAAGACTCCGGATATTTTGGTCACTTTTGTAACACACGTGACCATCAACACATCACCGAGCTCTGATGTTTACCTCCAATCAGTATACATTTATACTGGCCCTTTAAGTGTGAACCCCTAACTGGGTTCAGTGGTTTGGCTTCACCCCGGGTTCATGAAACAGTCTTCTTTAGTAAAAAAAACCACTATAATTGGTTTCACATCATTCAGTAGAAAATAGCGCCACCCACCTGACTCTGCAGAGTGAGGACTGTGTGTCTTGGAGAGGGGGGCCGAGCCGGAGCCACCTTTGCGCGGGTCGTCCTGCTCGCTCGAACGCCGCCTCCAGTAGTTGAGCTCCTCGCGGTCCGACTCCTGGCACCGCCTGAGCACGCTCACGGACCTGCGTGTCTTCTCCACCATGTCCACAATGCAGTTCAGAACCTGCGGACCCGGATAATAATTTCCGATTGAGTTGAGGCGGCTGTGGTCATTTGAGTCTGGCTGTTAAGAACACACCAGTGTACAGGTTACAATATAATTAACATGAATAATAAAACGTATGGAGTCTTAATGCAGTGATGCACCAAGAAAACAGATGTGTGGCGGGTGAGAAAGTGAAACACCGTTTTACCGAGGGCTACAGTAAAACAAATGATACTTTACATTCCGTCTATATCACAGCCCATTAGCAGCCGGGTACGTGTCTGCAGACTTACATGGTCCAGATGCCTCCATTCATCAGCCCACTCTCGGTCTGTCAGTCTGTGGTCCACAGGCTCCTCACGGTAACCCCCGTTAGTTCCTTATTAAAACACACAGGATAAACCACAGGCCCGTGTCATTAACGGTCATCTCAGTCTAAACGAAGCCACGACTGACAGGTGTGTGTCTGTGTGTACGTCTATGTGCTGATGGATACGCCGAAAGGTTCACGCTTGAACATTGGAGCTGGTTTCCTCAGATCAATTGTGGCAGGAGAGACAGATGAGGAGACAGAGTCAGCATCATCTTACATCCCACATTAAAGATGACAGGAAGAAAACAGGCCGTGTGACGAAGCCCAAAGACAAAAGATGTGAGTTGAACTGAGGGGAAAGGTTGGGGTGGAGGGGAAGAAAAAAAAAAGAGAAGCCTGTGATGCAAAACAGATCCCCGCTCCCAGAGCCTGAACACATCTGGAAGTCAGCTGTCAACCACACACACACACACACTCCACAAAACTCTCCCTTAGCACCTCCCCTCCTGGAGCTCACAGCATTCCAGTAGGGAGACACTCAGGCTGAGTGGAGTGGCTCCACTTCTAAACACAACCAGCCGGTCTGACACTGAATGTGGACCAGTTCAACCACTAACTGCACACAGACACACACACACACACACGGGCGCACACAGACGCACACAAACCACCTATCTGATTCCAGTTTATTTATTGCACAACGCTATGTATTCGGGAATACTTATGTTTACGTTCAACAGTAATAATAGTTTTACGCACACAAGCCCGCGCTCACAAAGACCAACAAAACATGCTGATGCACAGATAATGCATTGACGCATGCAGTCGTGCACACACACACACACACACACACAGAGACAAACACACACACACACCAAACCACAATCTCTTAAATTTGAGGAAAAAAACAGCCCACAACACGCCACATGCACACTAGTGCTGCTGACGGGAATAATGATTCCCTTACACACACACACACGCACACACAGACACACACACACACTTACACAACCCTTCCCTTTAACCTCTTCTCTACTCCTGGTTCTCATCAGTGTTCATCAGTTCAAAGCCATGTGGGCCCATATGTTTGTGTGTATATGTGTGTGCACACGTGCGTGTGTCTATGAGTTAAGTGGCGGCAGGCGGGCGGGAGGCTGTCAGACAAGGGACTAAGACCTTGTAAACACTGCACCTCCACCATGAACATATCAAGGTATGAGTCTATGCATGTGTGTGTATGTGTGTGTGTGTGTGTGTGTGTCTGTGAGCTACTGCTGTTTCCACTGTGTGCTGACAAGCCCCAAATGGAAGGTAGATATACACCAGAGTAGATCCAGCCCTCCCCGCCTGGACAGTATGGCACTGTTTATATCCATGTGAACTCCAGAGATATATGGAGGTGGCTACACAAACACCGGGACCACCCCTTATCGCACACAGAATAGGATGTGTGTGTGTGTGTGTGTGTGTGCTTGTTCCAACACTACACATCTATTTACAATGTCGAAACGTCTGTCATCGGCTATGCTCATACACACCAGACCAGGGTTCCTGCTACTGTGGTTTGTAGTGACATGATTTCTCCAACAATGAGTCTTTAATGAGATGATTTTATGTACAGAAGGATGTAGTGTGTAAACGCTTTCTGCATCAGCAGCATGACAGAAGCCCTGTTTCCCTTCTGTTTTATTGGAATTATATTATATTTCTATTAGCAGATTAGCATCTGTGTGAGAGGAAGTGATGTGACAGATGTTGTTATATGTCACTCCTGTATCTGGGAAACCAGCTTGATATTGTGCGATCTCAAACCGCGGCGGTGTGATGTCGACATGTAAACTGACATGAGGGGGGGAAACATCTCCACCACCATAAAGACGTTTTGTGAAATTGACTTGGGACAGTGTGTCGTACCGGGGAGCCGGGGTCTGTCTTTGAGCTCGCGGATCTCCAGCATGCGCTGGCTGTGCTCGCGGTGTAGCAAGTGTGGCGCCGCAATGTCATCGAGGGCATAGTGCTGCAAGGGTGGAGGAGTCGGGTGGAGCTGGGTGTTGAGGGGCAGCGGGTGGGCGGGGCTGTGTCGAGGAGCAGGGCTGATGGTGCAGATCCGTTTGGCGGCAGGCTCCAGGGCTACCGGTGGGCGTTCGTGGAAACCGTTCTCCTTTGACCTGGAAAACAAACGCTTTGTTCATTCTGATATGAAGAACGTGTTTAAGTACATCTCTACTAAGAAGACAAAAGCGGTTTCTGTCCAAGTTCCTATCTAACCTGCTGGGGCTGTGTCTCTTGGTCCCAGCTTCAGGGGGCTCCATCAGCAGCTCGGAGGAGTCTGGAGAGGAGGACATGGTGGTGCTCAGCAGGAGGTGCTCATGCTGGGACAGGTACTGGGCCGGGGTTTGCTTGGCTGCCCGCGCACAATGGAGCAGCTCCCTCTGCAGCAGGGGTAGGTTTGCCTATAATGAGAACAATAAAAACATAAGGTTCAATTCCGATTTTTGGAAAAAATCCCACAAGACGTTTTTCTCTTTTTTTTTGGCTGCGTCTCACAGTCATTCAGGGAAAACAACAAACAAAGCCGAGAGAAAAAAATTCCAGAACTATCCTACGTAAGACTGAAACTAAAAGAAAGTAAATCTGCCTCCTGGGGAGGATGCTGGGCTGGAACATGGTTTAAGGAGAGGTGGGGTGGGGGGGCGGGTGGAGGAGGGTTGGGGGGGGGGTGCTGACTCCTTGAGGTCTGGCTGAAGGAGCCAGTATGAGTCTGGGTGTTGTTCTGTGGCGGCCTCCATGGTGGCTGCGGTTTCCCGCTCCCAAATGAAAAGGGCTCAGTTTTGTAAACTGCTGCTGAGGCTGGCGGCACACAACACAACACACACACACACACACACACACACACACACACACACACACACACAGCAATACAGCAAAGATACACAGGATGTTACAGAGGTCTTAAAACAATCTTAAAAACAAATGATAAACAGGCTCCACATTCTTCCCCCCTGAAATCTTTGCCCTCTTTTTTTCTTCGCATTTATCAGTGACTGTCTCCATCCTATCTTTCCATCTCGCTTTTGTTCCCTGCCTTTCCCTAATTAGGAACAGACTCCAATATATGTGTGTGTGTGTGTGTGTGTGTGTGTGTGTGTGTGTAATTACGCCACTTCCTCACTCCCCTCTTTTCCCGAAAACCAAATAAATAACCATACCGTTCTAGTTCTGTAACTCCGACCTCTTCTCACGTACCACTGTCGACCATCATCTCGCTAATTCTCTAAACCCTAACTTCCTGATCTAAACCCCTTTTTCTTTTCCACCTCTCGGCCTCTCCGCCTAAAGATGCTGATATTTCTACTTTGTGGTCGACTTTTCCCTGTCTCCCATGCTCCTCTGCCTCCATTCGTTCCCCGGGGCCCCGCACAGTGGACACATGTGCTGTGTGTCGACTCAGCAGAGGGCTCTCTGGGGTTCGGCAGAGCGAATGTTAGATTGGCGGAGCCTTGGCAGCTGAATGCTCTTTTAACGGGACAGTGGCTCCATATGGCAACGTGGACCCCATAAAGACGGAAGGGAAAACACTTTATAGGCATGTTTCACACTTCCGACTTCCCACTTCTCCCTCTCTCTCCATCCCCACCCACCTCTCTCTTTTCCACTTCCTCGCCCCCACGGGACTTTGCCCATCTGTAAGTCTCCCACCCTTGTTAGGGTGGACCACTCTCACGAGTTGGGATTGCGTTGTGGGGACCCCGCCTCCTTGTTGTAAATTAGGAGAAAGAGGGGAACAGAGGTTTCTTGTCTGAGCGCTCTCAGACAGACAGCTGGAGGCGCTCCAAAGGTGAGTAAGAGGTAAGTGTGGAAAAACGGCCGATTTCAACTGCGTGAAGCTGCAGCGCTGCCGCCGACTGAAGATTTATGGGCTGCTTTACAGGAGGGGGCTCCTATAAAGTATACACTCGCAGACTTTCCTGGTTACAAAGGGGCTCAGGAGACTGTTTAACACACACACACTCATCTGTTGCTTGTCAAGTCAACATGCAAATCTTGGTACCGGCTTTGAACCCCTGAAAGGCACTTTATTCAATTAGAAACGCGACACAGGAGCCTGTTAATAGCCCCCTGCTTTGTTTCCTGGATACATTCGAGTTAAGAGTTGTTGCTTGACTACTTTTTCCGTCACTGTGACTCACACGTTGTCATGTGATGGCGCAAAGATTATTTAGTTCATCCTGAATAGGCGTATGTTAATGTCAAGAAAATTCTTTTTTCACTTTATTATAACTTAACCTTTCAGTTAATCGTGCAGCTAAGACATGCAAGTTCAGTCGGCAGGTTATGTTTTCAGCGGGGATAAACGATTCTGGACAAATCATGGCTGTAGGGTCTAAGGTGAGGGGTTCGAAATAAAAGGAAGTGGTCCAACAGGATACAGCCGAGCAAATGTCAGATAGTGGAAGAGAGGATGATGTGTTTACCTTGAGAAAAGGGATAACAAAAGGTCGCAGGGGGAAGTTGGTGGCCTCCTGAAGCCGTGAGTGAAACTCTTCAATGGTAACTGTTGAATTCTGGGAGACAAGGAAAGTGGAGTTGAGGCCATTTTTTTAAAAAAAAATACACTGTTAGAAACCCCTAATTCTCTTTTAATGCGATCTTACCACAAGGGCCAGGACGAGGCTTCGGACGCTGTCTCCGATCTCCGGAGAAATGTCATTGCCAAACTGCTGCAGCGTGGTCAGGAAACGTTTCAGTTTGCTCAGCTGGCGAGCCCCACAGGTGGCGGGCAACTGCTGGTTCGCTAGCGATGATGACGACGAGGAGGAGGGTCCATTGCTGTATCGCTGCGGTGGCGATGGCACCGCGTTCAAAGTCGGCGGGGAATGATGGTTCCCATTGGTCACTGGGGATTAAAGAGGAACGAATGATGACCCATGCTTTGAACACAATTAGAAATAGACTTGCCTTCATTAATATACCTGTCATTAAATCTAAGGTGATAACAACAACATGGACCACGACAAACAGTGAATTTAAAAAAGGACACTTACAAGCTGTGGTGGAGAAAGAGGCCGGTCGAGGGCCGCTGGGGTTGACAGAGGGCAGGGGTGGCATAGTGGAGCTGGTGCTGCTGGTGGGGGCTGATCTGGAATGAGTCTTAGCATCCACAGGAGAACCGGGCATGGCAGGGCTCTTCTTCTCTCTACTGTCTGCAGAGATGAAGCAGAAAGGTCAACTGAGGGTCAGGAAAAAAAAGGGTCCGAAATCGCGTTATCCTGCGGACTTTTCCAAAATCAGCCCAGTGTTTATAATTCAACACAAAAGCAACAGGTCTTTATCCCCAACAGAAATCCCCATCCCCCAATACATCGTACAACACATACTGGCAGGGCATCAACAACCCCCCCCCACCCCACCACCACCAATGAGCCAGATGTCTAAAGTTTACCCTCTCACTCCCAAACCATTCAGATCAATAACAGAAGAAATGCTGAAGAAGCCTATTGTGAAGGAGAAGAATGCCCCCTCTTTAAACCCCCCCACCCCAGAGAACGTGGGCGGGGGAAAGGGAGCGAAGGGGACCGGGCTATTTCACGCTTTACTAACAAGATCGGCGAAGCTTTTGAATGTTTAAACGCAACTTCTCAATATGGCGCTGTCGCTGAATGAGACCACCAGATAAGGGGTTTGTGGAAAGTGTGATGGGAGGCGGCGGCGGCGGCAGCGGTAGGGAGACGCGGGATCAGAGGCCGCCTTTGTCTCCCTGAGAGACCCATGAATGCCGGGTCCCGTCTCCATTTGGAGTGGATCAGACTTTTCTAAGAATCGACGATTAATAGACAAGCACGGTCACGCGGGTCATGGGTCAACAGAGAGCAGCTTTTTAAATGTGGTTTCATGGCTTTAAGGCTTTGGTTTCAATGGCACCCTGTATATCTCTTTCACAGCTATGAACTCTGCACGGCCTCCAGCCACAGGGGCCCGCGTTATAAAGACTTCAGCTGGAAGGTTGAAGCTGCCGGTTTGGTAACTCAGGAGAACTCCAAAAAAGAAGCGGTGCATTAAATGAATGAAAAATATTTCTGTGCTACTAAATGTTTTTAAAAAACACATTCGCCGGGCGAATTTTCATTGTTGCGCAAGTCTTGACGTCGAACATCTCAGTCGTCCACCTCGCCCCCCACCCCCCCTCTGCCCTGTGGCCTGCCTGCCACCACTCCACCTGTTCACCAACATGGGGGGGCAGGAAGAGGGGATCTATGCCAACATTTGGACTGTCAAACCCAAAACACACGCAGTCTGCCAGTGCACCGCAGGAAGCTCACACACACACACACACACACACACATACACACACACTGGTTCCAATGATCTGCACACTCTCTCCGTATGGCCACAAAATTAGACTGACATCTCAATAACAGAATCCGCGGGGCATATGGCCAGAGTGTCAACACTGCTCTTATGTAAACATTCTCACATCGGTGTACTTGCTCGTTGCTATAAAGTTCAATATTGCAGATGAGGGTATTTATAAGTTCTTTCCAGTTTGCCACTACACGTGAACGTGTCAACAAAATTTGCCCTTTAATCCGAATAAACGTCACCATGTTTGCATGTCCACACACTGACCTTATAACACAAACGAACAAACAGGCCGACCCGTGTTGTACATACACACGTGTCTTATGGTGAATCGGTTGCGGATGCAGCTGCGTTCATACAACCTTAAGATGTGGACCAGTCTGTTGTTGGCCTTGTCTGGGCTAATGGCCATAACGGCAAGACATCAGGTGTGTGTGTGTGTGTGTGTGTGTGTGCATGTAGTGTTGACAGCCCACTGAGAATTGCCTCTGCTTGTCAGCGAGACAGCGTTCATAGCTGGATGACTTCATCCGGGCCTGTGAGCACCTGAGTCCGCCGTATGTAGTCGCAGGACTGTCAGGGGAGACAGCTGTCACAGCAGCCACACAACACAACACACACACACACACACACACACACAAAGTGAGAGAGAGAGAGAGAGAGAGGTACAAAGTGGTCTAATGTTAACTCAGGTGAATATTGGCTTAGAGGAGGATGTGGGCTGTTTGTCTGCTCTAAATGCCACCTGTCATCTAAGCTTAAATGGAACAAAGGGGAAGCACACAGACCTCCTCCCTGTGCATCAGCTGGGTGACATGTGACATGTGAAATGTCATAGTGCATAGTCAACACTTCGAAGCAAAGCAACATTCATCGTCTACACATGTGAAAACCACTGGTCGATTTATAATTTCAGTTCATACCATTCTCTGTCTGTTTATTTGCTTTCTATGTTTGTTTTGTTTTATTGCCGGGATAGAAAAGTAATATGGATGTCTGCTGATGGCTGTTGTTGCCAGCCAGGTGTTCCCTGTTTGTTCGGCTTCAGGTGACGCTCGTCCGCACTTACACATTCATTGGGCTTTAATTGCCTTGTCGCCTCTGCAGGTGATGCAGAATGGGGATGGAGGAGGAGGAGGAGGAGGAGGAGGAGGAGGAGGACAGCTCTGTTCCCACTGAGCTGCCGTGTGGCTCAAAGCGAAACGGTGACATTAGAAAACAAACACAAAAAAGTGCAGGTTTGGATTTAGCTCCTTGTGCAGAGCGAGGATTGGACAACCCACTTTGAGTCAGCACAAATAAATCCCACTTGAAGTGATGTATAAATACATTTGATAAGTGTTAGGGTTTATTTAGGCTCCAGGTTTAACTTTGACGTTTAAACTCCCTGTGAGAGAGGTCGAACGCTGTGAGTCATCGTCTGTGTCTGTGTGTGTGTGTGTGGGTGTGCGCGCGCTGTGTCCCTATCGCTGTCCTGATATAGTGGATGAGGTGAGAGAAGATGTAACGCAGGCCTGGCTAATTTATCTCTGAGCAAAAAAGATCATTCTCGGTGTTCGCAATGCTACAAATATGTGGATTTCTGCCCCCCCCCACCCCCACATACACACACACGCGCGCAACAGCTTGTCTCCACAGTTTGGTAAAGTAATTTATTATGTATTTAATATATATGTAGGCATCTTTAAATAAAGTGTTGACCCCCAAAAGGGAACTCACATCATTGCCATAAACACAAATGAAACTAACGGGGCTGTATTTGAATAACTGAAGAGATATAATGTATGATGATCTTTTACTGGATAAAATCAAACAAAACCAAAAAACAAAGCAGCAAACTGTTTGAAAATGAACAAGTTGATGCAACGGGGAGAAATGAACAAATGGATGGGTGGGGTGAAGAAGTGTAAAAACAGAAAACTTTGATTTGAGGGCAAAAAAAAGGGGTAAAACGAACAGACTTCTTAGCAACTGATGGCCACTTCTCTCCTCCTCCTCCTCCTCCTCCTCCTCCTCCTCCTCCTCCTCCTCCTCCTCCTCCTCCTCCTCCTGTACCATATGGATCTAATCGGCCAAGAGCCGGCCAGCTGGGACCTCCAACAGTCACCTGTGAGGGAGGCGGGGTTGTAGAGGGGACTGCTGGGGCCTCTTCCACTAAGCCATGGCTGCCCCCTCCTCCACACACACACACACACACACACACACACACACACACACACACACATACACATCTCTGCCTTCCCTCCAAGGAGGGGGGGTGGGGGGGCAGGGGCAGGGGAGGCACGAGGCGGCTGAATGCAAGCGAGTGGACTTAAATGCCGAGGAGACAAAAGCTGCACCTGGTCCCCGTCGGTCCACACACCACCACAATACAGCACACATCTGTTACTCCATCCTGCTCTCCCTTCTGACCTCCTCCACCCACACACACACACACACACACAAACACACACACACACGTATATACACGCCACTCTGACACTTACACAACCACAGGCACTTAGAAAACAGCGTATATGGCCTCGGCGAGTCTGTGTCAGGCTGCTGTTGTCAACCTTCCAGCTTGACAACAGACTCGAGTGCTGTTAAGTATTTGCGAGATGGTGCGCGGTGTCAAATGTCTGCAAACCAGGAGACACGTGTCCCCTCTGCTTATTTCAATCAGCGTAATTTGTGTTATTGCTCTCCGGGGGGCCGCCGCCTCATCAACCGTTGCCACGGCGCACTTCCGTGTCACGAGTCATCAGACGTGTTTTTATTTACAACACAGCTTTAAAGCGAACCGGTTTACAGCATAAACACACGTTTTTTTTCTTTTACGCCCAAAAGTCGCCACCGTGTTATCGTAGCGCTATCGGTTTCGCACAGACTGTTAAACAAGCATCAAATAAGGAATTAGTCTGCAAATTAGAGGCGCCAGAGGTGGGGGGTGGGGGGGGGGGGGATGCAGGGGACGATGGAGGATGGGAGGGAAGGAATAACAAGGATAGAAAATACTGTTTTCATTTGGTTTCATCAGAAAGACAAGGCTGGTTGTCAGACGCAGAGCCAGGCTGTTTTTCTTGGCTCTCATTACCACCTTCCAGCACCGTAGACTATTTGGACAAAACCCAATATCAACACTCTGCTCCCTGCTCCGCTATGAAGGGGAGAGATGGGGAGGTGGCGCGGTTGACGGTATGGGGGGGAGGGGTGGTTTGCAGGAGAAAGATGTATACACTGCGAGGGTAAAAGAGGTGGGGAGGAAAGGAGGAGAAGAAAAAATTGGGTAGAAGAGAAGGGGGGGAGAAGACAGAAAACGTGTATGCAACTTCCATTTACGCTTGCGAAGAAGCGCAGATGTGCTGAAAGAGTGAACTCCTCACATTTCCCCGAGATGGAGTGATGATGAGAGAGGCCCTCACATGACCTCATCACACGGTGAGATAATTACTAATCCAGCGTGCCACATATTCACCGAAAAAACCAAAAAAAAAAACGACCAGGGATGGAAATGTACTTAGTGGCAAAGGGATAGCGAGGACGGCGAGGCAGACAGACGTTGTCCATAAAAACTAAGAATGAGCAGTAAAAAAAGCGGCACAGTGATGTGATGCTGGAGGCAGAGGAGGGAGAGGAGGGTTTGGCGGAGGATGGACAGTGGGAGCTAACAGTGTCCACGTGGACATGAGGTCAGGCAGCGGGGAGTGTATCCTGGACGCTGCCTCTGATTGGGAAAATCACTTCCACGTCTTAGGTGGAGATGAATCTGAGTCTCGTGGTTTCATCAGGACAGAATGTGAACCATAACACTGATATCAAGAACCATGAAGCTGCAGTGCTGTTGTTTTATCCCTATGTTCTTGAGCTGAGGGTCACTGTCAAAGGACATTTCCCCCAGTTAGTGTTGAGATCTATTAGTTCTGTTTCTATACGAGTTCATTGGTTTTGGATCCTATTCAGGTCAAAACCCATTTAGTCGCTCTATGTGTCAGAGATCTATAAACAAACCTAAACGAGGAGACAAACAGGTGTAACTGTGCATAATTGCACTCACACAAACATCAGTTAGTAGCCTTCCACTGTCATCGGGTCGGATTCATGCGTCACACACAGCTGGGCCACATGGGGACCGGACCCGGGAGGGGGATGTGTGTCATCGTGTGTGAGGATGTGTGCGTTGGCCCGGTTTACCAGGTGCTGGGTTTGTCATTGGAGCGAGGACAGTTATCCCAGATGTAACAACACACCTGTGAAAGTGCCCGCCTGGGGCACACGCGCACAACCGCCCATGCAAATAACAACTGTGAATGGCATAACGGGACAATTTGAGTCAGTCGCGACTCTCCACCACAAAAGATGTGACACTCGCACACATGCACACACATGCTCTCTCTCTCACACCAGACCCCACCCCCACCCCCCTCTCTCTGAGGCAGTGGATTATCTGCCTATCTGGTTACAACCCTTCTCACCTCTCCGTGACTAATTAGTTAGCCTGCCCGTCAATCATCACCAGCCTCATAATTCATTAAAGCCAAAAAGTGGAAAACAATCCACTGCGGCAGCATTTAAAGGACGCATGACCACTCAAATTAAATTGTGTTGTCTTTTATAGTTTTATTTTATACCCGCACAACTCGTCTGCGGGTGAAAAGCACAACGTGGAAATGGACTTGCGGCGCTCCTCTGGCGCACGTTGGAGATGTATATCACCGCGTCTGTCTGGAGGATGAAGACTGGGTGGCTCCTACACATTGCAAAAGCAGACAATCAACTTAAACTGCCGCCAAGAAATATACAAGGTTTCCTCTCTCTCTCGCTTTCGGAGAAGTACATATGCAGACGCTCGCCCCCGAACCAGAAAGTTACAGTAGTTCATAAAACAAACTATGAGCTCTTGACACACGGGAAAACAAAGTGAACATTAAGACCGGCCTGTTTCACACCAGGTGTCAGAGGCCCTCGCAGCCAAGCTGCCTGGGCCCTGGTCCAACCAGATGTTGCTATCAGCGTTTCCACGGCCTGTCGTGACTCAGACTTTCTCGTCAACGACTCCTTAAGTATGGACTCTGGGCTTATTTCAGCACCGCCACCAATTAGGCAGCGATAACACTGATGTTACTGCGGCAACTTGTCGTATCAAGGTTTGACGGATGTGCACAAGATGTTTTGGATATCAACCTCGGGTTTTTAAAATTATTACTTTATTTTTATCATTATATTACTTTATTATTATCATGTCACCGGGTGTAATCGTTCCATATAATACGACCACTTCGACTCATTGTAATTAAAGACATCTTTACTCATCGAGCAGGCTTTTCGGTGGGGGTGGGGGGGGACTAATCTGTTAACCTGAGGTTTTGGGGACGCGGTGGATTAAAGTTGAGCACTAACAGAGCTGTAGGCGAGTTTAGAACAGCTGTGCGAGAGAGCCGATAAGTAAAACAAAGGGGCCAGCTGTGCTTGAGACAATGGGAATGAGACGGCGCAGGACGGTGGTGGACGCGTGGGCCGAGGTGTGCTTTGATAAGAGTGTTGTCGTCACACTGTGTGGGGTTGGGTGCACATGTGTTTAAGAACACTGCGTGTTTCTTTTTTTTTAATTACGTGCAAGGCTCAGTGGTAGAAATGCAGGTTCCACTCTAGCTTGGGTTTTCTATTCTAAAAAAAAAACAAAAACAAACACTTGCTTGTCGAGCGTCAGTGTGATGCTTCTTAGTCTCAGACGAGGTGGGGGTGAAGGGAGAATGCGGAGAAAAGGAGAAGATAATGACTAAGACAGACAATTCACAGAAAAAGGGCAGCACCACCCATTTTCTTGTCCACCCACACACCCAACAACACAAGCACTCAACAACCCAAGCACACACACACACACATACAAATATAGATATAGATAGATAGATAGATAGATAGATAGATAGATAGATAGATAGATAGATAGATAGATAGATAGATAGATAGATAGATAGATAGATAGATAGATAGAGCATAAAACCTATATAAAAAAGTTTTTATATATATATACATAAAAAGTTTTTTTTGGTCTTTGTTTTTTTTCATTATCATCTGTTTATTAAAATCCTGAATCGATTCGTTTGACGAATTCAGTTGTGGTCATTTTACGGCCCTTTAAGCATGTGCCAGCGCGCCTCCCTGTCAAATCACACCAGCCCCGTAAATAAAGGTCTTGTCTTGGGGGTCACTGAGCAGGTCTCCTGGGGCAGCAAAGGGTCAGCGGACCCCTGCAAGAGACCTCTGACTCCTGCACTTGGCACAAGGAGAGAGAGGCTCCCACACAACGTCTCCGAGGTCGCAATCAGAGATGGGGGGTGCGCAGGTGGTGACACAGATCCGTGTCTGCACGCTGGCACGGGTCCATTTACATAGTCAGCAGACGTTCCCCACCATGAAACAATCTTTCAGAAGTCTACTTTTTTTTTTTTTTGGTCGATTTTAAATGACCTTGCCTTTTCACGTCTGCACGCACACATTCATATACACAACCACTCACCGAAGCCCTGGGGCCAAGATATCACAGTCCTCACAACTGGAACTAATAGAGCACTTCCTACATCAAACTGCTGGAGCAGCTGCTCTGCTCCCTGTATGCATGTGTGCATGTGTGCATGTGTGTGTGTGTGTGTATTTTGGAAAAAGGGGGTCGTCTGTGGGCAAATTCCTCTGATAGCGAGTGAGGGTCATGGCGGTCCCTTTCTATTTACCACAACACAAAACCAGCAGCAGAGGGTTATTTAAGACAAATAACCTTGTAGCTGCAGCAGACATCATGTCTGAGAGACACCTGGCGCACACATGCGTACGCACACGCCTGCTTCCTCAGACACAACTTACTGCACACGTGTGAATGAAAACTTCAAAGTGACATAACTTTAAGTCCAGAATCAGCCACATGGATGGAAACAATCAAAAATTGTATGCTAAAATCCTATACCTCTGCATATACACGTTCACCGTGCACACACACACACATGCATGCACACAGACATAGAACAGTGCCTGCTGTCAGGAGTGTGACAGTGTCCAGCAGGGCAGACAGGGGTCTCTGGTTTGAAGCTGAGCAGCCGACAGCTCGACGCTCCTATCTCCCCAGCCGACAGGCCTGGCTCGGTGTGACACTGGCCAGGTCCCCGTATGTCTGCTCCTCCTGCACACACACCTCAACGGCATTACGACAATATGCAGGATCCCAGTGATGTCGAGGCTGTGCAACATGTAGGCACAGCATGAAAGACAGGCACGGCGGTGTCGTCTCCTCTTCCCATATGTTTGAGACTCTGTTCAGCAGATGCACACGTCTTATTTACCTCCTATCTTCTGCTCCGCTCTCCATCTGGATCAATGGAGCTTAGCACAGCTGATCACATTGTCGGGTTGATTTGTTTGTTGTTGAAAAACGACTTTAGACTTTTCACCTACTTTCCACAAGTGGAAGCAAATGAAGGGGAGTCAGCGACAAAATGAAAAACAGATGTGGCAACGTTCCGGCTTTTCGTTCCTCAAAGATGCCTGGATTTCAATGTATTCCATACGATGTCCAACAGGCCAGCAATCCTAATTAGAGAGACCCCGCTATCAGTGTCTCCGCATGAGGCAAAACAGGAAAAGTTTGGGATGCAGTTGGAAAAGGGACTGTGCGGAACGACGCAGAGAGAAAATAAGAGGTTTGGGAATATTTAATTTCCTTGAACCCAGTCAACTTCTTAGTTGCACCAAAGAAAATGACCATATACCTCAAAACAACGAAACAACAATATGACTGAGTGTCGGGCACACACATACACTTCAGTTTCCTCAACAGGCAGCATATTGCCCATATGGCAACACAAGTATTCCGGGCACAGAGACACAAACACACAAATTCATCGCTCCCTTCCCTGTACCTCAGTAGACGCGGATGAAAAGATGAGAAGAGATAAAGAGGAAAGGATGAGGCACCATCTGTACAGCACCGAGCAGCTCCTGGAATTAGGTTGGAACACACACACACACACACACACACAATGATAACACACTCTCTCTCGCCCATACCAAGAGATGAACAAATGCTGTTCAGCAAACAACACGGCCAGAATGACACAAACACACACAAGCCGCCGTTCACGCCCCCGTCCCCATCCTACCTCCTCTCTTGTAGAGTCCACTCTCAGGTCCTCTGGGAAAGTCGTACTTCTGCGTCCTTATCCGCTCCTTTTTGTCTCTCTCTGCGACTCGCAGCCTTCATATGTCAGACATGTGTTTGCATTCCCACATATGTGAGCTCTCCGGTGCTGAGAAGGCCAGAGCCAGGGAGACAGATGGCACCCAGATGGAGACAGATAACCGAGCAGACCAGCACGACGCTGCACAACGCTGCACACAACACAACACAACAACAACACGCTCTCTCCTTCAGCACTTGCTTCCTGTCTTGTTCCTGTTCTTCCACTCGATCTGCCTCTTGTATTTATTGCGACTCTCTCTCTCTCTCTCTCTGTCTCTCTCTCTCTCTCTCTTTCTCTGTCCCTCACTGAAGCTGCATCCTCTCTCCTGCTCGCCCTCTCCAGCTCTGATGCTCCCACCCTCTCCCTCTCTCTCTTTCGGCTCTAGCTCCTCCCCGGTTTTCCCACACACCGCCCTCCCCTCTGTTTTCATGGGCCGGGTGCTCCGGTGACGTCACAAATCACCCCCATCCACCTCCCACCCCACCCCCCCCACCCCCCCATGGATCCTGGCCAATCATCCACTGCTGACTGGCTCCATTCAACCTGCATTCACCGGCAATGGACCCCGCAATTAACATAACTAATTGCTTTGGCACCTAAAGGCCAAACAAGGGACTGTGCCAAAGGAGACAAAAGTGTATGCGTGTGTGTGTGTGTGTGTGTGTGTGTGTGTGTGTGTGTGTGTGTGTGTGTGTCTGCGGGGGTGGGGGGTGTTTTGCAACCCTACCATTCACCCCCCCTTGCCCCTTAAAGAGAAGTGGGGATCACCCTTTAAAATGTTTTTATAAATACCCCCCTCCACCCCCCCCAGGCTTTTTCATTGATGCCCTCTTTTGTCTCGGCTCCTTAATGCGGCCGACTCAGACCTGCCTCGCCAGCAGACCCATTGGGCTCCTCCACTCCAGGAGGATGAATGAGTTATTCTTCTCTCCTCCTTTACTCTCTCTCCTCTCCTCCCTGCTCCTCATCATCACTGCTTCACTGAGTTAAACTTGAATCAGCATCTGATTTATTGCCCGGCCTTTTGCACAAGCGGCGCCGCGGAGACAATGCAGGTTAAGATAATGGAGCCGGGGCAGCTTATATGCTTTATTCACCCGTGCCCGTTATTCTCTCCGCCAGTTTACTCCCGGTAAACGGCCGGACAGAGAGGAATTCATTCCGAGTCTCACGGATTAAGACCGATTGATCGGTTTCTTATAAGACAGCTCGCTAATGAAAAAAAAACCAAACATAATCAGCATGTGTCACACACGCTGTTGGATAAACACAAACATTCATTAGCCCTTTATCAGGAAAGTGGCTATTTCCACACACTTTATTTATGAGGTCAATCCCGCGCCTCAGTGAGGTTAAGAAGCATGTGGTCGACTCACAGCCAATCAGAAGAGATCACCCTACAACACGGAACACGTCACGGTTTGATCTATCCCTCTTCCAACGGCCTAATGTTGCGCACAGGATATCATGTGTATGCTATATATATATGCACTTCTTGAAATTGTTTTTACCACATATGACAAATCAAACCAAATATGATTGATCCATTGATACATTTTTTACAAGAAAGTAAAAAAAATAAATTGAAACTTGTCATAAAAGTAATTAAGTCTTGTTATGTCCTCCAATAACAAGCTAACACTTCCCATTGGAGATACAGTAAAATCTACACCAGCATGATAAACAATTGTTTGCATGCCATCGCAAAGTGACAAACTGTATGATAATATGCAATATTTCCACTTTTTTTTTCAGAAACTACATTTGACTTAATAACAAACCATAATAACTTGCATCTCCCCTCCTCTCTCCTCATAGGCCTGCTCTATTCAGGGTGCATCTGGTCAGCCAGCAGGCTCTGAGGCAGGGCCAGGTGGCCGAGAGAGTCCTAACGAGGGTGGGGGAGGAAAGATGGAAAAATAAGGAAGGCCTAGCATCTGACACACACACATACACACACGCACACACACATATATATATTTAAATATTCTGTCATAGCCTATTTCATCATAGACTGGAAATTTAAAAGCTTTGGAATCAATCTGGACAAATACAACTGAATGATCCCTCACTATATGAGTTGCTTCTCAATGCATCTGTTTAAAAAATAATATTTAAATGTTTTTTTAAAAAAAAGTAATTAATTCATAATCAATCTTCAAAATTTCTAACGCCAAACACCAAACCAACTTCCTGTCTGTTAAGGCTGCGCTGACAATAATACAAAGGGTCGAGATGTAGTAAAAAAAAAAAAAGAGATTGTTACAGATTTATCAGTTTTACAGTTGAAAGAATGATCCAAATTCTCTCATCATTCCAAAAACAAGGTCACACAACAACTCATCCATCATGTCGAACCACCAAACATGTCCACGCTATTCACAGCAGTTTCTCCTGGAGGGAAGACAGAAGGTCATCATGTCTCTGGGCACTTATAAAACAGAGGAGGCTACAGAAAGACAAGCAGACTTCGATATAAAAAAAAGGAGCCAATAACTACTTGAGAGAAAATGTGTACAGAAGCCATGAATGCCCTCTTCGTTTGTGTACATGATGGCAAAAGTCTGTGTACTGCAATGGCTCCAAACAAGGAGAGGAATTTGAGAAATGAGCTGCTCTATGCAAAGTCCTTCTTCTCATGTAAAGTTGTTATCTGTGTGTCCCTTTCACTGTAGCTGCTCTGGCCTCATGCAGCTGTTTGCCATTGTGTGCATGTCTGTGAGATAAAGCGAGAGAGAGAGAGAGAGAGGGAAATAACAGAACGCAGCATCTGTTTCTGTTCACATGCTCCCACACCAAACTTCCACTTTTAGAAAACGTAAACTGCATGTATTTCCAGAGCAGACGGTTAAAAAAAAGAAAAACGGAGGAGAGGAATTTTCACATTTTATTATTTTAGGAACCACTTAAGAGTATTTTTGTGCATTTCAAAACAAAACCTTACTGTGTGTGCGTGTAGACATTTTTACAATATTGCTCTGACTGTTATTGAGTATTTCCTGTATAGTATTTGACAATTTGGCAATATTCAACATAATGCAAACCCTGAGGAACCCCGGAAGTAGATTTCTTTCCTGCAGAAATTGACTATTTTGCATTTTGATTTTTCACCTTCATGCTAAATAAACAGCTCTGTACAGTTGGACCCCACTTTGCCAATGGAAAATCAAAGGTTAAGGGGAAAAAAAGCATCTAAACTCATATTGACATCCACGTTGATGCTCAGTGTTTTCATCCACCAGCTGTAACGTCCCAGAAGGAAATTTAGAGACGTGAGATACATTATCCTCTGATGTTCCAGAGGTTCAACACACACTGTGAAACTGAGCTCAAATTCACAGGACAACACAACTCACACATGGAGAGGGAGCATTTTGTTCTCAGCGCTCGCCGCAGCGGCTAAGCGGGTAATCCGAGTGCTGGGATTTCACTGGAAGACCTCCTGCCAAATCAGTGTGAAACGATGACAGAGATTTTCACGAGCTGGGAAAAAAAAACACCACAGTGCAGCTTTGTATTCTTTTCCCAGCGACGGCTTCCTACAGTCAGAAGCCTTCCCGTTTCACACTGTGTTTTATGAGGCTGTGATGTGATGTGAATGTGGACCTGTCAGTTATCAGGCTTCTCTGTCTGTCCTGACTCCCACCATCCTCAACCTCTGCAGACCAGTGACACAACGAGGACTAAAGCAAACAATGGGAGACAAACTCTGTGTTGTCATACTGGTTACACCAGAAAATAAGTGAAAAGCTAGATGATCACCATGCATGCACGATCTGAGTATTAAACGAATTAGTCGAAAACAAAAGAAAAACAAAAGTAAATTCCAAAGCACTTTGCTGTAACTTACTATTGCGGAATAAATGTTGATTGCGCAATGTAGTGCCCAACGAATAACGAGACCATGCACATTTAAAATTGGTTCCATTCAAGCCTTAATTTCACTATGTAATTATTTCGAAACTCAGTATGAGTATGAGCAAAACAGGAAGAGCAGCGGAGAGGATGGATGGCGGAGCAACTCGGGTACCTGGGGAAACTTTAGCAAAAGATAAAGGGGGCAAGCGTATGTGATAGAAATCAAAGTAAAATGGGTGTGAACTCAGGATGAAGTATCCATTACTTCAAGTATTATACCATTGAAGTATCCATTACTTCAAGTATTATACCATTGAAGTATCCATTACTTCAATGGTAATGGCGAGATCTCAAAATCCCAAAAACGTCTGGGATTTTTTAATCGTCCCATCTTTTGATAATCCAAACGGAGCCCATGTTTTCTGGCAGTCGCCTTGCTCAAATGAGTGGTGATGAAATTAACTTGATTCTATTATCATCAAGGAGGAGAAAACAATCTTTGCGAGAGCAGTGCCATCATTTAATACCAATTGGAAGCAGAAGGGAAAAGTTGCCCGTTGCAACGTTAAAAAGTTATGACTGTGAAATGTTGCTTTTGATCACTCTTGGCAATGTCAGCCTGTCGTTTTTGGGTTTTTTTTCCCCCTTGTGGAAAACAAAATGCAGCGAGACCACACTTAATGGGTTAACTACCGGTTTGCGTGGCTAAACAACCAATCACAACGCTGATGGGGACACATGGCTGCCAAGAGGAGCTGAGGAACGTTAGACAGCAAGCAGCGATGACGACAAATGGACAGCAATGCCTGAGAAACATGGGTTTATTGCTTCATCCCCATTATCAGACAAATCGCTCCTCTCCTCTGCAGTCGCTGATCAAAAAAGGTCTCTTTTGGTGAATTATACACCTTATTGCGATATTATAAGTTCATTATTTTCTCTCTCCATCTCATCACCGCTCAGACTCCTGATGTTGGATGATCTCGCATGGCCACGTTTTCCATTACATCTTCTACAGCACATTTATCTCACAGGGACACGTCATTTTCCAGGTCCGTGTCTGTCCGGCCGACTGATTACCGGGGAAAAAAAATCAGTTAGGGATCAAATTAAATGCTTCCCTCTGGTAATCAAGGTTAAAGCGAGAGTCGAGTTCTCTCTTGCTGCAGCATCAGATATATGAAGGGTCAAATGCACACACACAAAAAAAACACACATTTGTTTTACAGTATGGTCTGGTTATGGACAGTAAAATTTAAAGATTAGAGGAAAAGGGCAATGGGAAGGATGAGATTCCCAGAACATCATGATCCCTATCCCATCCACACACATGCACACACACACTCACATACACACACACACACACACACAAACATGCACGAACAAAACCTCAAATACCAGCAACACTAAAGCACACACACACACACACACACACACACACACACACACACACACACACACACACACACACATATATATATCTATTCCTCTTCCTCCACTTTTAGCTAAATGGCTGTTCACTGACCACAGAATGCTGCTGGTACGCTCTGGATGAAAGTATGAACTTTTTTACAAACATGAGCGACAACATGGTTTTCAGGACAAAGAATTCCGTGGCTCTTTCTGTTATCACTTAGTATGTGGTTAAGAAGAACCGATTATAGGTGATTTATTCGTCTGTGGTCAGACGTTTGCACAACTCGGGGGAAAAAAATACTCCTGATCTTCCTTAGATAGCAACGTAACATCCTTTCTAATCTCTTCCACTGATATGAACCCACAACTACAAATCTACAACACCTGATCAGGTACAAAATAACTGATACACAAAGACAATCCAGTTTTCTGTCTGTGCAAGGGTTTAATCCTCATCTATATGTAAGTCCATGAATTCAAAACAAAACACAGGCGTAAGGATCCAACAGGTGGCCCCGTAACTTAACAAGCTAACAGGGTTCGCAGAAGTTGCATCGCTCCGCATCATCGTGAGAGAAAAAATAATATTTTTGACTACTTAGGGTCTTTTTATGAAAACGTTTGAGAAGTGGACAACAATTATTCGTAGCTTTCGAGGTTAATTAGCTAGCGGGATGGCCTCGGTTCAAACGCGGTGCTGATTCTCGGACGGCTCATTCACAACTCGTCTCAAAGACGTTAAAAAACAAGTGGCCGGTCAGTGGAGTCCCATGGTGCTCTGACACAATGCAACCACTGGCTGGTACTTTACCCCCTCCTGACATCCCACAAGCCCGAACACGCCCCCCTCCCCCCACCCCCAATCCTTCCCCTTCACGACTATTGTGCCCTCCTTTTCAGTCATCCTCATATCACCCATAACAAATGGGTCCCGTATTTCCCTCTCCCCCCCTTTCTCTTATTCTCTCTCTCTCTCTCTCCCTCTCTCTCTCTCCGTCTCTTGGTGCCGATGAAAGGCAGGCATTGAGCCGGCAGTGGCATTCCAAAACCTCAGGCCTCGGCTCCAGTGTGTCTGGCTATTCAACACTGCTGGGAGCCATTAGTTTAAGTAAGGCCTGACCCGCCTACTCACCCTCGGAAAACCCTCAGATCTCCTATTACACTCGGCGCACAAAGGGGAGACACACGGCTGCTCTTCGGGTGCAACGTGTATGTGTGTGTGTGTGTGTGTGTGTGTGTGTGTGTAAATCTAAGACAGAGACAAAAAAGGGATGAGTAAATAAATGAAGTGTGAGTTGGAGGGGGTGAAATCCGTGTTTGAACGTATGAGAGGGACAGTGAGTGAGAAAACGTGTGTGCGCACGAGTGTGTATGTGTGTGTTGTTATGAGAGAGACAGAATGAGAGTGGCAGCATGTGTGCTTAAAATTTATGAGCGGTGGGTCACACGCTCACTTGGCCGCATCTTCCTAAAGTTTCCACGCGCTGAGGCCAAGTCCGACGAAGTCCAGACGCCAAACGCTTCTCACACTTAAACGATATTCAATAACCATGCACTTCTCCAACTCTCTCCAGCCACTCTCTTGTTTAACTTGTGCACTAGAGACACACCGTCGGGGGGCTCTCCATCTATGGCACTGACAGCTACAGCCATAAATGCGACACTTGTGCTAATTGGAAAACGATGCCGCTGATCAGAGCTCGCGCTTGGGTTCCCATAAACATGACCAGTCGCACATAAACAAACCCGTATTTGGGTGAAGCTGTGTGTTGTGAGAAGAGCTAAAGTCATGGACAAGGCCACACGTACACAGTGAGTAACTGCACTCTGGACATTTTCTCTCGATAACAGGCTTTGTTTTAGCGACAGTACTGTATATTGATCATGGGGGGGAAAAAAAGGGAAATTATTTTGTTTATTTTTGAATCTGAGAGGAATCGGTCGCATCATTTCGATGTTTACACTTATTTCTGTTGTTTCAAGAACTAAACTTGTCATTTAAAAAAATCAATAATAAATCAATCACAGATCGTGAATAAGAGCTCATGCTAGCATGGTCTGTAATTCACCATCCGCGCTGGTTCCGCTAACGGTCATGGTTCATGATGATCATATCCACTTCCTTACGGAAACGAGTCATGTGAACAGCATCTGCATCATTTACGATGCAACCCCCCCCACCCCCCGGCCATTTTAGTTTTAGATACAAAAATATGATGATGCGGCTGAATGGCTGAAATGCAGGCGATGACAAGGACACCTGCAATATAATGTTAGAAGATGTTTGGCCTGATGTGTGTGTGAAGCCTCCTGCTACCCGCTGTTACTCCTATACAAACCTCCCATCTCCCATTCGCGCTCCCTGAGGCTGCAGGAGCAGCTGTGTTGTGCTCTTCCCTGCCGATGGCCACACCTGTGATCTGCAGGTGGTTCATCTGGCAGCGCAGTCGGGAACACCTGGCCAGGCAGAGATAGAGCCTCCGGGCTTTACTCTGAGTGTGTTTGTGTGTGCGTGTAATTTCTGAAGGTCCCAATTAAAGCTGAGGGGAGATAACGCCTGGATTTGCCCCCCCACACACACACACACTCTCCAAAACACACACATGTGTTGTGGCATGTATCGGCATTTCCCAAGGTTAAGCCTCTGGGATGTTTGGACTTGTCAGTGTTTCAATACAGTTTGCTCTCTTATGTGTGTGTGTGACTTTTCTTTTACATTTCAAGACATAACAAACGGAAACCAAACCCCAGAGTCGTTGCTGCTTAGCTCTGCAGAGCAAATTGTGCAAATATCCCCAAACACAACAACAGGAGGCCGGGGCAGCACCTGCTTTTTGTTGTTTTCGCAGATCCACCGCGGGCTTGACACGTCGCTACACTATTCTGTTAGGACAAACAAGCAAAGACAACAAGCAGAGACACCAGCTGAGGACAAGACACACAAACAACAGCACCCACAACAGAGTCAGCCCTGGGAGCGATAGAGTGAAAAGTGTGTGTGTGTGTGTGTGTGTGTGTGTGTGTGTGTGTGTGTTCTGTTATAGCTCAAGGCCCGACAGGAGTGAAATCAGAGATGGGACAGATGAGGTGAACTTGACAAAAGTCATAAAACGCACAACCGACACGTGGGGAGAATGATGTTGACTTCAGCTAAGATCCTGTGTCACAATCACAGCATGTGAGCGTGTTTGTGTGTCAGACAAAGTGACTCTAGGCCAAGGCTGAACATCGCTCTCCTCATTATCTGTCAGGAAGTGAAGCGGCGATAATAACACAAGTCTACACACACATTACAGTCACTTCACTTTTGTCCACGTGGGAGCGACATGTTTTGTTGCGACGAATGAAATTGCTACACAGAAAACTGGAAATGTTTTTTTTTGTGTGTAATGATTACGTCATTGATGAGATCGTGCGGGTTTGGATCACAACACAGTCAAGAGATTTGAATGGATGCTTATGGTGATTGTGCTTCACTTAATTCTCCAGAGACAAATAAAAGCAAGAATGACACCTTGTGAAATGTCGTACTAGGAAGAGGATTTTGAAGGTTTGAAAAAAAAGTTGGCTACAGACTTCGTCTTGTCTTAGTCTTCTATAAGAGCTCAGCTTCGCAGCTGGACATCAGCGTTTCTCTGGGCGATGACAAGCAAGCTGCGGTTGGACTCCGCGTGGTGGCCCCGGACAGATGAGCGGGGATGGAGAGATGGATGAAGACGGATAAATGCAAACAGAAAGAGCGCAAAATCGGCAGGGAGAGAGGGAGGCCCGGCATGAGACAGAAACAGGAGGTGAGAAAGAAGTGCTGAAGTAAGCCTGGAAAGCATGGAGAACAGGGGGAACCAATGCTAACTCCTCTTTGTCTGAGCCAAGTGGGAAATGATGGAGGTGGGGTGAATGGCATGAGAGGTGGGGACACAGAAATGGGCATTAAAAACCATTAATGTGATGATAAGTTCTCTTTATTTGCCTTTTTTTCTGGGACTGGGTCCTTTTGTTGCCATATAATGCCCCACCCCACCCCACCCCACTTAAAGCAGAGGACCGAATAAATGCCTGCACACAATCACAGGGCCTGCAACCCGCCATCCTGATGAAGGATACATGTTTTTTTTCTTTTTTTTTCATGATAATTTAAATAAAGCACTTTTAACTGGAGAAAACACAAAAGACGCATTAATCCTTTTTTGGGGGCGAATGTTTCTAAAGCCGTACGACAAATATGCAAAACCGCAGTGGAAACCTGTGAGGCAGCATTTTGCAATAGTCAAATGTGTCAAAGCAATGTTTACGCTGCCATGTGACACCTGAATACAGAGGTCACGCCGGTGGCTGGCTGCATAACAAAATACCAGTGTTAACAATGGTCGGGGGCTGCAATCAAAAGTGTCTTGGTCGTCTTTCAGGGGACAGGCGAGCAGGGACACTCTCACAGTCTCCGTCTCCTGGTATTCCAGAGGGTTGTTATTGACGGGTGATGCTTGGCGCACCATCACATCTGGATCCCATCCTCCCGGCCGCTCCGTGCAGCGCTGCACATCAACAAGAAACAGCTGTGCAAAACTGGCTTCAATTAAATTTACATTCTCCCCGACAGTTAATCCCTTTCTATTCTCCTGCTATTCTCCTGTTTTTCCCCCCTTTAACTCTTTAACTCACTCCTGTCTGCCTCTCTTTTTTTTTTTTTTTGAAGCTTTGCTTTAAGTTGCCGCGCTGTTTGAAATCATAGACAGGGAAACTGTGCTGGATTCGAAACAGACAACGGGACGGAAAGGTCCCCGGGAATGCGACGTGTCAAACCTGTTTGAGAAGCCTGGGACTGAGATGCTGTTTGCAGTGGTTTTTCAGAGGTTGTTCAACACGAGGGAACTAGATCCAAAGACATAGAGATGATATATTTTCATTTGTTGTCATGGTGGAGTTAACACTCCATTACAATCAGGGCTCTGCTAAATCTTAGACAAGTCTCATAGTGTCTCTTCCCTAACAGCAGATACATGAAACTTGAAGGTAAAGTGTGTTGAAATTATAAACTGGTCAGATATTATCACTCAAACAGAAGATTCATGGCTCTTTGTTGTGGTTTTTTATACACGTGACGCACTGGGCAACACATAGGACCCCATAAATCCAACCATCAAACCTCTCCTTTCCCACTAAAACCACACTTAGTAAACACTTAAGTGTGATCCAGCAGTACAGAACACCGAATCAAATGCTGTCGCTCATGAGTCATTAATCAAACTCAGCTCAATTTGAACCAGTTCGACTGCTCAACATCTTGACTCGGCTCGGCTCCGCCAGGGAATCCAGCCCAAATTGGTCCTCTGATAGGAAATGGGAGCCAGATTTGAGGTAAGGGGGCCGATCTGATGGGCCCGATGAGCAAATCTGGAAGGTTCTGCAGTCATTGTAGCCCCGAGGCCCAAGTAAAGCACTAACAGGTGGTTAGTGCTGGTGGAAAAGACCCACGCAGAGACCAGAGGGAGTGAGAATGATACTGGGCTCACAGCCTGACACACACAAACAAACACCAAGGCAAACGCATTTTATGATAACACAGCCAAGCGCGTGCATGACACATAGCAACGCTAAGACGCACACTTGCAGCACAGAGGTAAAACAGACCGAATGTCTGTGTATGCAATTTCCACATGCATAAGATACCTAGAAAAACACACTACATGTGTAAAAAATATTTTTTTCGACACAGTGCACATGCAGACAAACAACCCACAAACACAAGACACCGCTTCGGGGTGACTCAGAGAAGATCTGCAGGCACCTCGCTCTCTACCTCCAGCACAGGCACAACTCTCCCACATGGCAAAACACAAAAGGCCCACGTCTGGCAACACTACCAGCCCATTCAAGCCAAAACCAATTAGGTCTCTAATGCAAACCTGCAGGGCCCCTTTGTCGTTTATTTCCCCTTTTTAATGTCAGAGGATTGGAATCTGACTCTACAAGCCACCCCAAAGAAAAAAGGGGGAAAGGGAAAAATGATCAGGGGTTCCAAATTATCCACATGTTTTTGACTAGCGCTAATTGAATCAAGGGAGAATGGGAATGATTGACTAGTGTGAGCAATGGTGAGGATACATGATCTTTAACACATTTTCTCCAAGCGTACGCACAGCGTCCCGGGTTCCCGTAGGGCTATTTAGCTTTCTGCATAACATCAAATTACTCCAACTAAACAACAATTATGGTAAAACCGGAGAATGCTCTTTTTCCTTTTTTTTTAAAAAAAAAAATCTTTCTCTGGGATTTAGCAGGAAACAAAATTTCCAAAATAGGAATTGCTTTCAGACCCCGCAGCATCAATCATGTTTATAGCTTTTTTTTTTTTTGGTTACAGTACACACTCTGCTGCTCCCTGGTGGCCACTGTAGCTCCATCATCATTGTCATCACCACCGCAATATCACCATTCGTGTTATGATGATGTCTTTGTTATGCGGTTATTGGTTATTCTGTGGTGAAAAGTGAATCAAGTGGAAGTCGTCACACTGGATCCTACAGTCAAGCCCTCAACACTCCACTCACTCTTACTTGGCTATAAGGGCTGTACGATTGACCTGTGATGCAAAAGAGGAAGAAGCCACACACAAATGGGGAGATGGGGGGGGGGACCCTCCTGGCATCAGGCAGCAGCTCCATCCTGGTTTCACACCGCCTGGTGTTTTTGTCTTGAAAAGCGTCAAACTCCAGATGGTGGAAAAACAGGGAAAAAAAAAACATTGCCTGGTGGATTAAGGGCTCCAAATCCTCCTCTGAAAAGACACATGGACCGAAAGCTGCTATTCACTGGAACAGGAGCATAAAAGTGCAGGCTATATGAGGGATAACGCCGTCAATAGACTGTGTGTTATGCATAGTTTACTCTCACTCTTAAATGTCTCCTAATGAGCGTAAGATCCCAGCAGACAATGGGATGGCTGAGTTTTTGTTGCGTCATTATGATGATCTGACATGATCTGACGCCACTGATCCTACGGTGGCTTCTGCAGACTTACATCTCTCTATGGGAGAGAAGAGTCTGGAAAGAGCTGAGAAGTTCGGCTATATCTTCATGACCAAGCAAAGACATCAACACAACAACAACCATGAAACCCAGACTCTGGTCCCCAGTTATACCAAAACACAAAGATAAGAACATGTGGCACATTTGTTATGACTCAGCACAGGGCAACATAGTGTGCAGGTACAACATTATATATATGTGTATGTGTGTGTGTGTGTGTGTGCGTGTGTCTGTCTGTGTGTGTGTGTGTGTATATATATAAATTTAAAGTCTACATACAGTTGAAGACACTCGACATTCCCACCATGCTCCTAGTATTCCTGAGTTTTCCTCTTTGCAGATTGATAGTCCTTCAGTCTCTATAGGGCGAGTTGGTGGATTAAAACAAATGGGGGGGGGGGGAAACAACAACCGAAGAAACTAATTGATCAGTGCGCACGAGACGACATATCGATCCACCAGCAGGCTGCAGGTATCTTATTACAGCCCAGAGTGTCATAAGGAAGGGCGGTGCTAATTGTGAGCATTTAATTGCTATGACAATAACGGAACAGGGAAACGGTCTTTTCATTAATGATTAACCTCGAGCAGGGGCAATAACAAACGCTCGAGCTCAGCTCCGGGGGGCGGACCTAGAAAAATACGCACGGGGTGGCACGAGAGACTGATATGGAGGCTTTTAGGGATGCCAGATATTTATATATATTTGACGTAAATAGAGCCAGATCACATATATGAATTTTACTCACAGACATCAACATTACAGTGACGTTGTGTAGTATCGATTGACAATAATTAAAGGTGGCCTTAAAAAAATTGAGCACAAGGCAACTATGCATTCAAAACTTGCATTCAAAACACCATCCATTTATGCTCTTTCTGTAGGTGTCAACCCCAAGTTGGGAAGAAAAATGCATTGTCACTGTGTGTGTGTGTGTGTGTGTGTGTGTGTGTGTGTGTGTAGGACCTGAGGAAGCTGCAGAGAAATCAGTTGTGGCTGGGAGAACATGCAGGGAGCTGAGCCAGCAGCAGGGATGGCAGTAAGTGGCAGATGGGTGAAAGTGGTCTGTTACCAACCCGGTGTCCTCTTGTGGCTGCTGGCAACACATTGTGGCAAAGCTGTTTGTTTGTTGCTGTGTGCCTCATTCCTTCACCATCGACTGTGCCAATTAGCATTAAATGCATGCAAAGTGGCTCCTGGTATTTGAGGGGCAGACCCTGGTTTCTTGGTGCTTTCACTGGCAGTCGGACTGTAGTGTTTCACTCTTTCAGATTTTCGTGTAGCCATTACTTTTCATATGTATGTTTTTAATGTTTCTGAGCATGTCTGAGGGGTAGCAGCTGCCACCCTGGTCGATCCACCACTATTTATCTCGAATAATCCTCCTCGCCTTGAGCAAAATTGTTTAAGACCTCAAATAACTGTGTTTTCCATAGATTGCCTGATTATAAATGAAATTCCAATTATAAATATAAAACTCGAAATGATCATTTGTGCGTGATAAAACACTCACCTAAGGAGCAAGGTGCAAATCAATGTTGTTATTTAAAATGTGGAACAATAATAGACAGAGTGGATCTATTATTGTCCAGGGTCTCACTGCTTATTTCCCTTTGCAAGGATCATATTTGGATGCTGGTTGAGACGGCTGTAGGGATATACCACCCCCAACACACACACACACACACACACACAAAACCACCATTATCTTACTATCCTCCCCCCTACAGCCACCCACATATGCCACACGCTCCTGTCCTCCCCCCACCCCCCCCCTGTTCTCCGCTCCTGCCAGGCCGCCACCTGCTCTCTGCAGCATGCTGCACAGCTGCTTCGCTACAATAACAAATTAAGGTCCACCGTGGCAGACAGGAGTCATTACCTAATGCTCCCGCTGCAGAGGAGCCAAGGAGGCATCAGCTACCTCCTCTGCGTGTGGGGACCACAGTGGCCCACCTTTACAGTACGCGGAAACAGTATGTGGAAAGTGGAGGGCCAAAGGCCACTAATTGTTCTGATGTGGCGCTGAGGATCAGCAGGTGCAACAGTGTGAGGAGACTGAAGCCAACATTCAACAGTCGCTGTGTCGGGGTCAGGGGTCACAACGAGGTGTTTCCACACACACAAGATCAAATGCCCTCTTCCATATTTATATACCATTTAGTATATAATATCCATATAGCATACGATATCTATATATAATATAGTTTATAATATTTATATACCATATAGTTTTTAAATATTATATACCATAGTTTATAACTGAAAGATTCTTGAAATACTTAAAAACACTAGTAGATAAGACAACAGATGCTAATTTTCATTTATCGTTTGAGTATTGTGCAGCAAAGAATCTATTGAGCTATGATTGTGTGTGATTGGAAAGTGTAAGCAATGTGTGACTTTAATTCTTTTTGTGCGCGCATGAATGGTGTCCATCATTAACACACTTTTCCAATTCAACAACAACCAATGTATTTTAAAACAATTATCCTTTATTCCGACATGTAAATCCAGCCACGCGTGCATTCAGGGCGTCGCCCATTCAGCCAATCAGTCCAGGCTAAACCTATGATTGTGACAACAATGCGACCATCTAACTCATCTTCTAAACCAGCTCTGTGACAGGTTAACAAAAAGACGACTAGTCGGTTAGCGGAACACAAAGAAGAAAGGGACTCAGACGGTGTTGGGATTTTCCGTGGCTTTTATGGTCCCTGTGACAGCTGGTCATTGCCCCCCCCCTAATCACCTTCCAGTGTCTTTGTCAGAGGGCCTTTAATCAGACCAGCAGGACTGTTACCCAGCAAATCAGCTGACCTGACCCACTCTTTGACTGAGTGATTGTCTGAACGTGCAACCCACTGAGCTGTAGCAAAGTTTAAACGCATGCAGCCCGTCTCCAATTAACCCACTAACGCAAAATCCATAAGACTCCTCGTCGTGCAAACTTATTTATGATCATTTTCAAAACAAAACATCTGCCAAGATAATAGACAATGTCCAGTGTGATGTCTGATGTTCCCACATGGAGATGCGTTCTATGAACCAAACAAAACTCTGCTGACATTTGAGGAAAGTATTGCTATCTATAATTATTACGTCCAATCAGTCTACATCACTGAGCTTCACATGCTCTGTGAAACAGTCCTACATATTTCATCCCGGACATTTAACTTCCCAACCCTTTCCACTTTTAGTTTGCTGTACCAAGTCATGACGCAGGACTATTTACTCCATCTCTAAGCAGCTGTGCCATCTGCGTGAGCTCGGCAGATTGCATAAGATCTGGCAGATCTGACACCTCCACAAAACCTGTTTCTTTCTATCTGTCGCCTCGCTCTGCCTCTTCCAATTTTATCCGCGCTCTCCTCTGTGCAGTGCGCTGCCCCTCTTGTTCCCTCTGTTGTGCTTTCAGGATTTTGCTCTCCTTACCAATTATCTTTGTATTATTTATGTATCTTCACTTTTCTCTCTCCTGTCCTCTCCGTCTGTTACCCTCAACAACTGGTGGGCCAGATCCCGTCCGGTGGTGACACTTCACCCGTGCCGACTCACGCCAGATCACTAGTCCATGTGGCAGCCAGGGCCACGGCCAGGGTTTTAGGAGGGGGGGGGGCGGCGTTTGCTGAAGCCAGCAAGATGTCCCTAGTCATCATAATCATTCATTGCCTGCTGGTCCTTCTGTCCCCGGCCTCCTCCCACCCCTCCTGCTTTTGTGTGCCCCCTCATGTCAGCGCCGCGGCACGTGTATCAGCTGAGCCTCGGATGGTCCGAGTCAACGAGGTCAGGTGGCAGACGCCTGGTTAATTCTCATGAGGCCGCGGAGTGCAAGCGTCAGTCCCCTCACACACGGAGACGGACGTATACAGGCAAACAACACCCGTCTTGCTTGCTCGGCATTTATTGCTCCGTTACTGCAGAATAAAGACACAAAGTTCTCAGCGGAAAGAGAGAAACTGTTGATGGTTTGTCAGACTTATCGATCAGCATCAAGAAGGATTCTGGGGGGTGGGGGGGGTGGGGGGTTATAGAGACATGACCAGATGGAGCAAGAGATAGCCCCATTATGTAGATCCTTCCATCCCAAAGCCCTGTCTCCTCTCTTCTGCTTAGATGCCTCATGCATATATACCTTTACATTATTCAGTAGGTTATAATGAGAGTAACTGTCGGCTGTGTGGGTTCAAAACAAAAAAAAAAAGGTCGTTGGGGGTTTTGATGGCAGAAGGTGGGCCACAGGTGTACAAGCCTGGGATGTATTCTTCTGTTTGACCTCTCATTATCACCCCCAAGTTCTCATTCATTATTTTACCGTGTCCTCGGGTGTGTCTGTCTACAGTCTGTTCACCCAACAGTCTGTCATTTATAATCCGGGAATAAATTATTCCATATTTTCATCTATTGTTGTCTGCTCATCTGTTTTTCCCTGTTTAGCCTGCTGTCTATTTGCACTCCGTGTTTATTGACACGGCTTGGCGGGCGCTGCTCAATAACTCGATTTCACAGTCGTGTCAGTGGGTAAAGCTCGACGATCATCACTCATCAGACTGTCGAGTGAAAACCCGACTGTCTTCATCTGCACAGCTTCTCCTCACCTTCCTCTCCATCCATTCATCTGTTTGTCTGCAGTCGCTATCTACCAGCCTGTCCTGCTCTGTTGATAGAGAATAACAGGTGGGGTAGAGGAATGAATCACACAAAAGCACACACACACACATGCGCACACACACACACACACAATCAAGCTGAAGGGAGGCAGGGAGTCAGCCGCTCAGACACTAGCCCATATGGTGGACCTCTGGAGCTGCTGGCCGAAACACAGTATTGGGGAGGGAGGGGTGGATGGGTGGAGAATAGAGCAGGGGGAGGTAGAGGGAGGTGGGGAAACACTGACATTAATCAGCAGGCCACCCCAACTGTCCCCTGTCTTTGGATTGTTGAGACATACATATATGTGGCAGATTGAAGCAGGGATGAAGGGAATGGCAAGTGGGGGTGGTCTTTAGTGTGTGTGTGTGTGTGTGTGTGTGTGTGTGTGTGTGTGTGTGTGTTTTACAGAAATGATGGACATTTTACACATTTAAACACGCGCTATAAACCTATATCAATACCTTAAAAAAATAACAAATAGAGTTATTTGTAAAATAGTAAAATGAAAATAAACTTTATGTGTTGTCCATTAAGGTTAATTGAATTCAATCAAAGGCTTTTGTTACTATTGATTTTGACACAACAAAACAACATGGCCGTCACCACATTCTACATCCAAACCCCCATAAAGCCTCATTACTTCATTTCAAGACCAATATGCTGTGGAAGCCACTGCACAGTACACATGTTTCCACATGACTGGTAACTTTTCAGCATGATACGTCACTACAGCAACTCCAGACTACAAATATGTTGTATTATGTGAAGATGTGTATGCTTTTGTGTTTGAGTGATCCTCATAAATCCTGCTGTTCTGTTTGCTAAGGCTTTAAACGATATGACGGCCTGGCCACCTGCCACTCACAGCACAAAGAACTACGCTGACAGATGTATAGACAGGAGGTCAGATGGTAAAAGACATTGTCATGATGCTAAATGCGCACAACATGTCAAACAACGATGTTGAGGAAGTCCCCCTAGGTTTTGTTTTAAGTGTTGTATTACATGCTGTTTTTAAAAATCAGCATTTCTCTAAGTCCTACATAACTTGGGTACTATGTCAATTTGTTTGCTAATATATACACACAGGATACACAGTTAATCCTGTGACAGGTTGTGTTGCAAAACCTTTCTAACACAGTAGTTGCGTATTTAATCTTTCTGATTAACCTTTTCTGATTTAAGATGCAACTTTGTTTAACAACTACTATTAATGAATTTAAATATGAATAATATGCATTATTAATATATGGCATGAAATTGGATAGATAGATAGATAGATAGATAGATAGATAGATAGATAGATAGATAGATAGATAGATAGATAGATAGATAGATAGATAGATAGATAGATAGATTTTATAATGTCTTTCAAACTAATATAAGTTGGACATCTGGAATGTCCCTTGCCTGACAGCTGTGTCATAGTCAAAAAGATGTCTTGTGACTTGAAGTAATTGAACCATTTCATCACTAGGGGGAGACAAACGACTAAAAACCAGCACAATGATCAGTTTGTAGTTTGTGTATTAGGTTCAGTGGATGAATTCAATTATAGGAGACAAAACTACAGCCCAATAAATACCAAGGAAACCCTAACCACTTAACATTTAATGTAGCTGTTGAGGTATGATGTCATTTTGTAGTTAGTTACTTGTTTTTTTTTAATTACAGTGGGATTTTATCAAACATGAATTAATTCTTAGCATTCTTATCATTAATTCTAATGAGATTTTCACTCAGTGTTAAGAAAGCAATTGTCTCTCACCAGCCCACCCAGGAGAGTGTTTTCTAAATTTGGGTGCTGTAACTTATTTGCTATTTCACCTGCTGTGCAGCAGATGTAGGACAGGCTGCCACACAGACACACACAGACACACACACACACACAGATGGGAGTTGAAGGGCTGGCAGATCACTTGCAGATGCAACAGAGCACAGGCAATGTGGACTGCTTCATCAGCTTGTTTCAGTGACTCGAGCATGTTTTAAACTCTGCTCCGCGCAATTAAGTGGATCTCTGCTGAGTCACCAAGACGGTGCAGTAGGCCACTTATCCATGTTGAGCTGGAGTCAAAAAGCAAACTGCTTGGTCATGGCTTATTACTGCTGATGGCTTATTGCATGGCATATTACTGCTGCAACCACAGCTTATTACTCCAAATCGGATTTAAACAAATACTACATTGTATGTAGTATGTGTATGAAATATGGATTCATGAAAAACAAAAGTCGCTTCAAAGTGTTAATATTCTACTGGTTCACACAAATCCCAATCAAACAATTGTTTTGACCTTTTAAATGAGCGTAAATATAAGAGGTTTAACTGAACAGCAGTTGTTGTTGTTGTTGTTGTTGTCGTCACAACACAGAACTGTTATTGTCCTGAGTTGGCATCACATTCCTGCTCTGTTCCAAGGCAACATCAGCCTGAATGATTGTTCTGTTTGGTTTGGTTTTGTTCAGGGACCATGACGTATACGTCTAAATGTTACTGAAGAAATGTAAACAAAGAATAGTTATTGCTCTGTTAGTCTGTCTGTCTGTCAGTCTCCAGGGCAACAGGTTCCTATGGGATGTCAACAACTCTGCCCAGTGTGAACACATCAGACTTAGGTCTGTGATCTCATGGACGTAAAATAAATACACACATAAATAAGCGGATAAAAACCCGTATCGTGAGAAACTCAACAAGGTGACCTTTGCACTTGTGTGTGTGTGCGCGCGCGCGCGTGTACAGCGTTACTAATCGCGTCACCCTCAATTAACGTTACCTCCACTGGATCGATGGATTGGGAGAGAGAGAGAGAGAGAGAGAGTAAAAGAGAGACAGAGGGAGAAAGAGAGAGGGGGAGAGACAGAGCCCACCACTCCCACCCCCATCCCTCCACAGGACTGCCAGTCTGTCTACAGTTATTCCAGGAATGCGTTGAACATGGCTGCCACGATGAAGGAGCAGAAGACGGGACTGCTGGAACTTCGCGTGGCCGTGGACCGCTGGATCCGGGTGCTGGCCACGCTCACCGAGGACGCGCTCACGGTGAACCCCGGGGAGGGCTCCGAGGAGCCCGCGAAGCCCAACCCGAGCCCCGCCGGCGCTATCAACGGAGACCCCCCGAACCTCGGCTCGTCCCCGGTCCCGGAAACCATCACCAACGTGAAGCGCACGGTGCGAGTCACCAAGCAAGATGTTGGCGGACTCGGGATCAGCATTAAAGGTAAGAGACGGTTCGACAAGTAACTTTGAGACGGAATTAAATGCACAAAGTCGCCGTCAGTGGGCAAAAGTTTTGACGCAGCACTTTCTGCCACGGTTGGTTAGCGAAAAAAGAAAACAGTTAGCTAAGTTAACTTGTCAAGAAACTTAGCTAACTTTTAGTTCAACATGTCAAGTAGCGTAGCTAACTTTAAGTTAGCGGTCAGATTAAACCCTACAAGATTTAGATATGATTTATTAAACGTTTCTATCGTGTGTTTTTCTTTAGTCAGTATTTTTGTTCCTGTTTTATTTTTCCACTCATCTATTGAGGTCTGTTGTTCTGTACAGTACAGCTAAAGTTGTGCCTCATGTGGGTCCATTCCAGTATTTCCCAGGAAAAACTAGTCACTGAGGTGATATAAATATCTGTTATACAACTCATTAGTTACAGTAGTAATGAATAACAATTATAACACAATCGTTTACATAATCCCAGATTTCCATAGCTGTTCATTGCTGCCAACAGCCGCTTCATGAGCCGTGGGGACACGTATAGAGTTTTTGCACTGTATGTTTTCTGCCACGAAAAAGTTTATTTTACCTAAATTTCTTTATATTTTGAGCCATTTACCTGAAAACGTACATTTAAAAGAGGACTGATCACTAAAGTTGTTGGCTGTGAGGAATAATACTGGGGAATGCAGGTGAAAGGAGAGGCACAGAATTTGGGGCGAGTCAACCTAAATTGGTATCTAACGCGTTTAGTTGATTTAATGTCTTTTCTCCACCACTGGTTAACAGGTTAAACGCATGTAGATGCTGCTACCAGACGTCAAGGTCACAACAGTGTTGCTCCTGCAACTTCTCAATGGGAAAAGGTTGTGACCTCACCATACTTTGCAAGCCCTGCTTACATACCTGTGTTGTGTACTGTGCAGCGGCCGATAAAAGACTAATCCTCGTCCTTCCTCCTCGACCTGCAGCAACAGGCTGCTATCTTAGTGTCGATCTCGGTGCGAAGAAGACTGTGACGGCAGAGCATTTGAAGCTATGTAAAATATGAGAGATAAAGATGAATAGTGCTGTCTGGATTATATTTAGATGGTGGCCAACACTGTTTGCTGTCTCATTTTTAAGTTTCAAGCCCACATTATTTTATATGTATGCCTTTTGCATCTTTATTCTGGTATTGCTATTTAGTCAACAAATTGAATGGTCATTTTCCTATATCGTCGGTTCCATAGTGTAGCGGTTATCACGTCTGCTTTACACGCAGAAGGTCCTGGGTTCGAGCCCCAGTGGAACCATTGCTTAAACCTTTTCCTAAGGAATTAATAAAATTATTCTTTAAATCCATATTAGGGTTTCACTGTCTTGACTTTAACTAGGCTTTTTCAGAGCTGTGATGGTTAACTGTCTGTACCACTCATCCTGGGCTGTGATTTGTGCACGATTACACCGAGCACACGGCAGTAAATGGTGAGGTGAACCCAGGACCCTATTCTGACATGTTTGTGTGCGCATTATGTTTGAATTTGCATACGTGTGAGTGAAAGCCTTCACATCCTCACAGGTTTTCAGTGCGCATTTATTGGTTGTTAGTTTGATGGACAGCTGTAAACTTGCTCCATTGTCATGTTTCAAAGATGGTTCGTCATCGTACCTGCGGGTGACAAGTTCATGTCAGTTCTCCCACCAATGCCACCAACAACAACAACAACAAAGCCAAACCCTAATTACATAAATGTAATGTCCATCTCTGTGGAAATTGGTGGCTTTGAAAATCAGACAGCATGTTATTAAAAAAAAAGATTGCCACTTCTCCACTGGCTTGACACTGTTATGATGATGGTTGTTCGAAGGCAGTTTAAGGAGAGGGAGGAGGAAAGCCACGCAGCAGAGGCATAGAAAGGGAAAGGCAAGTACACAAAAACAGACCATATATGAAACAGGAAAGAAAGATAGAAAGAAAGAAACAGGCAAAAGTGGTGAAGAAAACAAGAGAACATGGCAAAAGTTGTTGGGGGCCAGCTGACGCCACAATTTGAACAGCTGAGAGGAGCAGTCCGCAGCATGCAGTTGTCATTGGCCAAAGATGAAAGCTATGTGGCTGCGAGTGGTGCTCCACTAGTGTTAATTTTAGGGAGCCCACCCCTGCTTACAGAAAAGCACAGAGGCAGTCAGCCTTTACTCTCACATGTCTAAATTTAAGTGGAGAGCCCAGGAAAAGAGGCTCCACGTCTGTCGACAGGCCGACTGGTCAGAAAGATGAGGGGCAGCCTTTTGCAGACCTGTCTCTTTTTCCTGAACTGTTTGCATGTGAGCTCACAGGGGTTTACTGGAGTGGTAAACACATTCAAAGGTTTGGATTGAAAAACTAACATTGTTTGAATTTTCCCAGCAGGATTTTAAGAATTTAATACACTTTTGAAATCAGTGGTTGAAATTGCCAGATACGTATTATTAAACTATTCTTTGTTGCCTTTTGTCACTGACTAGCTCAGATGTGGACCCACACACTGTTATTGTCAGGTTAACAAAGCTTGGGTACAGTGTTATGTCATGGGCCTGCTATTAAAAAAGAAATGTTTGCTTTGGGCATTCATCAGGAACCTGTAACCCCATTACTTACTGCTGTGTAAGTTTTGAGTTAAATCCATTTTTTGTTGCTGTTTGTTTGTTTATTAGCACTACATGCAGCTCAACTGAGCAAGTTTTGGAAGAAGTGCTTATCACAATGATTTATTGGAAAGGAGCATTATCACCACGAACACACTGTTTTGCACAGAACCTCCTAATTACGTACATGTCAGTGTTGCACAACACAGTACCATTCATTTACCTGTCATGGGTAGCTCCAGTAGCACCACCACACCTCCGCTACCACCACCCTTCTGTCAATAGGGTGACAGGCTGCCAGCTGGCAGGTGCTGAACTGTGTATACCAAGGAAAATAAGATGGTGGAAGGATGTGAAGGGAATATTAGAGGATTAAGGGTTGTGTAGGAGTGGCAAACATAGTGACAGCGTTTTTCCGACAATATGAGAAGAATGAACCTGAAAGTATGTCAAGAGAAGAAAAGAAACTGAAAGGATGTATAAAGGTGGAATTAGTGTGTATTTGTTTTTGCTGCTAGGCCCCGTTTGCTGCCACACTGAGGTCACTGAAGGTGAAAAAAAAATTGTTTCTCTTAAATCATGTCTCTCTTCTTATATCTCAACGTTGAAGTGAATGGGAAAGTAGTCAATAATGGATATATTTCCATTGTTAAAACTTAAAGCTTTTATATGCAATACATATGACAGGTCTGTAGTTAATGTACCAGAAGTAGTAATGTAAGTTGTCATGCAGTGAATAGAGACCAGAGAGCAGTGTAATTCACTATCGTTTATATGGTGGTGCAATTTGATCATTAAGGTAACCTGAAGGTTAGAGAAGCAACTTATGACTGGAAGGTATTCACACTTAATCCTCAAGATGGGAAAGCTTGGAAGAGGGTGAGTAAGGCCTCACAGTAATCCAGAGTGTTAAATTCACATTCAGGATCAAACTTTAAAAATGATCCCATGTTAATCATGTTAGATGGTTTGCTAGACATGTATAATAATGCATAATCATTATACTTGTAGCCTCAATATTGTTGTTGTCCCCGAGGGTGCTTCAAATCAGCAAAGCTAGTTTTCTTTACATTTGAAGAAGAATCTTCAAATACATGTACAGGGGGTGCTCGAGTTACGACGGAGATCCGTTCCTGAGAATGTGTTGTAACCGAATTTCGACGTTAGTAGGAACATACATTCATATGTATGTATTCGTATGTAGATAATAAGTTGTGCCACTAGATGTCGCTATAATACCACGCTAAAATAAGAGTTTACTGTGGTGAATTGCCTTTTGTCCCTCGTGACACACCGTAGGGGTTGATATCGCGAGTGTAATGAGCATTTCCTTTAGATTTCTGATATCAACCTTGTAGACCCTGTGTTGTGAATAAACCTACGGTATTGCCACGATCCCGAATGCATCTATGTCCGTGTGCATCTACTTACCGGCTGCCGCTGCACCCCCCGCCAGCCGTCCATTTCACATAAGTAAACACAAGGCAGAGTAGCCTAGCTGTGCTGTGGAGGTGCTGGAGAGCCGGCAGGCGCGCTGAGAGACAGAGAGAGCGCTCACCAACTAGTTCCCATGTGAAGTCTGTACATATTTACGGGGCAAACCGCTTAAGCCGAAACAAGGAAGTTTACGGATGATGTGTCGTAACCACGAAAATGTTGTATCTCGCGACCGTCGTAACACGAGGACCCCCTGTAATTTCTTTTTTTTTTTCAAAGGTCTTTGAGTGAGGCGTTTACATAGAATGTGATTTCATATGTTGTACTTGCACAAATGCATTTAACCCTAGCAGCTGTGTGCAAATGAATATGCTCTGCATTCCTGATCAACAACCTGAGGATGGATATCACCTCTTTTAGTGCGGGAGTTGCTGTTATTGTGTTGCTCTGAAAGACTCACTAACCCGTGAGCTTACCACAGTGAATGTGATGTTGCAGAGTATATGGACCACTGAAATCACATTGTACAGTTCTTTTTATGTGTCCACACTTATTAACAATAATGAGAGAGTTTGTTGTTATTCAGTGCAACCCGCATGTGTCTGAACATTGTCAAATGGAAGAAAAAGACGCATGCAGCAGTGTAAAACAGCAGGTCCCTGAGATAACTGTAAAATGTAATGGTATTTCTCAAATTTGTATTGCAGGTGGGAGAGAGAATAAGATGCCCATCCTCATCTCCAAGATTTTTAAGGGCTTGGCTGCTGACCAGACTGAGGCGCTTTATGTTGGTGACGCCATATTGTCTGTCAATGGTTTTGACTTACGGGAAGCGACGCACGATGAGGCTGTGCAAGCGCTGAAGAAAACAGGCAAAGAAGTTATCCTCGAAGGTAAGGCATTTCACGTTAAGAAAAAAGTTATTATATCAAACCTTAGCTTGGTATTTTAAAAAACAGTATAAAATTCATGTATGTTTATTTGAATTCTCAAAGTGCTCACAATTTTTCCCATAAATCCCTTTGCCAAATTATCAAATTAATAACAAATTTCTTCACAATATTAATACAAAACAATATTACAATAATGGAAGACAGCTCTGGCATCTTTCCTTATGTACACCACTCAGCTCTAAATAGATACAGATGGAAATGTTGGGAACTTTTGAAACATTTATATGTTTTGATGTGTTTCTGCAGTACTTTGTTTCGTGTTCCTTAAGGGGACATATATGATCAGCTGAGAGAAATGAGCTGTTAAACTGGAACTTTGATCTGAATTTCCTGGAAATATCCAAATAATGAGTTGAACTGAAAGGAAACTGGAGACTCAGATATCAAGAATATTGTTGTGGCTCACAACTCTGTGCATGCTGGCATGGTAATGAGCAGTCCTCCAGAACATCAAACACTTTTGACATTGAAAGAAAGTGCTTTAAGTTTCGTGCCAGAACTGAGAAGAGTAGAGAACTTAGGCAGTAAGACCTGCTGCGTATAGACAGGTTTGCAGTGGAGTCAGCAGGTGTTTGCAGGTGTTTTTGTCTCCTCTTGCTCTAACTCATTCCACTTTGCAGACACAGCTAATGTGCTGTATCACTTTTGCTTTGTCCTTTTCTGTCTCATCCTTCCACTTCAGTCTTTTGTTGGGTGTGGTGTTGCATGTATATGAGTGTGTGTGTGTGTGTGTGTGTGCGTGCGCGCGTGTGCACATGTACACAAATTTTTCCAAAAGCATCAGCCTCATAACAGATCTGAAGCAGCTTGTAAAACTGAGGAGTTGTAAGGGCAGGTAAAAGAGATTCAGAGCTGCCTTTTCTCTTGCCAGCCAATTGCATCACAAAATCTCCCACCCAGCTGACAAATCTGGGTGTTTTTTTTTTTCAGGAACCATAATGCTTGACACAATTTTATTATTCTTTCTATAGATCTAAATGTTCTCTCTGTCTGCTCACCCACATAGTCTTACAGTTACTGTCAATTAAATGATTTGAAATCATCTATCAATGTCTAGCATCCAGGTGAATGAGTATCAGAAACTAGGAGGAAGAAACAGTGGTCGTATTTATTTTCCAAACTGTGGTGCAATAAGCTGTAAGCGATAAAAAAAGATCCTCTGTGCATGGAACTTTCCGTTTGAGAAAGTGAATGGAAGTTAAGGGTACACTAAACCCACAGTTACCAGTGTTCCTTATGACTGCATTTCTGTGGGTGAATTTGCACAGTGGGCTAGCATCAGTAACTTCAGTAAGTGGAGCAGACACAGTGAGAGCTACAGCTGGGGGAAATCATTGCAAATCCCTGTGTCTTCCTTGTCCACAGTCAGGCAGAAAAGTGTTGATATCAGACAGCTCAACCAGCACTGCTCTGTGATCCGTCATGTCAGGATTCATTTCATGCCCCCCACCCCCCACCCCACCCCCAAGAGGACCTGATAGAGGAGTGAAGAGACGAAAGAGGCTTGAAGGCTTTCTGAAGGGATAGAGTTGAGCGTGTATGCATGCGTGTGTGTGTGTGTGTGTGTGTGAGTAAGTTGATTCCTCCGTGTGTGTTTGTCTGACCCAGAGATGGCAGGTCTATGGAACATATTGCTAAGAAATAGAGGAAATAAAGAATGAAAGAGTTTTGGGTCAATATTGCGAGCCTTCCAGCTGCAGTTTGTAAATTTCTGATTTTGTTCCAAAACTACTTGTGCACCATAAAAAACTGTGTGTGAATATACATGACGTGAAGTTCAGGTACAATGATTATTCTTGTTTTGGCATTTTATCAAGACACTCAGCGGAGACAAACTACCTTTTGGCACCGCTGCAGTGTTAAAGGTCACAGTAACATTTCTTATGTGCACAGTAACAAACAAGCCACCACTGCTGTGCTAAAGGCAGCTATTATTGCTCTGTAAAACTCAAAACATAAATGGCCTCGAGTTAGATTGAGGAGAAATTGCCTCTATTACAGTAAAATATTGTGACTATGAGAACATTCATACTTGAATTGGTCAGATAAGTACTTGCGTTCAAAAGTTATATGAGTAGCCTTGTTGGTTTTTTATCATTTTGTTCTTTGTAATTGTGGCAGAATGTGTGAATTGTTTGGAGGGCAAGTGAAGAAATACTAGTTTACATTCAATTCATTCTACTCACCTTAGATGAATAGAAATGTGATTATTGAAGCAGCACACGAAAGGCTCTGCCTCAGACCTTTAGCAGCGTAATCAGGGGGACGTTTTCAAGGATATTACAGTTTTCTATCATTGTGTGTGCATGTGCTGGTCTTCAAGCCCAAGAGAAATATGAGATAACAAGAAAATCGCTCATTATGTTTGATGAATTAGGAGTCAGATTCCAGTGCATGTGCTTTAAGTTTTTATGAAAACTTAACACCACAGCTACAGTACTTAACTTACAAGGACATTTACAGCCTAATTGTGTGTTTATGAATGGGCCTGAAAGCAGTTGTGCTGCATCTATAACTGTAAGGGTGTATGCTTTATATGATATGATAGGAAAGGGAAGAGGATGGAGAGCTTCACATAGGACAGTTCATTATTTGTGCACAATACAGTTAATTAGTTTTTGCTGCAATATATATGATTTTTATATTTATTTTGTAAAATGTTCAGTAACATTCAAGCAAAACAACAAAGACGTGAGGACAGAAAATAAAATAAACTGCAGTCATGTATGAAAGTGCTGGAAGTGACTGGATGAGGGATGCAGCACTGGTCTCTGAACTGTCCCTCTGCCTTCTGCATTACCTTAATTTGGATTCTACTCTCACTGAAAACACATCCGTCATTGCCACCTGCTTGCCAAGATACACCCATTCCACCGCGGCATGAGGAAACCATGGAGATAGGAAACCATGTGTGTTGTCTGTCATGTCTGACAGAAAAGCACACACACAAAGTGTCATTAACAGCCACATAATATACATATTTACACATAGTATCTAAAAAACACAGAGGCACATGAGTGTAGGGGGGTCAGAGTGTATGTAAAAGACCATGTAAAAGTTCATCATAATGTGCAGGTGGTCATCATCGTGTGTATGTGTGATTGTAAAATTCCCTAATGTTGTTCAGACGTCAACATCCCCATTAACTCAAATCTTTAGTTCATGGCAGAACTATTACAATTTTAGTTTCGTGAGGATCATTTTTTGTATATGGTGAGAGAGTATATGCTCCAGATCAGGGTGAAGGTGTGTTGTGCACAAAAGAGAGAAAGAGGGACTGAATCAGAGGCAAAAGAAAAAAGATTTTCTCTGCCAAGACATTTGTGGAAACTGCTGGTTCTTTTTGCTCTGTCTGTCCTTTTCATTCCAGGACTTTGTGCTCAGGTTCAGTGGACACACACACACGGATTAAATAGGCTTAGCTATTAAAGCTGTATAGTTGTATGCTTTACCATGTCTGGAGCTTTGTTTAGGTCTAAGAAGTGTTTTGAATGTATTGTTTGTATCAAGACTCCAGTCTGAGCATTTCACTGACTTTGTGCAGTGTTGTGTACTTATGTCATGCTTAAAGCCAACAAAATGATTAAAAGAAACAACAGTATGTAGTTGATTAGAAATATGTGACAGTGACGAAATCAATAAACAAAAACCTGTTGATGTAAAGAACAGCATTTCATAGTATTAAATATTTAGCTGTGGCTGATGAGCGTAGAAAGAATGTTTTACTTAATGGCTGCTAACTTCCTGTCACATACGTTCAGAATTCGATGTTTAATTAAAAGTCCTCTTTCACGATGTGTTACATTAAATAACTTTCTGTGGTTATGATGGGAGATTTTGTGTTTAACTGAACAACAGTGGAAGGAGGAAAGCTTGGACTTGTCATAACTCAGATGTATTATTTGTGTTTTCTTTCTCTTTAAATGAACCTTTTTGTAACATTTTGCCATTGTGGGTAGCAGTACAGGTGATTCAAATCAAAGCAGATAGGACAATCAGCATGGGCGTAGACATGAAGCACATAGAATGGCAATTCAGTAAAAAAACAGGTCTCTCGAATGAAGGGGGTTCTTTGGAAGTATACATTCATGTTTTTTGCTTTATAATTGTCAGTCTGTAATCATTGATATTTTTATTTTCTGATTCCTTTAATGCAGCCAGAGGGAGATCAGAGGGGCATTTTGTGACAATGACGACCACTCATTGCACTTTATTTCTTTGTTCAAGTTGATTGCCCTGTGAGCTCACTGATTTGAATCACCTGTCCTGTTTGCTATAAATGTCAGTCAAGTGAGATAGCAGTGGTTGTGTTTGGGGGAATTGGGGGTAGACAACAGATGATGAAATGTGACTATTTGCAGTGTGTTGTTAGAAAATGTTTGACTTTTTTTGTTTCTTTATTTGCGGCCACATCAATTTCACACATGTCAGGTCAGGTGGAATCTGTGTTTTGAGCATGACTACACTTACTATATTATTTTCTCCAGACAAAAGTGTATTAACACTTTTTTTTAAACTGTCAAATTGACAATTTAATATGAGCGAGCAGACGTGTCTTTTAGGAGTGTCTGGGGTGAGATTAGGTTTGAAGAGGTTCATTTGTGTCTGTCAAGTGCTCTCAACAAGCCTAATCGCTCTCTTTGCCACACTTCCTGTGCATCATATCCATTACTATTACTTGCATGCATAAATACACGTGTGTTAAATCTGCGACTGCAGTGCAAAAGCACAAATCGGCCTCTTGTAGTTTTGGTTATGTAGATGAAAAGTAACAATGTGTGAGCTGCTAATGCAAGGACAAACACAGCAGCCCTCCAGGAGGCTGAAGACTGCAGACTAACAATGAGAGTTACATTTTGCTTTGAGAGCTAAAAATTGTATTCCCTAAGTACAAATCAATCTTTACAAGGACTTGTGGATATAGCCCATTAAAGAAGTTACATATCTTATTGTCCTGTTAGTTGTCTACACAAAACAAACTGTAAAAATAGGGCACATAAAGTTGCACACAATAATGTACACGTTCATACGTCTCAGACCTGTCCTGCTAATCTATAGGGTGACCCATATCCCCTGCCAGACATGTAGTCACAGGAGCAAGTGAGATTTTCTTAATTCACAGTTTGCGACTGTAAATTCTCTGTGGAATGTGTTTTGCTAGGCCACAACAGCCCAGTCACAGATGGGAGATTAGCTGTCTCTATGTTTTAGCAAATATCTATTCATGTGGTGGGTGGCAGCAGCAGCGACACAGCCATGTGATTCGTAATGTTCTTAGCCCTAGTCCCTCTGTTTGTCCATCTTGTTTACCTGGCTTTTCACTGAATGCCTGTCTCCTTGAAAGAATTTTGTGTAAAATCAGTGTTTTGCTGGGAGACAGAAGGTGAATCATTACAATCAAACATCCTGAGAGTTTTTGTCGTTCTTGAAGTCTGCTCAGTCATTAGCTCCTTTTGTTGAATGTTGTTATCTGCGGCATGAACACAGCTTTTCATACCAGTCATACCAGCAAGATACCAGCAGGATAAATTAATTCCTCATAGGGTTGGTGTCCCAAACATTGCCTTGTTAGTTTACCTTATTGGAGTGTTTTCTGCCACGGATCTGGCTCTGTTTTTATCTTTACTACCATCTTACATCTCTAAAACTACTTCACCTATGAAGTCTTTTTAAACATGTTTACTCAGTAGTGTGGCAGCATCTTAGCAGGTTGAGTGATGTCATAACTACCTAAATTGGTGTCGTTATGCCAAAGACATTCATGTGCTTTATTACCTAATTAAAATCTTCTGGCTCTTTCTTCTGTGACAGAATAATTGTTATTCTAAAAATAAACAGTTCCCCTGGAGCCAGACTGAACAGGCTTTTCTCTCTCACTACCTATTAAACCTCAGTGCTTCCTGCTTTTCTTCTCTTTGATTTGAAATAGTTGTATCTGTAAAAGAAAGCTTGTGGGACACTGTTAGAACAATTGGTCCTTACGTCAACGGACCCACTGTACATAGGTGGATGTAGTGTCTATCCCCATTTTTCCTGCTCTGTTGTAACAAACTACAGACTAGGGATGGGGCCGATCCCATCCAGTATCGGTATCGGAAACTAATACCGACGTAATTCACAGATCGGAAATTTCCGAACCAACTTGCGAAAATTTCCGATCCATGAGTTATGTCTGTGCTTTAACGTTGTCTGCTGAAATGATCCCGTAAGTGATTCCTGCCAGCTGGTCTGCTAGCTGCTGCAAACTGTGGAACGGATTTCCTAAACGGAGGCATGTCTCAATGAGACAAATAGATGAGACACGCCTCCTTTCAGGGAATCTGTTCCGCAGTTTACAGCCATGCAGCTAATGGGTTAGCATCTAGCAGCAATGGGCTAACGAACTTTTCCACACAAGTGCAACGCTCGCATTTTTTCTCTCTCCCATACCTGATTGGCCGCACGTGCTAGACAAAAAATACACGGAGCAGGGAAACAACAACAAACTCCATCTAATGGAATTAAATAAATAGTGATTAGAGTAAAATAAATGATATTGGGCAGATATACACTGCCTCTGGTAGATATTTAATAGAGCAGTGTTAAATTATTATGTTTTATTCCAAGCAGAACAAAAGCTGTAGCATGATGTGTATAGCTTTAATTTGCCTTTAATAAAATCGCACGTCCCCGCAATTCGAAAATCGCATGTGAAACTTGCTATTTCGATTCTCAAACAATAAGTCATGCAGCCCTAAATAATAATAATATTAAAGCAGACAGAGCTCTGGTATCGGAATGAATCGGTACCGGCCTATATCCAAGTTCAGATATTTGGATCGGAATGGAAGTGAAAAAATGTGGATTGGTACATCCCTGCTACAGACTCACTTCTTCTATTTTGTTCCAAAACACTAGAACGTGCTATCTTCACCCAATTCTCAAAATATCTTAATAATAATAATAACTTTCTTGACCCGCTTCAGTCTGGTTTCAAGGCAGGGCACTGCCCTCCTAGCTGTCGTGGAGGAGCTCCATACAGCAAGAACATCCTCCCTCTTCTCTGTTGTCATTTTGATTGACCTTTCGGCAGCGTTTGATACAGTCAACCACACGATCCTCCACAGACCCATTGACAGTATGGATTTACCCTCAAATAACATAGCTTTATTAAATCACAATTCTCCATCAAACCTATCTCCCTTTGTGGCATCAAGTTTGCATAACAGTTCCCCCTCTGAACCTCTTCGCCCCAATCCGAGGCCCCACATAAATTGGTAGCCCAGTCTTTATGCCCCTCTTCTACCTTCATTGTCGGCTTAGACAATCTCACATTATTGTGCAAACATTTGCAAATGGGGACAGAGGGAGGAGGGTAATGGTGTTGGGGGCTTTGTAGTCATTATTCAGAATAGATTAGTTAAAATACACAATATATACATGAATGCATACATACAACACAAGTTGCTTGCATCACAGACAGGAAACAGTTAGAGTGAAATGGAAATATCTGCAGCATAAACTCCTTTTTCTCTCTGATCTTGTCTTCTGCCAGACTGTGTTTCAGTTTCCTTCATTTTCACTTTGTTGAATTAGGATAATTAACTCTGCTGACATCCTATGCAAAATAATCAAATCTGTTCTTTGGCAGTATGTGAGTGTGTCGGTACCCTTGCTCCCTCTCACACTCCCTTATACCACACCTTACACCTACCACGCCTGGCATTTATCCAAGATTTTAATGAGATAAGGCATAGGAATGATGAATTTACCTATATTACACTGAACTGGAGAAATCCTCTATGGCTGACTGACACTGCAACAAAGAGACACTCATTAATCAGTGACACTCTGAGGACACATAATACAGATGTTTGAATTTTATGTGTGAACACAAACATCATGCCATTTGTGTATTAGTATTAACAAACAACACAGTGACTTAATGATATGATGGTTACGGTATTGGTGACAAATCTTGTGTTATCATCCTGTTGTGAGGCTGATTAAGCCTACAGGACATTTTTGTACTGTGATTAGTATTATTTAGCTGCAAACATTTGGATACAAGCTGAAATATGCTACAAGTGGTAGATGACACTTGCATGTGTTCATTCAGGAATGTTTGGTTCCTTAACTTTGTTTTTTAAACTTGTAACACAATTTTGTCAGTGTAATGAAATAGCTATGAAGTCTCCTTTTCCAACATCATGAGGTTTGATTAGCAAATGTATTAAACCTCATGAATTACTTATTTTCTGTCTTTTTACCCCGATTGACCTCAAGTGGTCCTTGTGTTTTGTAGTTATTTATGACATTGTTTTGGCCTAAGACATCTTTCCTCATTGGTGGTGTAACATTGGGACATTCTCTGCCTGACATGGTTTGTAGAGCCAACAGCATGCCTCTGAGGTCGCTGAGTGGCCAGTGACATTCCAGCTGCTCCCACAGTAACCAGGGCCAGGGGGAGGAGGGGCTGGCATTTAGCAGTAGTTTGGTCTCTAACAAGCCAATGCCACCTTCTCTCCACCGAGTCCAGAGGCATGTTCTTTCCTGCCGAACTGCCATCCACCTAATGTTTTTATGATTGTTTCCACTGTGTGTGTATATGTACATGTTTTTCCTTTTATAGACATTGACCACACATCAGGAACAAAGCCTTATCATAATGTGTGTGTGTGTGTGTTTGTGCCTGCAAGTAGAGGGCTAGGTTGATCGGCTTAGTTGTTAGAATGTGGTGTATCCATTAATCAGTATTTTAGTAAACATTGGCTTAGCGCAGTTTAAAATTTGTGCGTAAGCAGATTGACCTTTACTGGGTGCTGGAAAAGAGAAAAAATATATACATTTTGAACGGTAGTTAAATAAACTGTGTCAATACTGAATTGGCTGGAAATGTCTGGTCAGGATTTGTGAGGTTCAAAGTAAAGACTTAAGCAGAAATAGCTTAGCAGTGGATTCAGCAGCAGTAGCACAGAAACTGTGTGTGTGTGTGTGTGTGTGCGTGTGTGTGTGTGTGTGTGTGTGTGTGTGTGTGTGTGTACAAGTACAAAAGTAGTTTCACTGGCTGCCAGATAAGCTAAAGTAATAACAGTGTCATCTGTGCTAATTTTAGCTCTGAATTGAATGTGCCACCACTGGTAATCATGGTAACATATCTGGCTCAGCTTAGCTTTATGTTTGGTCTCTGTATAGCCTGTCGCGCTAATATTATGTCTTGCTCTTAATCTATTCTTTTTATTCCTTCTCTCATTCTTTGCTTTGCTCTCCCTTGTTATTTTCTATCACTCTTACATGTACATTTAGTTCATCATCACTGTTTGGAAGCTAGTCTGTCTGATTTGTCATGTTGGGGCACCGCTGATCCTAAATATTTCTAATCTGGGAAACACTAATATTATTGTCAACATTTCATACAGTATGTATAAAAAATATATGGTGAACCCCCTTTACAAAAGTACGCATATCCTTATACCTGCAATAATTAGTCTGTTCAACAGTTTGTGTATAAATCACATACATAGACATTATTGTGTGCTCACAAAGTTGCATGACTGAGGAATCTTTATCACATGGAGTCAACCAAAGCGGCAGACTCATTTGGCTACACTGTGCTGCCACCCAGTCGATTTGAAGGGTACTGGGGAACTTCCATAATGGCTTCCACATGAAACAATAACATAGGCAGTCCCATTTCCATCCAGTCTTGTGGCGCAGCCTGCCATATTAAGATCGACCACATCAATTTTGGATGGCCTCTGTCCAGAAGCAAGAAAGTAGTTGGCTAACCCTTGGTAGAAACATGAATGAATTGGCACATGAGCAAATGGACAGAAGCTCATCTCCATGAAACATTATATATGCATGCTGACAGTTACTTCAAAGTGTAGCTGCAATACATTAGTTTCCCACTGCGGGACATATTTTTGCAGTCTACGCATTCCACGGAAATTTTCGGTTTTCATACAGATGCCCATTTGCTGTTGATTTATTGCGGTAATTAGTGCTGCATAGTACAAAATTGTACTGTATTTACGTTAAAGCCTAAAATTGTTGGGCAAATCTTAACTCTTTGCACGACAGGTCATGTGACTGCTGATGATGTCAAATGTACAGCCCTTGGTCCAAAGCGCAAGTTTGTCTCATAGAGACAGTGGTCTCTATAAGGTTCAACATTTGTTGACCGTAAAAACAACGATGATAGAATTCGAAGGATTTAAGTACTATTAAAAATTTCACAGAACTAAAATTTAAAGCAGACACTGCTTTAAAGAACAACCAAGAGATATTTCAATACCTTGTGTGCGCCTGTGTTTGTTTGTGGACTTGCTATACATACAACTGTGTGAGCAAATGTCTGCATTTAACCCTCACTGTTTGTGTCATAAATGTGTGTCCCAGGAAACAGCACTGGCAGACCATAAACAACCAGGATGCTGTTAAGCCAGTAGTGGGAGAACGTGTGACCGAGTGAGACACAGAGAGCCAGAGAGGGTATGTGAGGCAGGCAAGAAAATAAAATGAAGACGGATGGATGAGCATGGTGCTCGGTGAAGCAGAGAAGTCATCGTTTACAGTTTACAGTGTTAACTGTGTCAGGGTTGCACAGTGTTCCCTCTCAGAGACATTGCAGATGGACCTTTCTGTAAGGTCATACTCATTAATCCATGAGATAGTCTGCCACCTCCTGATAAAATAGAAGAGTCCAGACTTGAAATATAAATACCTAGTGATGTTTTTGCCCAATGTCTGACTTAAAGACTCTCAGGGTTTGTATTTCGCCAGTGGTGGAAACCCAATTTCTCACTCCTGTTGTCCGGTTCTATAGCTCTTTCCCTTCAGTTACAGTGTACAGTGCAAGACGAGCGCTTCACACATGCCCAGTGAAACCTGAGCTCTGCCTTCAGCCTTTAGCCTCTTGCCTTGCCTTGTCCTCTGGGCTATTTTTATCCAGCAGTGACCACTTCTGCCAAGCCCATACCACAGCCTGCAGGACTTGAGCTGAGGTCAGGAGTTTTAGTGGGTACGAGTGAGTAGGAGTATGTTCGTGTGTGTGGTTAAAACTGCATTTACAAAATGGGCACACAGCAGGCTATAATTGTATATTAATTTGTAACTCTTGAATAACACAACATAAAACACAAAACCTGTGTAATTATGGGGAGCCTAGAGTCTGAGGGTTGGAACAATGACCATCGGCTGCTGCTCCCCTGGCCTACCTTAGACTCGCTCTCTAATACTACTACATAATATCCCTCTCAAAAACATACATTTGCATTTTTAATCAAATTTAAAGATGTTGGAAAAAGTTTAAATGTTGAGGACTGTTTCACATCTGGTGATGTTGGCCATGTTTGGAGTTGTTTTTCATCAGAACATAGCTTGGTAGGGTTGGTATAATGGCTGCAAAGTGGCAGCAAAGTCTTTTCAGATGGATTTTCTGCAGCTGGCAGTTGGTTCATATCCCCAAATTCCTTTTCTCTCTCTCCTTCCTCTATCCTCTTTTCTGCTTTTCCTCCATGTCTAATACTCTCTCTCTCTCTACCCTTCTTCAGTGAAGTACATCAAGGAGATGTCGGCCTTCTTTAAAAGCTCGGGGTCCCCTGGGGCTGCCCTCCCATGGGACTCCCCGCCCCCAACACCTCAGAGGGGCACTGAGGTCTCTTCTGCTGAGGTGAAGGAGCCCCGCAGTATCCTGCTGAAGATGTGTCAGGTGTCCCGAAAACAGTGCCCCCCAGACACAGAACACAGGTACTACATGAAAAAGTGTACCGCATTACGTCATAAACAACCCTATAAATAACAAAATGGTTTCAGAGAAATTATTGTAACGGGGACTTTTCTGTCTTGAGGAACATTTTATGCACTTATTCTTTTTGTTAACATCTGAAATTTCCTCTTCACGCTCACGCTTTTCTCTTTTTGCCATGTGCCTTTTTCATTTCTCTAACCGTCCTTTTTTCTCCCTCTCAAAATCCTCTCATCTCATCTGCCAGGTATTTTGAGGTGATTTCATCCAACAGAAAGAACTCAATGTTCCTGCGGGCAAAGGACCCAGCCATGGCCCAGTCCTGGTACAATGGGATCCAGGCTGGCGCTGCCAACCTTTTGCCAAAAGTGAAGGAGGAGATGAAGAGAATGCAACCTGGCATGGATGTGAAACATCTGGGCTGGATTGCTGAGCAGGTATGCTAGACTGCTCCCAATTCAGATATTACAGTGGTATAAACAATCTTCAACTCTGATGATAATACATTTTTAAATGCACACATTACTGATACAAAACATATATGTGCCATTCATGAAAATCATTAATGAGTGGGTTAAACTGCTTGTGTTGCTACAAACGTGCAGGTGGCTCAGGGTCCAGAAAGACCAATACTGGCTGTGTTGACTGACAAAGACCTCCTACTGTATCCCTCCTTGCCTGAAACCAAAGAGAGCCTCAGCAGCCCCACCAAGAGCCACCCGCTCATCACTACCAGGTACACATGCACAAACATCTTTATACATGCCACGTACCTTTAAAAACAAAAAACATACACAACATCACTTGATATTTTATCGACTCAAAATAACTGTCCTCCACCCAGCAACAGCCTCACTTTGAGGCAGCAGACCTCTTGGTTTATTTTGGTCTAGACAAAGAACACGTAGTTGCTCTTTCCATATCCAGGCTGTTGGACACTTTGATATATAATGTCACGTCCGTGTGAAAGACATTAGTCAAACCAGAACATATGAGTCATGTGTTTTTCTTCCTTTTTTCCTCTCCTGTCCAACCCACACTTCTGTTTCCACCTTTGCTACATTTCCTATGCAATAAACCAGAAACATGTGCATTTAGTTGCTTTTCTGGCCTCATTACTTTCCATGATTTTGAACTGACGTCCTCCTTCCTCACACAATCTCTTTGTAGATTAGTCCACTCCGGCCCAGGAAAAAGTTCTCCCCTCCTGGACTCTGAGCTGTCATTTGGCCTGCGTTCAGGCACCAAGCAAGGCGTGGAGACCCATGTGTTCCGGGTCGATTCTGCCAAGGAGCTGTCCACCTGGACTCATCTGCTGGTGGAGGGCTGCCACAATGCTGCTGAGCTCATTAAGGAGGTCACCACAGGTACATATGCATCGATGATTCGACTTCCAGCTCCGCTTATGCTTATGACACAGTTCTTCCACCTATAAAATTCAAATTGTGTTCTCAACTATCATAGGGCTCAAGTGACTGGCTCAAAATACAGTTTAGATGTTGTGTGTTGTTATTCATGGCACCTCTAGCATTCAATTATTCACTCTCACTGGAATGAAAAAAGGTTGTTGTTCTTTCAATGAATCCCCTTAATGTTGTATGGGATATTAATATTATTGACAGTTTGGATCAGATTAGATAATGTGGCAAACAAACAAACACATTCAGTGCACACCACTGTCTTGGAATAAGATGTTATGATGTTTTGGTCCATACACAGTGATTTTAAGTGGCTACAGTCATTTGCAGCATGTCCTCGTTCCCTGCAGATTTCTGTTGACTGCGTTTTTATGAAGAATTAAAGTGTGCATTGCATTGAATATTTATATTTATTTTCCTTTAAGCCCATACACAGTAAAACATACAAAATCTCTTTACTTTCATAACCCAGATGCTGCATTTTTTTCAGTTTACAGGCATCAGTGTAGTGCAGTATCATAATGTGTACAGACATCGCCCTCTGCAGTTAGGATTAGGTGGTGCAACAAGGTTTCTTCAATGATCTCCAACAAAGTACCATTACACTGGTATCATACAACCTTTTCTCTCTGATGGCAGCCTGTAGTTGGAATGGAAAGGAGTGTACCCTTGGAGTGCACATCGATGAGGGGTTCACATTATTCACAGAGGAGATGGGTATCAGGAAAAGTGTTCTCCTCCAGCAGCCCTTTGAGCGCCTAAGGATGTCCTCAGATGATGGAGTTCGCATGATGTTCCTTGACTTTGGAGGCCCCGAGGCTGAGATTGTAAGTTAATGCTTTACACAGCACTGTTATTATTAAATCGTCCTCACTAATTCTACTCCTCTGTCTATTTCCTCTTCCATGATCCTCTACCCTTTGTGTCATTTAGCAACTGGACCTCCGCTGTTGTCCTAAGACCATAGTCTTCATCATCCACTCGTTCTTGTCTGCAAAAGTCAAGCGACTCGGCCTCCTGGCATGATAATGGCTGACCTTTTTGAGCATCAACAGTCGGGATATTCAATAAAACACACAGCACAGAAGACTGAAACACACCAGAGAACTGGGGCCCGGGAAATGATGTTCACTAACACCCTATTTCAGATTTCCCAGGCCTCTGAAGTCATCGTCTCTCTGCTCAGATGCCTCCTGGTCATTCTAGTGGAAGGATGAGAAAACTGCAGAAGTAATGGGCCTTTGTTGAACTTGTAGTTGTATGGTAAAGAGAAGTTTTACCAATGGTTTAAGTCAGTAGCCGTATGAGGAATCTGACTTCAGTTGAATCTGTCACAGTTGGTCGTGATACATTGTCACTGTGACAGCTTGCATATTAATGTTTTCAAGCTTGAAGACCCAACACGTTTTTTATTTTTGTCCCATTGTTGAGTTTAGTTTTGTTGGATGAGTCACAGTTGGGCTTTATCATGAACGTGCTTTCATCTTCCCATCTCTGTTTTGTGTTCTTTGAGCACTCACAAAAAGTTATTTCACAAATGTCCCAATTGTTGTTGGACAAACAGATTCTTATAAAGGCAACTTCAGTGAAGTGACAGGCTGTCATGGTAGATCACTACAAGCTCAAGAGTCTGTGATGAACAGTGCAAAGTGTGTGTGTGTGCGTGTGGGTGTGTGTGTGTGTGTGTGTGTGTGTGTGTGAGTGTGTGTGTTTATGCATCTTCTTTCTCAAACATAATGACATTGTTTTATACACACACACACACACACAGATATGAAACAATGTCATTATGTTGGTGAAAGAAGCCACATACTGTTAATTCGTCATCATCAAATGGAATGTCAAAAACGGTGTATTTTTATTTGCAGCTGAACAACTTTATTTTTTAAATTCCACAGTTTCTCTGTACCCCCTTTTTAAAGTATGGTCATAATCCATAGCCTAGAGAAACAACTAACAGTGGATGATATTTTTAGAAATGGCTATTTTTTTGTGTTTTAGCTTAACCTGTATTTTTTTCCTAAACAAACACACACTGTAAGCAAATAAACAAATCTGGATGGCCTTAGACAGTGTGATTCAGCAGTTACATTTGGTTTCAGCCCATGTGAAGTACAAAATAATATGTGTTTTTGAAGTCCAGTCACCAAAGGCTGTCACATGATCAGTCATCAAAAGATGACAAACAGTGGATAAAGCTATGTCTGAATGAATAAGCTGGTGTAAACAGTTAGTTCACAGTAGCCTGGGTGTTTGTTTTTGGGATGTAGTCACAGACAGGATGAGTAGGCTTCATTAGAGAGCACTAATGATACATTTTGCATATTATGTCCAACATTTTAATGAAATAATTTAAATACATCCTGAAATATGTTACATTGTTTATGTCTTGTGTCAGTGGAATATCCACAACTTGGGGCCTTCTCTCACTGTTCAACACTAAACAGACTTGTATTAATATATATTTCAAAACTAAAACCTATTTGCTTAAAAGAGGAAGATGCGTTGTATATTCTTATTTAAACAAAGGTGTGCCTTGCAGGGTTGTTTGTATATAAACGTAATAAACTTTGTTAACTTTTATTGTTTGCTCACAATGTGTTTTATTGACAACCTGGGAATGTTACTTTATTTTACTTTATATTACCTCATTTGCTCCATGTTTTTTTGAAAATCATACATATCTGCAGATCAAACTGTAATATTTAAAGCATAGAGGGAGTTTCATCACACAAACGTTTACTTTGACCTTTGACTTATGGTTGACAGGTTTAAGTCTTGCTATTAATTAGCTCAAACTGCAGGTGGTGAGAGAAACCTCAGACAGTTAGGGAGATAGAGAGATAGTCTGCCAGCTCATAAACAGCTTTCTAAAGTCCTTTTATATAAGTCAGTCGTGGTGCACTTCATCTCCGGCTGAATTTTTCATGTCATATCTCAGGGCGTTTAACGAGCTGCTCGCAGGAGCTGCTTCACGCAGCAGATCTAACCTTCACGCAGTCTTTATTTAACAGTCTCAGCTGGTGGCCTGACAGATTTATTAAGTCCAGACAGATCTGCACAATGAGCAGTGCGAACATGATGATGATGAGATGCTTAAGTCAGCGGGGCGTGTGTGATGGAGACAGTTAGGCCTGCTGCTAGCCATTGTGAGAGGAGCAAACAAGCATATGCTTTTACAGCGATGAGGCAGTGTTATCAGTGAGGCGCAGATGCTGTTTATTACTGTGTGAATTGTGAGTCTATATTCGCTTTAAACACACATGCGTTTGCATCTGTGTGTGTGTGTGGTGTCTGAACAACAAGGGGGAGTGCAGTCATAACAAACCCTGACTTGTACGCATCTGCCTTTCAAATCAGAATCCAGAGTTCACATTTGATCATATTCCCTCCCTCTCTCTCTTTCTCTCCCCCTCCCTCCCTCCCTCCTCGTTCAGCTCTCAGTGTCTCTTGTTGCAATGTTGCCGTGGTAACGACAGGGAGCTCTCAGATTGGCTGTGTCCATCTCTTCCTCTGAACCCCTGAACTGTGGTTTTGCTGCTGAAATTGCCAATCAGCCTCTCAGATCCGCTGGAGAGGAGGAGGTGGTTGTGTATGAATATGTTTTGATTAACAAAAAATGGAAGGACACATATGGAGGCTGGGCAAATATGTTGTTCAGTAAGAGAAAATGTTGCACTCGAATAAAACACAATGCACACACACACACACACTGTCTTTTTTTGTGTTGAAACCAGGAAAACAAACATGATGACAAACGATGAGAAGGAACAATGACTCTAAATAAAATCAGATAATTTGTAATAGCTGGCGTTATTATAATCAGTCTGTATTTCTACAGTTACCAGTAACACTGTGTGAATTTTCAGTAATTATCAGTAATTACTGAAACGAGTGATAACACTGAAATGCCGTTTTCACATGTTTCAGTAATTATTTTTCCCAAATGCTTTTCTTTAAATCCAGACATTTCATTTCTGTTCCTGCTTGCACGTACCATCTTCTGTTGTCGTCCATTAACGTTACATTATGAAAATGTCTCCGCTTTTGCGTATTTTCGCAACATGCAGTCTTCAATTTCACCTGCATTACGAAGCCAATTCCACAAACACAAATGCAATTACCGACAAAATTGTTATTTGTCTGCCTCGGTGGGAAAAATGACGATGAGCAGCAATCACACAAAGACCAACAGATCCAGAGGACACAACAACCTGCTTTGGAAAATCACTGCCATAGTTTGGTTGCTTTCGTTTCCATTACAAAACCAAAACATTACACCACTCTAAGTAAATTCATCATCATCCATCATCTTGCAAAACAGGGTTTAAATTTGGAACTCAGTGACTATGAAATAATACAAAAAAGAATATACAATAACACCTTTCTAAATAGTAGTATTAGTAGTATTAGTAGTATTAGTAATAGTATGTATTTATGTTTTTTATGGAGGATTTAATTCTAGTCTGTCTAGTAGTGGTTGCAGGAGATGACTGCAGAAGGATGCATGTATACAGTATATGCAGCATTATGCTCCTTGTTTGCATCGTACGATGCAGTGTGCATGGCAGCAGACAGATGGCAGTAGAGTATTGAGTGAGGAGAGGACCCTTTAAGCCTGACAGATTTTAATGTACCATAAGAGACAGTAGGGGTCTCTGTCTCTCCATACAGGAACATCACAAAGAGAGTCCTGGTGCTGAGTTGGGGAAAGGCAGAGAGAGAGAGAGAGAGAGAGAGAGAGAGAGAGAGAGAGAGCATTGTAAGCTTTGATTGGTTCTGACCTAATTCAGAACAGGACATCCCACAATATTCTCATCTCTATTCCTTGTTTTCTCTCTTTCATCCTATCTTCCCCCCCCCTCCCTCCACTTAACACAAAAGGCCTGGAGAGAGGAAAGAGGGCAATAGATTAGTACCAGGGCTCAAGCTGAACGATACATATTCCAATCGGAATCCATTTTCTCACACTCCTTCATTGTCTTCATTGGGGGGGGGGGGGGTGGGGGGGGGGGGGGGGGGCAGAAGCCAGAAGTGGGACGTTTCAGTGCAATCACCTTCACGTCAGCTCCTCAGTAACCCTGTCAGATCAGACATGTACAGTACAGCACCGGGGGCCGGGGGCTGAGGCTGAGACCCGTGTCACTGGAAAGTCATCCATCCACGCGTTAATCAATGTGCGTTTGTTTGATTCCATTCAGGGAGCCAGGCAGAGGAGGAGAGAAACAAGGAGCAGAAAATGAGAGCTCCTAACTTCTCTCTCCTTCATCCCCATCCTCCTTTCTTCCCCCCCCCATCCTTCTGCCACCCTCCTCCTAGAAGCCGGAATTATAAGTGCTCATTTCATGCTATGGCATAGCTTAGATTGCCAGTATTTTTTTTTTTTTCAAATATTGTTATTACTACTGTATGTCTTAAAGAGCAGGTTAGGGTTATTAAATATGCCAAAGCGAATTGTATTTTCGCTCAAGTAAGCTTCTTGGAAATATTCCATCAGGGCTCCCTTTTATTCTTTCCAAATGTAGTTATGAATTTTAAAGTAGACTTGTATTACTAGAGGAGAGAGGAGTGTGATCGGAATATTGAGCAAAGCCCAGATTGGTTTTTGCTTGTTCTTGGAACGCTGCACAGGAGCTGTCAACGGGGGGGGGGGTAATAAATAAACGGATAAATAAATAAACCAATAAGTCAATAAGGGTGAAAGGGGTTTAATAATGAGTGCTGATGACAGGCCTGCGAATGTTTGTTTTTTCGAATCCGCACTGGAGGAAGAGGAATCCGATTGTGTTGCCCTGATAGCTGTGTTAACACATTGTCGAAATTAACTCTACAATAGAAATCATCATATTCGCCAAAGCGATGCTGCACATTTTCATTGCCACTCCTGTTTTCCTGGATTTTAAAAAAAAGCCATTTTTTTTCTTTTTTCTTGTTCAATAACCACACCATCATACAGATACTCTGATCCAACACCTCCGCCCACCCCGCCCCATCCTGTCTTCATTTTTTGGTATTCATGAGCATATGCTCCTGTGTGAAGTCCCCTGTCAATAAATATGCACAGTCTTAATTGTTCCCATCATAATTAGACTGCAGTTCTGTTCTTTTTGGCTCAGGTGTATGTTCAAGCGCTTTCTTTTGTCTGTGCTTTGGCACCTCTTATGATTTCCATGACAATCATTTGAGTGAGCGAGGCAGAGAGACAGAGAGAGAGAGAGAGAGAGAGAGAGAGAGAGGAGGTGAGAAACAGTTGCTGGAATAAAGCCCCATCTCAATCTGAATAGCTTATTAATAGAGCTGGTTCCAGGCAAACAGATGGCAGCTGCCAAAAACAAACACAGAAATCACAGAAATGAAAACCCTAATTCAATTAGGTGGGAAGCGGCTCTCACCACATGCAGCAGTTACTGAGCAGTTTCCATTAATTTGTTAATCCAGTTTTTTGGGGGAAGAGAAATGGATGGAAAAGTGCCGTTTCCAAAATGTTCCCCTGTGTTGGTCTGTTGTCTGACAAAGCTGAGAAGGCAGTTGAACGCAGCGTGAGTCGTTTGTGGTTGTGAGAAGTAAATGGGATTTAAATCTTTACCGGCTTAGGTTTAACAACAGCAATTAAAGTTACTAACGATGTTATTGAGTTGCAGTGTTTGCAATAAGAGTTTATGATTTGAGTCAGTGAGCTGGGTTTCAGTCTGTTCGCGTGTTACTATCTTTGTTTACATCTTTTTTTTAGCTTGTCCATATTTCATTTTTGTGAAACGTGGTAAACAGATTAAAGTGACGTGCAGTATCCACTATATTCATTTAACATTTCATTTTCATATTTACCTGGTTCATGTGAGACTGCTGAACGCTCCAGAAAAATAAATGGACCTTGAGCAAATGCTGCTCATGGTCAAGTGTTTTTTTTTTTTTTTTTTTTGTAAATCAAAGTCAAAACTTCACTTTTAAGCCAGAAAAGTAGGTGATGAAAATCTGAACGACCAGTTATAGTGAGATATTCAGCTCTGGACCTAAACTACTAAACTACCACTACATTAAGCAGAGATTTTTTGGATATCCAACCTGGTGTTAACATCACAGGTTCTCAGTAAACAACAATTGTACAGATTTGCTTTGGTGTAACTCCTACATGGAGTTACACCAAACAACTGAACAAATAATTTATTTCTATATTTGTTTTTGTATCTAAACTTAACATTGTTGTGAGAAATAAAAGTTGCCAGAAATGCCTAATGTGATACAAAATTATATGATTAAACATATGATGTGGCAAAAAAACTTTTTTGGGTGGGGGTTGTTTAAAAGGATTAATAAACATCTCAGATCCAAAAAAAAATAAAAATAAATAATTTTCTGGCTGTTTGTTGATTTACATACAGGGTTAAGCCAGGATCGAATCCCGAGTTAGAATTCAATCCACGTTTTTCCCCTGCTCCGACTCTTTTAAAGTCAATTCTCTTTAAAACACCTCGGAGTGACAGAAAGTATCATTACATGGGAGTGAGACAGAGAAGGTGGAGAAACGGAGGAAGCGGTTCTTTTCGATCTGATGCAAATAAATGCAGATTCACCTGACGAAAATAAACGTCCCTTGGGAAGAAAGCGACACAGACATAAACAGAGTCTAAGATCTCGGATTTACAGATATTCCATTTGAAATATGAAATATACTCTATAATATTATAAGCATGGCATATACATGTATTTACCATGATGGATCTGACAGTATATGAAGCACAGGCTGTAGCTGTCAGGGCCTATTGTTTTCAGAGCATATATTAATATATTATTATTATTATTATTAATCGATTATATTCATTCTCAAATGTAATGCAAAGTATAATTCAGTGAAAACAAAATGCTGTGTGGTGACTGTGTTTTGGAAAAGCGTGCTCCACAGCTTGGTTGCTATGGTGTTGATTTTAAGAACGTGGACCTTTTTTTCTCTTTTTTTTCCCCATCAACCAAATGCTCAACGCGTCTCTTATACAACATTCCAGCATGTTGCTCTACATTCTACCCAATCCCTTCCCAGTGTTTTCCTCAAGCCCGCTGACATACTGCTACATGCCATGTGCATGACGGAGCCCAAGAGCCAACTTCCTGAGTAACTATATTGTATTTTCATAAGAAGCCTTTAATCCTGAACATCTGGACCAGGACCTTATTACACTAACACAACCATTTCTCTCTAACACTCTCCCCAACATGCAATTACTGGACGAGCTGAGGTGCAGCATGTGTGGGCGATACTGCTCAGACAGAGCAGCTGCTGTGCTGCTTTAACAGACCTCCGAAATGACTGCGTTTGGTTGGTCCCATTTTCTTTTCTTTTTTTTTCTTTCTTTCTTTCTTTTTTTTTTCTTGTGGCTCCACTGTGAGGTGATCCAGGGCACAGGAGGACCAGACGTTTCACAGGCGACTGCAAAAGGGGTGATGAGAAAATAGTCATGTGTGCGGCTCTCAGTCTGACTCATCTCCACTTCAAGGCGAGATTTAAAAAACTGCTGAGACGGGGAAATGCAAGGGACTATTATTTTACCTCTTAGTCAGTAAGCGCCACACTTTCTCGACAGCGGCGAGGGCTCCTGCCCCGTACAGCCCACAGCCCAGTGAGAGAGAGAGAGAGAGAGAGAGAGTAAAAGACACTTCACTTCCAATGAAACACATCTCACTTCCGACCAGATATCAATGCAGAATTTCCATTTATCCATAAACATCAAGTACAGTACCAGCAGTGTCCACCTGTTGGCAGAACTTCATATCTCATCTGTTCAACGTGTTAACAATAATACAAAATGTAAATGTCATCAAACATATATTCCTATTTAATATTGACTTGCTTTACATACAAGTATTAATAACGCAGTCATTCTCTAATATATAAGATATATAAAGTATATATTACATAGAAATATTGGTATTAGTCCTTTTTAGGGCTGTTTAACTAATGCTAGTCAGTGGAAACAACAATACAGTTGGGGAACATATTCAGTTGTTTCAATGACTAACATAAAACAAAGGATGAGTTGTGATGTGACTTACTGGATAATATAATTATATATGTGTTTATATATGTGTTATTATGGATGGATGAGTGTGTGTGTGTGGGGGGGGGTGTGTGTGTGTGTGTGTGTGTGTGTGTGTGTGTGTGTGTGGGGGGGGGATATGATGACACCGCAGTATGCGAGGCAAAGTAATCAGTCTGATACTGATATTCAGGCATTCGGCCTCGGGTTCGAGCGAGTCATATGTAGAAAGTCTTCATCACCTGATGTTTCACACTGAGTCGAAAGCAGAATTTTACATGCAGGAAATGGCACCTGTGGTTTCTTTGACAACACGTTAAACAGGAAATTGACCATATTTGGTCCAGCTAATGGCTGCTAATAAGATGATGTAGCATATGCACTGGATCCTGGTAAATGTCATCAAACATGTATTCCTATTTAATACTGACTTGCTCTACATACAAGTATTAATAACACAGTCATTCTCTAATATATAAGAATATCAAGTATATATTACATAGAAATATTGGTATTAGTCCTTTTTAGGGCGGTTTAACTAATGCTAGTCAGTGGAAACAACAATACAGTTGGGAAACTTTAAAATATATTCAGTTGTTTCAATGACTAACATAAAACAAAGGATGAGTTTTATGTTGTGATGTGACTTACTGGATAATATAATTATATATGTGTTATTATGGATGGATGAGTGAGTGTGTGTGTGTGTGTGTGTGTGTGTGTGTGTGTGTGTGTGTGTGTGTGTGTGTGTGGGGGGGTGATATGATGACACCGCAGTATGCGAGGCAAAGTAATCAGTCTGATACTGATATTCAGGCATTCGGCTTCGGGTTCGAGCGAGTCATATGTAGAAAGTCTTCATCACCTGATGTTTCACACTGAGTCGAAAGCAGAATTTTACATGCAGGAAATGGCACCTGTGGTTTCTTTGACAACACGTTAAACAGGAAATTGACCATATTTGGTCCAGCTAATGGCTGCTAATAAGATGATGTAGCATATGCACTGGATCCTGTGCTTTGTGTGCTCTTTGTCGTTATGCCTTTTTTTTCCCTTGACCTTGGATAAATAATGAAAATACACAAAATCAGAAAAACGATTCTGCTCAATACGTATTTGCTGTTGGCTTATTGGTCACAAATCCCGCAAACAATTTAATGTTTTGTTGCTGCGGTGCCTTGTGCAGTACAGTCAGCATAAAAAAAAAAGGACACCTTAACTGATTCTGAATACAAATCGAAACCCGTTTCTTGTCAAAACCACCTACATTTCCTGCTGCTTGTTGCTCCACCACAGCACCAAGTGTTGCAACCGAAACGTTTTGCTCGTGTGTGGCGTCGCTCGGCACCTTTTTGGTGTTGGCCGCGTGCATGAGCCTCGGGCTCAGCCGTACGCGCTGACCTTCTCACCCGTGTCAGTTTAAAGTCAAAGGACACAGAGGACGAGCGTTAGTGAAGGAGTGAATGTTGTACATGTTAAAAGAAAAACAAAAAGAGTGGGTCTTTAAACTGTGACCTTTTTCAACTGTTGGCTGAGCGAGTCCACAAACGACACACACTGAGGATGATCTCATATTCATGCACGATGTGTTGTGCACACTGGGTTGCATTTTTAACACTTTGAGCTAAAGTTAAAAACTTATGTAATAAACTACAAACCATTAATCTGAGTTTGCCTCTGGACCTATGATTGTAGAAACTAATATGACACATAATTTGATGTTGATGAAACAATTGTTACGATTGACAAAAGTAGAAAAACAAATATCAGAATAAAAGAGAATGTTTCCTTACACTTACACTCCTTTATTTTGTAATGGAACAGTTAGTTGACAGTAGGTTTGCATCAGTCTTATTTGGCAGCCTTCCAGATGGACACCACTCTGACCTCGTCCTTTTGTCGGCCAGACCGCTATATTGATGTCCTCCGTTTCGCTGCTGCAGTGGTCTTTTCAAATCTATGGAAACCGACGAGACCGATGAATTCACCTCTGCTCAATGGCGTCCTCCACCATAAATTGTAGCTTTTCATTCTCTGTCGGCCTCATGACTTTGACTCTGCGGCGAGGGATGGGATTAAAGGGCCCTGACAGAAGTGTCAAATTGATACTGTCTCCTTGCAGTATTTACTACAGTATTACTATCGACAAAGGCTGCCACACTATTGTGGATGGTGGAGGGAATATATATATATATATATATATACATACATATATATATGTATATATATATATATACACATACATACATACATACATACATACATATATATATATATATATATATATATATATATATATATATATGGCAGCGAAAACGCTATTTTGTTTAAAAGAGAAGGAAATAGACTGTTGCTATAGTGTGTTTGTGTACAAATATATGAAACACCTAAAAGAGGGCAGGCAACATGTAGAAAGGAAAAGGAAAAAAAAAAAACAAAAACAACAAAACACAAATACAGATATTCATGCATACACATGACTGCTAAACAAAAGGCGCAGGCAGAGCTGTGCAACTGCACCCGGAGCCTCTTTTATCTGGCGCTGCATTAAGAATGTATGACTGTGATTTTCATATGATGTGTGTCATATCACAAAGTGGCAGGTTCTCCAATTGTCCAATAACGATCTATTTGCCAATTCAATACGATTGACGAAGAGACAGGAGGCAGACGCAGGATGAATAAAACATTGAACGGAGGGATCGTGACAGTTTCATTTCAATCTCTCCTCCCTCTCTCTCTCTTCCTCTCTCTCTCTTTCTCGGAGACTCTCTGAGAAGACTTGTGTGCAATTGGGGTAAAATCAGTACTTGGACGCCTGCCTGAATTTGTGTGCACATTGCATTTCTCTGTTCCCTTTATCTCACACTAGACGCCTACGATGCACCACTTTCACAAGCAAAGCAAACGTCCTCTCGCATCTGCTCTCTTGTTTGTTAAGATAGTTTACTGGCAATAGCCACGCTGGCTGGTGCAGATTGTATCCATGGCTAATTAGGTAATGCCATTGGAGCCCTGGGCTAAATATAAATATAGGACGCAAATGTGACAGTGTTGAGTGTAAATACACTGTATGGTACAGAATGTTGGGGGGGGGGGTTAGCAGATCTTTAAAGCAGTGATTTCCACGTCTTTGTTTCATTTTATGTGTGATCTTCTCATTAGTGTAGTGGGGACAAAAAGACACTGCAGGGATATGAACAGACATTTCCACTTTTTAAACTTTTTTTTTTATTATTATGCAGTTTTGAAATTAGAGAAGCGTTGTGACACAAACAGATGCTGCTGGCAAGGAAAACAAGGGCGCAGCACCCAAAATGTAAAAAAATAAGGAAAGAATCATTACTGTAGTCATCGTAATTTTTTTTTTTATCAAACCAAAAGAAACAAAAACAATAAAATAAGAATAAAAATACACCTCCATTTGTAAGAGCAAAAGTGATCTACTTTCTGTTATAAATAAGAAAACCTGTCAAATGGCGGATGGGCAACTAGCAAAAAACAATATGTTGATAACCATTTAAAATATTTATCATTACTGGCTTTACAAATAAAATAACTACAATTGGCAGGTTTTTTTTTTACACAACTTAAACTGTTATAGTTCTGTAACAACCAAAAACTGAAATTATGCTACAGTAAAGAGAGAAAAAACATTTTTCTGCACTGTCAGCATGATGCGTTTTCTGTTATAACACGAGAGTTAAAAAGATGAGAGCATCAACACAAACACCGACTAGAAACTTATATGAAAATCACTGTAATGTGGATGTGACGGCTCCATTCACATGTTTCATTTACTTCACTTCCGCATGTCCAGGAGACAGAACTGACATTATGGTCAGACAAAATAAGAAATGGGACTGAGGGAGGGATGGATGGAGGGATGGAGGGAGGAGGGGGAGCATTTTGATGCAATATCGTTTTTTTTCACCTGCAACATTATATCTCATTTTATCTCACAGCGTTCTCTAGCTCTCCTTCTTTGTCCTTCCTCTCGATCTCTCGCCCCGGCTCTTTTCCATTTAATGATCTGCAGGACACATATTGTGTATTCGGTTTTAAGATTGAGCTTTATTGGAAAACACACACACACACACACACACACACACACACACACACACACACACACACACACACACACCAGTGAACACGGATTTAATGCAAGAACGAGAGTGTGAAATACTCCTCTGAAATCCAGCTGCACAGAGCTGTTAAGATTCACGAGAACGACTCGACACTCGACCACTGACACGCTCGCCCAGGCGCGTGTATGTGCGCACACGCCATGAATGGGGTACATTCTAACATACACACACACACACGCACGCACACACAAACACACAATGACATGTAATATTAAAGAAGAAACAAATCTATCTGGACTTTCGGTTCCCAATCTGATCCCGTAAAAGTGATATTTACAATCACACTGTGACAGCTCAGCAGACCGAAACAGGTCTTTAATATTAAAAAAGATTCTTTTCCTGTTTTGTTTCTCTTCCCCACCCAAGCATTTTCTATTCATTTTCAGGCCCTTAAGCAAAGCTACCATAACATCAAGGCCTGTGCTGAACCTACTAGTAGTTTATATTTCTCTATAGTACAGGGCCCAACGCTTATTGGCAAAAAAAAAAAAAAAAGAAGAAGAAAAAGAAGAGGAACAACTTTGCAAGCCAGAAATAAATAAATCAGCGACGACAACAACAACAGCAACAACAAAAAAAGGGCTAAAAGTACAAAAGGAAATGAAAATGATTAAAGAAAAGGGAGAGTATGTTGCTTTTATTTTCCTTTCTTCTCTTTCTAATTAAAGCTGGATGGGGCCCCTGAGGGGACTCTGATGGTGACACAGAGGAGGAGCGCTGAACAGCCCAGCCTGTAGCGGAGAGGGCACAGACACGCGACTCGGAGAGGGAGGGGTGGGGGGGGGGTGAGGGTGTTGGTGGTGGTCTTTATAAGTGCTTGGCAAATTTAAACAGCAAGAGGACTGCTAACACGTTAAGTGGTACAGACAGTAGTCATCTAGTCAAAAAACTCTGGTCACAAGTTCTTCTATAAACCAAGGAGGGGGGAAAAAAAAGTCATTAATTCACTGACGAAGAAGGCGGTGGTGATGGCGTTGTCTGGGAGGGAGCATGTGGACGACGCGCGGGTTTGTTTGTGATAGTATGTCGTTGTCGCGTGATCGGGGTGCACTGTATGTACTGTATGTGTGTGCGTGTGTGTGTGGGTGCATCAGAGGAGGGTTTGGGGTTGAAGGGGGCGAGGGGGTTCGGGGGGGGAGGCGGGGGGTGGGGG